>VWZV01007550.1:182488-416355 GCA_013397155.1 Irena cyanogastra | reverse complement strand
GTGCGCCCTGGGCGAGGGGGTGGAACCAAAGTGCCCTCAGTGGGGCGTGGTTGAGGGCGGGGCGAGCGGCTGGTTGTGACGTCACGCAGATGGGCGGGGCCGCGCGGCACGCTGGCCGGGCGGTGCTGAGGGGTGGGAACGTGTTGGGATCCTGGGAATGCACGGAAAGTTCCGCCTGAACCTGGGGCAGAATTTCACTGTGCAGGTGCCCATGCACTGGAGCAGCTTGTCCGGGGAGGCTGAGGAGTCTCCCTCGCTAGAGATACTCGAGAGCCGTCAAGTCGCAATCCCGTGCCGTGTGCTATAGGATGATCCTGCCTGAGCAGGGAGCTTGGACCAGATGGAGCCCTGTGGTCCCTTCCATCGTTACCTACTCTGTGATTTTGTGCGTGAAACACTTGGCAGAAGAGAGAGGACTGTTCAGACATCTGACAAGAGCAATTGAAAGAGCGATTTTCTGGGCTGTTAGCACTGCAAAAAGGCAAAATCAGGCCAATTAATTTTTAACAACAAATATCACTTCAGTAAAAGCTACGGAAGGAAGCTGGTGCAGTTGCTGAAGGGTCTGCAGCACAAGTCCTGTGAGGAGTGGCTGAGGGAGCTGGGAGTGTGTAGCCTGGAGAAAAGGGGGCTCAGGGGGCACGTTGCCACGCTACAGCTCCCTGTGGAGCGAGGCTGTAGCCAGGTGGGGGTCAGCTCTTCTGCCAGGCAACCAGCCACAGCATGAGAGGGCACGGCCTCAAGCCATGCCGGGGAGGGCTTAGGTTGCACAACGGGAGGAATTTCTTTATAGAAAGAGCAATTTAACGCTGGAACGGGCTGCCCAGGGAGGTGGTGGAATCACTGTCCCTGGAGGTGTTCAAGAAAAAACTGGACATGGCACTTAGTGTAATGGTATAACTGACGAGGTATTCAGTCCAAGTTTGGACTCTATGATCTCAGAGATCTTTTACAACCTAAGTGGCCCTGTGATTCTGTGAAATGCACAGATTGACAATTGGAGACAGCTGTAAGTACACAAATAGAGAGCCCTTTACAGCAAGAAGGTGGGGTTCTCTTTTATAACAATTCTTTCATCCATTTTTTAGTATTAGTTTCTACATTAGGTTTTTTTTGCCTGTGTTGATTTTCTGCCATTTCAGCCTTTCTGAAAGGATGGGTTCAGAAGAGCTGCTCAAAACCATGATGTGCAGTAGCTTTGGAGTGTTGACCCTTACACCAGCCTTATGTGGTTTGGCTGTTTCAATTCATAATGTCTAATTTTGCATTCCTAGATTAAAACTAGCTTTAAAAGCATTACTTGGTCCTATGTTACAATGGGAAATTGCTGCAAAACAGAGATGGAAGGGAAGACACAATCATATAGAACCATTTAGGTTGAAGAAGACCTCCGAGATCAAGTCCAGCTGAACTTGACTGATCACCTTGTCAACTAGATCATGGCACTAAGTGCCACATCCAGTCTTTCCTTTAAACACCTCCAGAGACAGTGACTCCACCACCTTCTTGTGAGCAGTCCATTTCAATGTTTGATCACCCTTTCTGTGAAGAAATTGCTCCTAATGTCCAACCTGAACCTCCCCTGGCACACCTTGAGGCTATGTCCTCTCATCCTGGTTGCTGGGAGAAGAGGCTGACCTCCATCTGGCTACAGTCGTTTTTCAGGGAGTTGTAGAGAGCAGTAAGATCCTCCCTGAGCCTCCTTTTCTCCAGCCTAAACACCCCCAGCTCCCTCAGCTGCTCCTCATAAGACTTGTGCTCCAGACCCTTCACCAGCTCCGTTGCCCTTCTCTGTACGTGCTCCACCACCTCAATGTCCTTCTTAAAGTGAGGGGCCCGAAACTGAGCACAGAACTCGAGGTGTGGCCTCACAAGTGCAGGGAGAGAATCAGTTCCCTGTTCCTGCTGGTCACACTCTTGCTGATACAGGCCAGGATGCCTATTGGTTTGATCTGTGGGACAGTGAGCAGCTGAGGTGATGCGCTTGGCTAGGAATTTGTGAAGCTACTGTTTCACTCCTGCTACTGGTATGCATCCATATACGTATGGATACATAGGGTAGGCAGCTACTATTAAAGCAGTGACATCCAGGTTTGTGTTGCAAGATGTGAATATCAAATTTTCTCATTCTGAACTGGCTCTCTTGATGGCAGGAGTGAGGGCAGCCAGTGGACAATTTCCATCACATTTATGGGAGTGAGGGGGGCATGCTGTGAGTCTTTGACAATGTAGAGTCTCCCAATGGGACCTCAAAGGTGTGACTTCTCACGTAAGTGTCCTGCACCAGCAATGGGAAACAGGAAAGAAAATCATAGACTTCCAGTACTCCTGTAGAAATAGCGGACAACAATTCATGCCTCAGTGAGATCTGTTCACAGACTCATTTACAGCGCTGTTCACAGGGCCATGATCTCTTAATGAGTCTTGCCCTTTAGTTAGCTCTTCTATTTCTATATTGTCCATGTCTTCTATTAACAATTCCCTCTTCTGGGTGGGGATTTTTGCTTTCTTTGATAGTGATGATGGTCTTTAAAGATTTGTATTATAAAGCATTTGTGAAACTGAACTTTATTTTCTCATCTGCATGTCATGAAAACTAGTAAGCAAGAGAGGAACATTTCTGCTTTCAGAAGAGGGGGAAAACACAATGGCCCCAAGAGGGTGCCTGCTGTACATAATATCTGTCTGAGCCTCTCTTTTTCTCTCACTCTCCTTTGGTAAGAAGTATCTTTCCTTGTTGTCAGGATAAACAGCCTTGTCATGATCTTCCTGCCGAGGGAAGGAGGAGATAACTCCAAACAGGGTAACAGTCACGCTCTGGCCTTTCCCAGGTAGCCATTGTCTTGGCACTGCTGAACTCCTCCTGGCTTAAAGCTGAGAAGTCACTTCCTGGCTCTCCCTGCCCACTTGGGTCAAGACTCGGTACCCCTTAGGACTTTCAACACAAGAAGGAAAGTGACTCAGATTCAAAAATACTCTTGGGTAGAGGTGCAGTGAAACAACATTTTAACAATAAACTATTTTATTTGAACAAAAAATTCACATTTGTTAATGCAAGGATGAAGGCACATAGTTAGCAAAACGCTGTGTTGGTAAACCTTCCAATATCATATGAGAAAGAGGAGGGTGGGAGAAAAGTAGAGAGAGAAAAGAAAAAAGGGTGGAAGAGAGAGAGATATCATCTGTCCTGCATCCGGTGTGGAGCGAGCTAATGGAGATCTTTGGAGTGTCAAGAGCACTAGTTCTGAAGTTCTTGAGTATACTCCAACACAGTCAGAGGCACAAATCTTACCAAAGAGCTGTCCCTGCTTTGGGGAAGAAAGAGGAGCAGGTCTATTGATTTGTCTGCAAGGTAGTTGTATTCTCAGCCTTGGTCATGAAGGATTTCAAACTCCAGTTTTTACTTCTGGAAGAACTGGAGGTAAGACCATGCTGCTATCATAAATGGAGGCAGGGCAGCCAATTTATATGTAAAAGTAACAATTTATACACAGAGGAACAAAGAGAAGGATTACAAAGACTGAGTCTAGTGAAAGGGCAGAGCAGAGCCATAACATCTTAGCATCGCTCCCTCTTCCACCTGACTGCAAGGATAAGGGTCATCTCTCCCTCAGCACAGCATTCACACATCTCATGGAAATCTCTTGGCTACATATCTCATGGCATATCTCATGGAACACTTGGCTGTTATCTTGCCTGTTGTGGCTCCACCGGAGTGTTTGAGGCATTTCTTGGAAGGATACAAAGGGGTCTCTGCCCACTGTATCCATCTTTTGTCTGAAGGAGTTTTGCTTTTCTGTCTAGCCACTTACAAACCTATATTTTGAAATAAGGGTTGAGAGCAGGTGGAAAAATCCCTGTTTCTATTCAGCAGCTAATGACTAAGGATCTTAGTGATTAGCACCCAGTAATTTTTCTCTTGTTCTAAAGAACTTCAGTGCACGAAAGAAGAAAATTGCCATTTAATCTAACAAAATAAAAAGGAACAGTATAAAGAGAAGAGAATATGATGTAAGATGGGACCATGTGATTTTTTGACCACACTTGAGAACAAAGCTTCCCTTGCCTATGAATAAAAAATCCACTGTGCTTTCAGTAGCGACTCTTAAAGCCCAGAAAGAGTAATCAAATAAAATCAGGAGACATGCTACTTTGGAAAGGTTTTTTTTTTTTAAGGGAGGCTGGAGAAAACAGCATGTTAGTTGTTGTGGTATTTTAAAGTCCTTTTTTAGTTGCAAAGGCAAGCAGAACTCTTCTAAAGAAAATCAAAATTGTGTGTCTCCAAATTGGTTCTGGCAGGAAATGTGAATGTTTGTAGCAAATGAATGAAACTGAGGACAGATAGACTCCATTCCCTGCACTACAATTACTGTATGTTATGCTGTGCCTCAGCAAACCCATGTGTTACCCAGGTAGTTAACTGGCAGGAGAAATCTATTCAGCTCCTTTGATAAAAATCACTATGTGACAGAAATGACAACATGGACCCCAGTGGAGGCATAATATTGTTCCAGTCTATTCCAGATTAATAAAATTGTGAGCAGTATTCTGTGGCCTGGTAGGAAATTATTTTTGTAGGTTGAGCTCTACCCAGCTTCCATAGTGTTTGGTATATGTAATAGAAAATAGTATAACTATCATAGTGGGACTTTGAAAGTGTTATCATATAATTACCACCATCCACAGTGCATAATGCTGCTTTGGGCAAAAGAGTGAAGGATTTAAATACTTTTTGGAGAGCTGCAGAGAGCAGAGTGTTATTGTGTGCCAGAAACCACCATGTAAGCTAGTAAGCTAAGAACCCAGCATGCAAAAACCATGGAGCTATGATGGCAAGCGTCCCCGTTTTCACTTCTGCAGGGCTTCCACTCTTTTCTGTTTCCTCAAAACAGAGAAGTTCAACATATCATTTGTGCCCTTCTGCCTCTTAGCATAGCATCTCCTGGGGGAATCTATGTGCACCCCACAGAATTACACACTGCAGGCCATCTGTCTCAGCTCATGTGTATGCACAATTCTTGTACACCCTTGTCCATCTGCCACTCAGCTGGGCTACATGCTGGTTTTGTGAAAGCCAGGTGATACACCTGACCTCAGGGCTGACAGCAGCAGCTGATCTGTCACTGGTGGGAGTTAAGACCATCTCCCTTTTTCCAAGAGAAAAGGACAGTTAAAAAGACTATCTAAATATAGAGCAGAAAAAAAATAACCATGTCATTGCATCTAGGACATAATCTAGAGTTACTATGTAGGATTTGGAATCCAGTTCTTGGAGTTATTTAAATATATACCTAAATAAGGTGTTTTCATTGCTTTAATATTCCTTTTATAATTGTTTAATGCAGCAAAAATGAATAAAGGAAAAGTCTGAAGTTTCTGAGAAAAAACAAACCATCTAATAAAACTGAAATTAAGTAAATAAAATGTTTATAATAAAGTCAGTAGAAGCATTTGAAAATTTAGGCTCAAAATACAGATGTTTGTAGCATAGTACAGGGCACAGTGGTTTGAAAGAGAGCTGAAGGATGATACAACAAAGAGATACTTCAGATGTTATCTGTTAGAGATATATTTCTTGGCAGTGAAAAATGCTGATTTTCACACTCTGGCAAGAGAAGATTTGAATTCATAACTTGCTCTGTAATATAAAAAACAAAGCAAAACTGCTTGCAAAATTCTTACCTATCTTTTATACTATGGAAAGAAGGCAAATAAAATTGAATTTGAAACAAAAATGTGCAGTCTTCTATTTTATTTTGGCCCGTTTCCTCATAAAGAAGTGATAAGCAGTCCTGGTAGTTTCTGTCAAAGAAAATATGAACTTCATCAGGGTTGTTATTTCTTTGATTTATCAACTTAGAAGTATAGAAAAGTCGGCAGTTCTCAAGCCAGAAATCAATGGATTTATTTAACACTGATGGAGATGTGCCTCCACAGATGTTTTCTTTGAGTTTAAAAAGATTTGATGTTAAAACAAGCGCATAAAGATTGATGTAGCTTCATTGCAGATGGTTAATATTCATTCTCTTCATTATATTAAATTATCTGTCCAAAATTCACCTTTGAGCCCGCTTGGGTGACAACCTGAGTCAGAAAAAGCAGCAGGTTTCGGGGGGGCCAGGCTGTGCACCGCCCAGCATTTGCTCTGGCTCTGGGCTGCAGGAGCAGGCAGTGCTGACTCACGGACTGCACGGGGCGCGGAAGAGCCGGGGAGATGCCCCAAAGCTGTCAGCAAAGTGCCTGGTGCTGCGGGGGAGCTACGCCTTACCTGGGTGCTGTTAGTGCCAGGCAGCATTTCTGGTGGGACACAGAGGGCTATTTCTCTCTGCAGTATCCCAGGGAGGTGGATACGATGCGGCCCTGAGCCACAGGGGAATCACAGTGAGGCAGATCTCAGCTGGGCAGCAGAACTGGCTGCTTTCTGCTGCTACTGGCGCCTGGTCCCTTATAACTATTCCCTGAAAGATGCAGTAAATCTGGAACAGGAGAGGGGAGAGGCCCAAGTGGTGGTATTAAGTTGATGCTGCTGTTCAGGGAGAAATGTTAAGACAGCAGAAACCTTTAGACCCCCTGTCATGTGGGTCCTTGGAGCAAGTCTGTAGTAGAAAGGCGCCTGAATCATCCCTGAGCAGAGATTTTACTTTGGCCTGTGGCATTAACTTACTAAGGCTACAACCTTAACTAATGAGAAAGGATGTTTTCTCTGGATATAAATGTCATTGTATTTCTAAGTATGCGTACACTTAGGCTTATTAATCAAACTGTATTTTTGCCTGTCTCTGGCCTAAAATTTAGAAGTGTAATGAGAAGTTCGTCTGGGACTCCAAATGTGTTTTTTAGTGTGTTTTCCTACATAATACCACAGGGAGCCCAACCTAATGGAGGCTGATGGAATGGCCCATGTAAATGAGCAGCTCTGGTTTGTGGTTTATTGCCAGCACAAGTGGTGCAAGCAATTTAAGTATTTTGCTACTTCTATACATATTTATCACTTCAAATTGTGGAAACTTGTAATCAAATTTTAATATCTTTTCTTTAATCTCCAGCAACTGTAGATATTTTCTTGTTATCACTCTCCACTTTGCCTCTCCCCATTCAGGCAAACCCAGATGTACGGATTTTGTTCTAGCTGTAAAACAGCAAAAAATAATTCTGAACTGTGCTCTCATGAGGGTAGATGCATTACCTGTTATGCAGCTCTACAGTTTCAAAGTTTGTACACAAATGTCAATAATAAACCATGCTTCAATCCAATCTCCTTCCTGCTTTTAGTGCTCCAAGGGGTTTTCTTTTTGACTGGTTTTGTTCCAAGGCATTGTCCTACATGGTGCCCCATATGTGTACCACATGCCTCATAGCTGGGCTTGGTAGAATCCACATTCTC
Organism: Irena cyanogastra; assembly: GCA_013397155.1. NCBI lineage: Eukaryota > Metazoa > Chordata > Aves > Passeriformes > Irenidae > Irena > Irena cyanogastra. The sequence goes on along the minus strand of VWZV01007550.1, from coordinate 408,971 downwards.
TGACTGGGGAAATGAGTCAGCAGAAATTACTGTGCATCACTGAGCACAGTCTCAGGGAAAAAAACCTCCACCTTGTCACACAATGAAACAATGAAATATTACATCTCATGACCCTGCTTGAGTAAAAATAAACCTTTTTAATTGAGGAGGTAATTGGAAGCTATTGAGAAATGAGAGAACAGGCTTTTATTTGAAAAATGATTGTGAGAGAAAGTAATGAGGTCAGAACAAAATAAATATTTTCCCTTTTTTCCAACAAAGTAATACTTTTCATTAACTATGGTTTGTTTCTCTAGGTGATAGGAACACAATACAAAAGTTTTGCAAAAAGTATTCTCCTGGGATGCTTATGGACTTGCAGATGTTCCTGGCTGACGAAATCCTGGGTCTGGAGCACAGATGGAAAGTGATAAATGATTAAGATGTTATAGGATATAAATAACAATACTACAATGCTGTGTGTAGAGATATCAGCAAAACAAGGAATGCTTTTCTGCTGGCTTGGTAAGCATCTTGTTTATGGCTGATCAATTTTGCAACAGTTCTGGCTCCTGCCCAAAGCATAAGTTGGTATGTTGCTGCCAGGGTCCCAGGGCCACCACCAGCCCACGCTGACCCTTGCTGGTCATCCCTGCTGGGCTGGGGAGATGGAATGGGTCCTGGCTTCAAGGCTGTGCCTTGACAGACACCTGCTGGGGTCTCCCACCACCACCACCATGTCCCCAGGAGCCCTACAATATCTGATCCACGAGGAGAGCAATGAGGGTGCCCAGGCCAAGGGTGGTTTTTGCTTCCACCCCTGCTTGGAAACCACATTTGTCAGGAAGCCTTCCAGAAAAGATTAACCAGGTGGGAAATACCCACATTATCCAATTTTAACCCAAGTGCTTAGAAGTGTGACAGTGCCATGTGCTGCTGCTGATGGGATCCTAGAAAGGAGAAGAGTCAGGTGAGCTCCTTGCACTTGCTGCTGCCCTGGGCACAGATCAGGGCATTTTTGAGGAGTGTGATGTCAGAAGACCTGAAGACACATCTTTGGTAGTGCAGAAAGGTTAGGTTATTTGCAGAGAACAAGCCACTCACCATTATTTATGAGTTATCCTGGATGCCAAGTTTTGTTTTGCTTTGCTACCCTGCTAACTCCAGAAGAATTATTGCAGCTGCTGGTCTTGTTTCAAAATTTTTGCTCCTTGCTCTCAAGCCAAAAACCCAGCATCACTTGAGAAGGGAAGTAGAGGTAGCATCTACACCAAGTAAATCCTTACAGATATTTTATTTCAGCTTCTTGTAGTTTGAGAGCTTGTGCAGTTTGGCCTGATTGGACTCAACCAAAATTTTTCTTTAGGTTGGGTTTGTCTGATGGGAGTTTGGTGTGGTTTGGCGTTTTGGTGCCACCTTTCCCAGGCAATATGCCCCTTTCACATCTGCTTCTGCACAGGCAAGGTTGTTTCCTGAGGAGCCAAGCTGATTGTTCCCCACACATGGCTTGCATTTCTGGAGGGTTCTGGTGAAGTTTGTGTTGCTTGGAGCAAGAAAACTTCAATTTGAGTCATCTTTAAGATATGTATTGAGTGAAGTAACGTAAGAACAACCTGCTCCCAAGCAGTCTTTATTGTTTGTCCTTCAGCTGCAGATACTTCCCTATCTCACAGGCCTGAACTATTATAAGCTAAACAAATAACTTTCTCCTGAATAGGTGACTTACAATACACAATTACCATAATTATTGTAGGTATTGTACACTTCTGTCCACAGAGTAAGAACTGCATCTAATCAAAATTATCCCATAAACTGTGTAAAGATTTGATACTCTTTACCAGCACTGAATGCAGATTGCCTTCAAAGCAAAGGTTTCTGAATACATTATCTACACTATGAAATTAAAAATAGCATCCAACTGAATAACATCTTCCTCTCACCCACATTTCATATCTTCAACCAAGATAGTTAAATCGGAAAAAGAGATAAAGCAGTTTGATCTCAGCATTCTAAAAAGTACAATTTACAACTGTGAAATGTTAAGAGACTTTTTTTAACACTCCTTAGAGATCTTCCACACTCTCACGTACCCTGCAGCCTCAAGGAGCCATTGTGAACTCTGGTCTCACAGCATCAGGTCTTCCTTTGACAGCTAATGGGCCAAGATTTCTGTCTCTTCAGCTGTGAGGGTTTTGAACTAGAAAGTATATGCAGAGGTGGAAGGCATAACTGAAAACAGGTGTGATCCTCACTTCACAGAATAGTACTTCCTCTGAATTTTACGGAGTAGACTTATTTTTGTTTTAGTTTTACTGTAATTTTAAATTTTACTATATTAGGAATGAATGAACAAAACTAAAAACAGACTACATGACCAAAGCTGAAGGCAGTCTTCTCACCACATATCCCCGGATTCCTCTCCTTACCCTCCTCCTCAATTTCTAAAAAGAAAAATGAGGGCACAAACTTAAAAGCTGTATTAAATGAGTGGAGCTAAGTATATGTCCAAATATTCTTTGGGACTAAGTTCTATATGTGTGTCGTCAGTCTATTTACATGTAGTCACAAAATGAAAGCACACCAAGACTTTTCATGTGGGTTTGTGCTGAAGAATCAAATTTTAGGTTGATTTAGCAGATGGATTGCAAATTGTGTATAATTTGAGTGGTGCGTATTACATTGTCTGATAAAGGAGAGCAAGAAGAAAGAGTGATGTACCTATTTGCATCCTCTGTTGACAGTGGCTGGAATTTAGAGAAAAATAAAAGCCAGCTAAAGAAAAGATAAACTAAATGCACATACCGTTTAGAAATCAGAAACACAATAGGAATTGAGATGCTTATATGCAGCACAAGCACGTATTAGTTGAATTTAAATAAAGACATGGAAATCAATAGCTGTCTACTACTGTAGTGACAGCAGCTGCCAAATTGGTTGAGCTGGTTTGGGTTAATTTACTAGGTACTTATGGTTTGCAGCTAAATAAAAAGTGCAGTGGTGATGAAAGGAATCTTTTTAGAAGCTGTTGCTAAGAAAAGAGGAAACAAAACCAAGCATATGATATGAAAACAAGCACATAATATATTTATTGAGAGAACATCCTCTAGAATAAAAATAAAGACTATGCCATGAAATTAGTATGTGCTTTCACAACAGACTTGTACAGAAAATTTGAAAACCACAAGGGCACACTGTTCACATAGAATCTTCATATATATGTGGACATTCTCTAAACAATGCAACTAAATGCTGTTTAGACATTTTCTCTTTAGTGAGTTCTCTGATTTATTGAAGCAAAGGTCGATTACCTATGACCATTATTTACAGTATGGCAATGCAGCTACTCAGCCATGTAGTCTTTCTGTCTCTTCATCTGCTCATTGCTAAACAAGTTTCAAGAATTGCCTTGTGAGTTACAATGATTTACATACATGAGGGAAACAGGGGTTTCGTGAGGACCCCACTTTCCTGCACAAACCTAGTAATCAGGCATGCATCATCAGCCTGCCTAATGATTGCTCTGTCCTCCACCCCTGAGAGTCATCTCTCCTCAGGACTCAGTTGTAGCTCCCCAGGGCAGAGACACCCCATTCTGCAGCTGGCCCAGAGGTGTGCTGCCTGGGCACCTGCTTGCAGCTGCGGGTTATTTCATAGAATCATAGTATGGTTGGGTTGGAAGGGACCTTAAAGACCTTCTAGTTTCAGGCCCCTTGCCCCAGACCAGGACATCTTCCATTAGACCAGGTTGCTCAAAGCCTCATTCAACTTAGTCTTAAACATTTCCTGAGATGGGGCATCCACAGCTTCTCTGGACAACCTATATCTGTGCTTCACTTCCCTCAGAGTGAAGAATTTTACCTGTCTCTCTCCCAGTGTGGGTATTTATGTTGGTCTACTTCTTCTAGTTGACTACTGCCATTCAAAAATTTGAACAAATGTATTTACCTTTGAGACCTTTCCAAATTTCAGTGAATTTTTTTCCTCAATAGCATACTGAATATTTTTGGTATTTTGTCAGGAAGAGCTGTGGAGGCAATAGGAACAGTTAACATGCTGACTTTATTTCCTTATACAAGGAGGATAAAAGTGTTCTTTAATTGAGTGAGACTCTTCCGTTTGAGTTTTCTTCACTGCTCCTGGCCTTCCTTTTTGATCATTTTCAATTCAGCCCCATGGCTACAAATAGTAAGAAAGATTTTTTAAAAGAAGCTAGTGGTTTTAGGCACATTCTTAATGTCCAATTCAAAGTGTATGAGAGGGCCTGGTATTTCAGAACATTGTTACTTCAATGTTTATAGAAAATCAGAATCTCTTAATGCCTTGTAAGCGTGTTTTGCTCAGGTAGAGCCAAAAAATTATAATAGTGGTTAAGGAAGATAATCAGGAGAGCAAACATCCAAGTATGATGTTTGGAGCTCTGTGATCTAACCTGTGAACCAAATGTGAGCCATTAATCATAAGTGAACTACAGATATAAATGAAATATTGCCTACTTTGAGAAAAGATGACAAAAGGCAACTAGCTGATGAAAATTCGAGATAGAAAGCATTTGAATGTACTTACTGAGGACAGGCATTCAGAGTCAATGAATTCAAGCTGCTGGATCAACTGGACTTCAGCCATTTTGTCACCCATGGTCGTGTTACGCTTGATGTTTGTTTTCCTGCCCTAATAAATGCAATTTTTGTGATAAATCCAATGTTAGCTCAAATGGGGTTGTACTTGCGAACAAGACTGAGAATGTCTGATTCTGGAGGAACTAGGATGCTGGGATTTGAAGTGCCCCAAGGATCAGCCAGTTATAGCAACAAGCTGAGGAGCCAAGCCACCCAGTGAGGATCAAGGTCTTGACATCCCTGCAGCGGCAGGTGGCCAGTGAGACAGTGCAGCCACTTCACCAGAAGGAAGTCACAGAGAAAAAGCAATTAATGTGTCATCAAAGCCACAGCAGCATACTGTCAGGGAAATGAGGGGAAAGACAGCTACAAAAATGATTCTAATAGATCCTGAAGTAATGAAATGCTTCCAGAAATGCATTGCTTGGATGGAAAGTCAAAATGATAAAGTCTGTGCAATTTCTGTTATCAAGGCAACTCCTTATGATGACTATAAATAAGTATTTAAAGAAACATATGTCATCTGATACTGTTCTTTTATTTTATTATAGCAAAGAAGATGTCAGAAAATGTGTAAGCACTTAGTGAGAACTATTTTTATAATGCTGTGAACTATCCTCTCACTTTATAGGAGTGGTGCTTTTCTGCATCAACGTTTTGAACAAATGTATGAAGTGATTTGCAAATAGTTGGAGGAGCATAGTTTGTACACCATATCCTCATTCTATTTCTGGGTATCAGATTCTTGTTGTGTATGTCTTGCTTTAAGTAATAGCTATATATTACAAATAAATACAGTATTACGTGGTATTTTATGAAAAAACTTGTGGGTTAAGATGAAGACAATTTAATAGAGAGGTCAAAAGCCATTCACAGAAGCAAAGCTAAATAAAGGTTTAATTCCCTTCTTCCCATGGGCAGATAGGTGTCCAGCCATCCCCGGGAAAGCAGAGCTCCATCACGTGGAACAGTTACTTGGGAAGAAAAACACCATTGCTCCAAATGCCCCCTCCTTCCTCCCTCTTCCTCTGGCTCTATGTGCTGAGCATGATGTTGTATGTTTTGAATTATCCCTTTGATCACTTGGGGTCGGCTGTCCCAGCTGTGTCCCCTCCAAAACCCTGGTGCACCCCCAGTGTACTCGGTGGAGTGGGGTGACAGACAGAAAAGGCCTTGGCTCTGTGTAAGCCCTGCTCAGCAGTAACAAGGACATTTCTGTGTTACCTCTGTGTTACCTCTGTGTTATCTCTGCATTGTTTCCAGCACAAATCCAAACCACAGCCCTGCACCAGCTACTGTGAAGAAAATTAACTCTATCCCAGCCAAAGCAAGCACAGATTTACGTTATTTTATTGAGTTACTACACAATGATGTGCTATTCTGTCACATTGCCTACATTTAGAAAAATAATGAAAATAATGATTGTGAAACTAGAACAATAGGCTAGAAGTTCCCCCAGCTGACATATCTGAGTTCATTTACAATCAGGTATAGCAAGAAAAAAGTGAATAAAGCTGACCAGTCTGCTGACAGGGATTTTAAGGCAACCTTTCCATCCATCCTTGACAATTGCAAATGCATAAAGGAGGTCCAATGTAGAAAATGAGATCATTTCAGTTAAAGGTGACCACAGAATCCTACTAATCTTTAAGGTATTCCATTCATCCTTATTTTATTTGCTTTTGCAGACTTCAAAAATAGGTATTTAGGGAAGCTGGTATGCTGTATACAGTGTTACATAAACAGCGACAGACTGCAAATGGAAAAATTAACATCCAGAGGTATTCAACATGTTCATCTGGGCTTTTTCTCCTTTTCTTTTCTAAATTTTTTTTAAGCATTGGAAAGGTTCTTTTAAACATGTCAGGTATTTCTCACACATTGTTTACTTGCTAAAGTGATATTTGTAAAACTTTCTCTGATTCTTTAGCCATGTGTAAAAGATTCTCATTTTTAAAAGTCTGCTAGCCTTTTCCATCTCTGATATTTGTGGTTTTTAATATTTTTTTTCTTCTTTTTGTTTTACAAAATGTCTGTAAGGGTTCTGTGTGGAGAAATGGAGGACACAAAAGCCTGTAAACAGAGAGCTGTTTCCTTCAATGCTTACTGTAGTCATGGGGAAAATGTCAGAAATTGCTAGCTGAATGCAGTTTCTCTCGGAGCAGTGTGGAGATGTGTTGTTACATTGTACGGTTGGAGTAAACTTTCAATCTTCACAAGGTACTGGTGCTGTTTGTACCTGCACTCTGCAGCATAAAGTCTTTCTTACCCTCAGCTGCAGCCTGAGAGCCGAGACAGCAGGAGAGAGCAGGAGCACCTTTCCCTCATCCACACAGCTAGGACTTCCTTTCCATATGTAGGTTTTACCAGTTCTCACTGGTACCAGACAGAATTCCTGCAGATGGCTTTACGAGGAGCTGTCCTTGAAAATCACTGGAAAATTTGGCTAGCTGATGCTTCAGCTGCCGTATTTCCCACAGAGTACCAAATCTGTCTCCATAAGGGATGGTGACTTCTTGTTAAATTCCTTATCCTGTTAGTTACACTCTAATTAAGTAGACCTGTCTCGCTAATTTGTATTAAATCCCATATATCCAAGGTACTGTCTCTCCTTTCACACTTATACAAGTCCCTGTCTGGTGAGTTCAGCCAGAATGATTCAGACTGACATTTCCAAATTGAATTAGAAGTCTGTGGATTTTAAATTGAGAGTCTGATGCTCAGGAACTGTGGACCTTTGACTTTGAAATGCACTTTTCTTTTTGGCCTGTTGTAGCATAAGCTTGTTGGAATGCAAGTCCCAGCAGAAATTTATCTGTTTACTCATGTTGTTTCTCAGGGGATATTTTCAGGGAAATCAGGGGATTTCAGAGCAAGGGAGTTTTATCAAAATTAATTGGAATGGATAGAATTAATGTAAGCGGGTGTTGTAAACATTGTGGAGCATTTTGGCCTAGGGGGCACCCTAAGTACATTTTTGCAGTTAGAAAATAAATACAGGAATGATTTTAAACATTATCCAGGAGTGAACGGTCATGTTGTTTAGCAAAGAAGACATTCAGCTGACTTCTTATTCACTATTTGGGAGCATCCCCATTGCCATGATACCAAAATTTGTCATTGGGTTTCACAAGAGCTGATGCCCAGGAAACCTTCAAGATTTGAGACAGGTGCCCTCTCTGTAAGGAATGGAAACCAGCTGCCTTTGACTGTTGCATGCCACTGCTTGGAGCGCACAGGGTTGTGGCAAGGGGACCATTTGTGAGATGACTTTCTGCTGAGGAGAGATCAGGCTCTTTGTTTTCTGGACCACATTCTTCCAGTCTCTCTCCTTAGCAGTTGGCATGAAGCACTTCTGCTGAAAGATTTTTAATATTGAGTTATAAAATCAATCAGTTACTTGTATTTAAATGTAGAAAGAATTACTCTTAGCTTATTAACAGCTTTGCTAGCCAGAGATGAAAACTGCTGAATGTCTGAATAAATCTGCTCTATTTATCACTTCATGGAGTCTATAATCCTCAGAGAGTGTAAAAAATTTATAAGACATCCCTGAATACTGAATTTTGCATTGATTTGGATCTCACATTTGTTTGAAAGACATCTGAAATCATAACCGGGCAGACACTTTCCTCCTGAGAAAGCCCCATCAGAGGAACTTTTTTAAAAGGATGTAAAATCACCTAAATCTGTAAAATATGCTGACAATACTGTGACTTGAGATAGTGGACAAGACGGTGTTGAATGACTACCAATGTTAGCTTTCAAATTTCAGGGAATCCTTAGGTTCAAGGGGTGGGTATTCCTGTAAAAAAAAAAAAAAAAAAAAAGGAGAGTAACTGCATACAGTCATAGGTTTGTGTAGAAGCTATTGTGAGTTTCTAAGTATCTCACAAGTGAGTCCTAAATTTCATGGGTTAATCCTATTTAATTTTAATGGATCTACTAGTACAAAGAACAGCTGAGCAATCAGACCTTTACAAAGTTCCATATATACAGACATTGATCCGTTTATGTTCATTTCTTAGCAGTTGCAGCAAATAAGTGTAAGCAATCAAAACTTAAAAATGCTGTTGCTTTATTTCTTACAGATAGGGCAAGTCGAAAGGCTTGAAAGGAGGTGAAAACAATGCTGTAGCTGGCATATGTTTTAAACAAAAACCTGTGAGATATGTTTACTTTGCTAAGAGAAAAGGAGAAAATATATTGAATATATTTATATATAAGATTAAATCCCTGTTTTAGCTGAACAAGCCTGCTAGATGATGATTCTCACAAGCAAGGTGTGTCTACCACAGTGGGCTACCTATGCATGTTTTGCATGCACACTGTTTATATATAGCAGGTGAGATTTTTAAATCATGAAAGGAAAGCAGCTGAGTGACCAGAATAAAAAGGACTGGAGACAATTTATCAGATAGCTGGTATATTTTTCAACTTGTTTCAGACAGGAACACATGAGCTTTCTGCTTGTTTCCAAGGCAGAATAAAATTGCATAACTTTAGCAGCATTGATCCTTGCAGAATAGCTTCAAATCTCCCCAATAATTTAGCTGGAGAATCTGTACAGCTAGACAGTCAATCTGACTTGTCTCTTTTGGTTGGAAGTAGAGGAGGGAGTAGCCGTGTTAGGGAAACCCAAAGTGGGATTTCAACAAACCAGGTTTCCAGGCTTCAGCCGTTGCTACTCCAAACAAACCTCCTTTCAAACCATTTTCTACAATACACTGGCCTTTCTCATAAGAGCTGAACAGAACTTTGCCAGTAGAAAATTTTCTCTTAAAAGAGATAATTCTGATGAAATAGGAGTAAAAATAAAATTTTTTTTGGAAGAAATACTGGAACATCCATTTTATGTTAATGGTTTATTTTGTCTGAAGTAAAAACTGTTCTGCATTGTAGAAAATGTTTAAAAAGAAAAGAGAACAAAACACTTTGGATGCCATCAAAACAGAATATTTCAATCAACCTCCAAGTGATTTTTAAATTGTGTAACATGGGAATATGAAATCACTTGTCCTTCATTTCAGAGAGAAAAAAAATATTCAACAGCAAGCAATTTCCCTTTGAAAGGAATAGCTGCTTACAAGACAGCTCCAGCCTTGCTCTGGTTTTGCCCTGATTCTCTGCTTGATGGCAACTCATATCTGTGAAAAAAATGCAGTCCCATGTAGTGCCTCAAGGATGGTTACCAGATGATAAAGGGATCACATGTTAAGAAATTTGTGAAGGTGGTAGGACTGGGGACATGGTCTGTTTCTGAGAGGAGAAATATTAGCTCTGGGGGCCATAGCAGGATCAGGATGTGTAGGAGTCAGGAACAAAAGGCAGTGGGATGACTCTGGCCTCTTTGTGGGACAAAGACATCAGTGCTAGTGATGCTACTTCCCAGTGGGGAAAGCCTTTGCTTCCCCCATGATGGAAGGGAAGATCAAAGTCACTGCAGTCCCAGTGCTGTCTTTCCCTGGCCTTTCCTAAACATATCCCAGATGTCTTCATATGAGCCCCAGACCTCTGCCCATTTCCACCTGCTGCTGCAGGGGTGGGAGAGGGAGCATTTACAGCCATGGTTGGGCATCAGGACCCAGTGACCTGCTTTCCAGTCTCAGCAAAACTCAAACCATCGCTAAGGGAAAACAGCTCTGTGTGACAGCTCTGCACGAGCCTCAGCATGAAGACTTGCTGTCTTTCTGAGTGCCAGGTTAGAGAGGATGAGGGCTATGGGGTGCTCTGGTGCTCTGTGTTGGGAAGAACCAATGGGAGCATTTACAAATGCTCATTCCCAAAGACAGAGAAGCAAACCTTAGCTTAACCATTGGAATAATTTGCTGGCGTGCTGGGGGCTTGTTGTGTCAAGGGCAGAAACTATAGTTTAATCATTAAAACATGAGTGAGGGGGATTTTTCCCCCTTTTGTGCACCTCTGAATGTGTCTCCAGATCTGGCCCTGGCAGAACTGCCCTAGGCTGGCCTTGGGGAAGCTTCATGCCCACAGGCTGAGGACAGGGAGCCCCTCTGACCCTGGGAGAGGGCCCCTCTGACCCTAATGTTTCCCACTCCTTGGGAAACATTACCTGCAAGGAAAGAGGGCACCAGCAACCCTCTGGGCTGGGTCCTCCATAATAAACACAGCTCGTGGATAAACACAGTGCAGACAAATAACCAGCTGTGTGACAATAAAATCAGCACAGATATTGACACAAGGAGAAGACACCCCTGAGGCAGCACTCACTGCAAACCCACCTCTGAATGAGCAATAGTTAAATGTTTGTCCTTGCCTCTTTCTTTCAAAAGTAGGGCAAATATCTATAGAGTTCCCAGCGGGGAGGTAATCTAACTTTAACTTTCATACAGTCAAGTAAAACACCCGAGACCTGTGTTAGGGATGCAAGCAGGTCGTCTGAATTATGATTATTCAATCTAGTATTATTTTAATCTGGCATGCCTCTCACGTGCTTCATTTAGGTTCATCTTGACCTGAAAACTGCAATCTCAATGCCTTTTATGCTTTTATATTTACAGGTGATTTATCTTGTTGCAGTGTATTTTTCTGTTTTGTTTTTTCTCCCCAAATATTAATATTTATTTTAACAGCGAAGCCCTGCCCGTGAGGCAGAGCGGCACATTTCATTGTCTCGGGTCTCCCGAGCGTGGTCTGGGTCTCCTTCTAGCAGCAGCCTCTTGCTTTAACTCTCGCTCTTGCTAATTGAGGCAGCAGATAATGAATTAAGAGCCACGGGAGGTGAGAGCCAACACTTCCCCTGCAACCGCAGCGTGCTCTGGGTGATGTTTCCTTACTCGTTTACAAGACAATAGCCGAAAAAAATTATGGAGGGGGAGAAAATGACTGAACCTTGTGTATGAGATAATGGATGAGCCCGGGATGACCTGTTTTTTTCCTTGCGGTGGAGCGGTGCTGAAGACAGAGGGCACCCGCGCCCAGCCCACAGCCGTCGCCCCGCCGCCAGCGCGCCAGCTCGGGGCGGCCGGAGAGCCGCCAATGCCCGCTCCCAGCAGGCAGGGAGCCACTGCCTCACCCGGCCAGGTACGTCTCAGGGGTGACCCTCCGAGAGAACCGCGGGGCTCAGCCGTGGGACGGCCCGCGGGGCAGCCAGGGCAGGCAGATGGCAGCGGGGCTGCGGGGCTGCCCGCGGGAGCCTGCTTCGGGCGGCTCTGCCCGCCTGCGGGTGCGGACGCGCAGCCAGGACGGCAGCTCCCCTCGGAGCGTCGCCTTCCTCGGGACCGTCTCCAGCCCTTCGCGACGCTCGGCGGACACGCAGCCCCGCCGGCCCCGGCATCCCTGCACGCCGGCTGGGAGGGACGGAGCGGCGGCCGGCCCGGGGCGGTGCGCGCCGCGGCGGGCTCCGAGCCCCGGGAGGGCTGTGCGGGTGTGTAAGTGTGTGTGTGCGAGCAGTGCGTGCGTGTGTGTGAGCCACGGTGCGTGTGCATCCGGGGACAGCGCGGCAGCAGAGCCTGGCGGGGGGCAGAAGTTTTGGGGAAGCGCCCCGCAGTACTGGCGGGCGGCCGAGCCGGCGGTGGCGGGGCCGGGACAGCGGGACACTGGAGCGCCGAAGCAGCGGAGTGTCGGGACAGCGAGACAGGAGGCTGCGGGCAGGGGACAACGGGACAGGGAGACAGCGGACGGGGGTGCAGCGGGGCTGGGGCCCGCGGTCCGGCAGCTGCCCCGGTTGCCGGGCGCTGTCTCGGGTGCTGACGGCTCCTCGTGCAACAGGGACGCGGCCCGGCCGCGCTCCCCGGCGGCGGCGGCGGCGGCGGCGGTGGCATCTTCCCTCCCAGCACGGCGTTTCAAGCCGCCAAACCCTGTCGCTGGGCTCGCCGCCGCTCCCCGCCCGAAGCCTGTCTGCACGGCAGGCGTGCTGGTAAGGCACATCGGGGCTCTGCCGCGGTTGCCTTAGTAACTAATATGTATTTTCCCCTGCTTTCATGTGTGTGTCCCTGACTGAATTACAGTTTTGCCCCTTACACACGGAAAAGTTAACCTGAACTGTAGAGTGCTTTTTTTTCTTCTTCTCTTCGCTGACCTTTAAATGACATTTCCCATGGCTGGCAGAGCAGACTGCTCGCTTTCTCTTTTTACTCACATTATGGATGGAGAAAGGAAATGTCTAAACTGAGAAAGATGCCTTCAGGTAATCAGAATGCATAGAAAGAAGCGCTTGTCACTCTGCTTTCAGGGCTGGGGCCACTGGGGCCGGGCTAGGGCTCTTCTCCGATGAGCTGCCTACCTCCCAAAACTTTTAAAATTTCCCGGGGGCAGAGGGGGTGTGTGTGCTGGCTGGAGATGTGGGAAGTAGCCGCCTTGGCTTGCAATGCAAATGCAAAAAGGATTGTAGAAACTCAACATATGTGAATATGCATGATCGTATATCAAGGCAAATAAATACATGATTTAATCCCTCTTGAAACTTCTTGTTGAGAGTCTTATGGAAGCACATTGTCCTGCACTTTTGAGAAAGTAGTCATCTCTAACTGCAGGGTTGCTTTATCGAGCTCAGGTTTGGCATCAATTTCCTGGTTAGCCTGTTTCATCCCCTCTTTCTATGTCACCAGGTTAAAAGTCACTAGGATGACGGCTGTCTTGGCACCTTCAAGCGTGATGCTGTGAGGCTTCACTGTGATGGTATTTGGAGCAACCTGGCCATCGTCTGGGAGAAGCAGATGCCATTTCCTACATGTCCTTAAACCATGTGCAGGCAAGGGGAGCCCATGAAATTTGTAACCTGGGTCTGGATGACATCGTGTAACAAAATGATTGGTGTGCTGCTGGTCTTTTTCCCTGCTCTGCTCCTGGAGATGGACGTGCTGCCCAAGAGTGGTGGTCGGAAGGTTCTTCTCTCTGCAGCCTCCTCACAGCGGTCGGTGGCTCGGATGGACGGGGATGTCATCATCGGGGCCCTCTTCTCTGTCCATCACCAGCCACCAGCCGAGAAAGTGCCCGAGAGGAAGTGTGGGGAAATCCGGGAGCAATACGGCATCCAGAGAGTCGAAGCCATGTTTCACACTTTGGATAAAATTAACGCAGACCCGGTCCTGCTACCCAACATCACTCTGGGCAGTGAGATCCGAGACTCCTGCTGGCACTCCTCTGTGGCCCTGGAGCAGAGCATTGAATTCATACGGGACTCTCTCATCTCCATCAGGGATGACAGGGATGGAGGCACCCGCTGCATTTCTGACTCGCAGACCCAGCCCCAGACCAGAGTGAAAAAGCCCATCGCGGGGGTCATCGGCCCTGGCTCCAGCTCAGTTGCTATCCAAGTCCAAAATCTGCTCCAGCTCTTCGACATCCCCCAGATTGCTTACTCTGCCACCAGCATCGACCTGAGCGACAAAACGCTGTACAAATACTTCCTCAGGGTGGTCCCCTCCGACACGCTGCAAGCCAGGGCCATGCTTGACATCGTCAAGCGTTACAACTGGACCTACGTCTCCGCCGTGCACACGGAAGGTGGGTATGGGGCAGTCTCCGCCTCCCCGGGCCGGCCCCGGGGCGCTGCGCCCTCCGCGGCGGCTCCGCAAGGACGCGCCTGTGCCGGGTGACCCGACGGGACCCGGGCCCGGGGGTGCGGCTCCTCCCCGGGAGAGCGCCGGCCGCTGCCACCCGCGGGGACCGGGAGGCGAAGGTGGAGAAGCGGGGGGGTGCGGAGGTGCCGTTCCGGGGCGCGGAGAGGCCCCCCCGGCTGCGGGCAGCGGGAGCGGGGCTCGGCGGCGCAGGAACGCCCGCGAGAGATCGGGCGTCTCCTCGGCGGTCCCGGCGCTGTCCCCATTCCCACACAGAGTGGTTCGCGTTTTTGTAAATAAAAGTTAACAGATGTGACCAGCTGGATCTAGGCGGGCAGCCTATCCCCTCCGGCTGGGCTGGGGCAGGTCCGTGGGGCTGGTGAGTCCGTGGGGCTGATGCGCTCGGTCGCTACCATCGCGGGGAGTTTGACAAAAAGGGATCAGGGCTCGGCAGAGACTCCAGGATTAGCTGCTGGCTTTGCTGCGTGTGAACTGATTTCCTGGGTCTGCCAACAGAGAGGAAAGATACCTGGAAATCCCTCCCCTGTCCAGGTGGCCCCTGCAAAGCCAGGTGCCGTGAGAAAAGGCAGAGAGAGGCTCATGCAGCGTGCATGCAGCTTAGTCAAAGCTATCACTCTGCATGATCTGTTCATAGTCAACAGGTCTTCTTAATTTAAAATATCAAAAGAAAAATAGGAATAGAAAGGTTATTTTGAAGAGGAGACATTGGTTTATAGACAGGCTAGGTGGACCAACATAAATTGCAGCAGTAATTGCATTTGATAGAAAATAAACTTGTGATATATTATTATGATATTTCTGTAGTTCAGCTGTGGTCCTCAAAATGGGATTTTTAAGTATAAAATTGCAAATCTGACCACATTATTGCTATAGATTTGCAACGATTCTGTTTATCTGAGTGCATCACTTGTATGGATTTGATTTATGATTCCCTGTGCTTACTGAGCTGACTCCACACCTTTCATTCTCACAGACATGATTAAGTAAAATGAGGTAAGAACATATATTGTGACAAAAAAAAAAGAAAGAATCTCCAGGAAGGGTTACATATTTACAACATTTTGAAAGGAACTGGATCGATCTGGACACAAAAACCCAGAAAATGCTGCAATTTGAGGGGGCTGAGGGACAAGTGAGAGCATGAAGGAATGACCTGGCATTTCCAGTTCATTTATGCCCTGTTCAGATTAGAAAATGAGCTGCTAGCAAGCCTCCAACATGAGCTATTAAGATTCTCTGTTGTTGACAGATATGATTAGATCCTGTGGAAGGCCAGGATGACAAATAAACATGAAAGGGTTAAATTTTTTGTTGATCTAAATAGCCTTCTCTCCCTTCGAGGCACTCTGTGGTGCTCTGCTAACTTACTGTGCCTGAGTAGCTGCTTCAAGGGACTGGCTGCCTCTCTGTCCCACTCCTGTTAACATTAGTGGACCTTACCTCTTTTGGAAAAGACAAAACCCTCTGAAGGTTCATTTAAAAAAAAAGATAATTATAAGCAGCAACTTCAGTCATTGCTGTGAGAAATTTTAATTAGATACCTGTTTTTATGAATGTTACTGACTGATGAAAAGCAATTGTTGCAACATATTTTTAGACTTCTGAAGTGACACTTTTGAAAATAAGGGTAGCCCACAGGGCAACACTCCTGCTAGGGAAGGTCACAACAATTTCACAGATCATGCAGCTTGAGATTTAGATTTGCTTTTTTATTATTAATCTGTGTCTGCCATTCATTTATTCTTAAATTCAAGCCAAAAATGTCACTGAAATTACGTAACAAGCGTCAACTTTTGCATTTCTTTCCAGAAAGACAAGTTACTGACCCCACTCAATTGCTGTTGGGTAGATTCTGAAGACTTTTTTCCTTCTATTTAAAGTGAAGTTAGTATTCATGAAAATCGGTGTGAATGGTTGAATTTCTGTTGTTTCAAATCCCATGCATTCACTGTATTGTTAAAGGTGAGATCATTTCTCACAGACAACACAAAGCCACTCTGAATAATAGTCTGAGCAGAGCTGCTCCATCCATGCTATGTTTGGAAATACGAGGATAAAGTGTAGTCAGAAACATTCCTCCTCCACAATTACTCATAGGCCTCTACACAGTCTTTATGGTGGGCTGCAAAATGTGCTGGGAGGAATTCTAGGGTATCACTGGTTGGAGAATCTCTTAAGAAGGGACTGTGAGGAAGGGGCCTGCTTCTAGGAAATGCACAGGTTGACACTGAAGAAGTTAATTCCTTGCCCTTCCAGATCCAGTTTGGCTCCCTTTCCAGAGCAGAAAAGCTGTGTTTTTCCTACCTGACCTCTGGTTCTCATGGGGATGGACAATGCTCAGCTCTTGTAGGCGCCCAGCCACAAGGGGATGCAGTGAGACCACTGAGCTGGCTGACTGTCTGTGTCAGCGAGTCCTCACTGACCCAGGGCAGGGTCTTGAAGCCTGCCCAGACAGGTGAGCCCTTTCCCAGCCTCAACCATCCAACTCCTCTGCTTACCTTTCTTCTGCTCCTGAAGCCTAACTGAAGATGGCTGAATGCCCAAACCAATACCTGGGTACACAATTAGAGCTTTAATGATAATCAGAAATAAAAGGTACACAATTTGTTGCCCACGATTCTTAACACGAAGTCCACATGCCATAAGAATGAACATAAAGAGGTCATCCATATAGGATGATGTCTTTAAGTAGTTTGCATTTGACATGGAAATTTATCCTTCACGTGTCAATATGATTAATTAGCGATGATTACTTTTAACTACACTCAGTCTCTACACTCTGGTACATGAAGCTTCATGGAGATGTGCCAGACCTGTTGGGGTTTTCTACACAATGATTTATTAAGAAGTATAAACATTACCTGGGTAAAAACTTCTCAGTTAGTCAATAAAATCTGTTTTCAAAGGTCTGCATAGCACATTGCTTCTTTTAGATTAAAATTTACACATAAAACTTCACACTTAAGAAGAAAGAAAGGGGTTATTTTATTGTGTATCTCAGTTGAGCATAGCTGCCCATCCTGAGAGTCAATTTTTTCCCAGAGTGGGCAACACTCATTAAATGCTGTAACATTCTGTAAAATCTGTGTGTCTGACAGTGTAAGGCTGTATGACCATATCATAGTTGCAAAGCATTTTCGAGACTATTATTTTTTTAAGTTTTCTTCAAAGATAATTCAGTATTGGAGTTCTTGGCATGTCTATATCTCAGATTTTAGGCTTGAAAGTCATTCTTATCTTGAAATGCACATAAGTGGATGCTTAACTTTGAGCCAAAGCTTCCTATGGAAATCAAAGGCATCAAAAAGCACATGGGTTAAAA
This sequence comes from Irena cyanogastra, assembly GCA_013397155.1. Taxonomy (NCBI): domain Eukaryota; kingdom Metazoa; phylum Chordata; class Aves; order Passeriformes; family Irenidae; genus Irena; species Irena cyanogastra. The sequence continues at coordinate 391,512 of VWZV01007550.1, read as the reverse complement.
CAGGGCGCAATCCTTAGTGTGATAAGGGCAGAAGGAGTGACACTTGCCAATGGTAACTTTCCAAGTGAGATATTCTGGTCTTTAGCAACATAACCTGAGTCAGGTATTCTCAGTTTAGACCAGGCAGTCACTGATGAGTTGGTAACACCGTGGAGAATTACAGGGGACATTTTCTTCCTTTCCTGGGGAAGAGTCCCCGAGCTACCTTCAGAGCAAGGCAAGAGGTAGAGAGCCTCACTGCTGTGCTACTTTCATGCTGAAGGCAGAGAAAATGAATTTCTGGGGTTGCCACCAGAAAATGCAGAATGGTTATGAGATTGTTGTAGGTTACACTGACTTCCAAAACCCACAAGACAATTGCACCCTGGCCAGTGATCAGCATGAAGTCTCCACCAAACCCTCACTCTTAGCTGTTCCTCTTTTACATGGAGCAGAAGAGATGATGGTTTCAGTAGTCCTTTTATCACCTCATCTTCTAGAGTACCCCACTTCTGAATAAGCTAGTAGAAATAGTTAGGGCCTGTACCTGGATTCCATTTCAATCATTGCCTACCTGTTAGCCTTATAAAATTTATGTGAGCATTCATTTGAACGCTGTTTGCAATTTATGGACCATGCTGACACTTTATTGTACAAATACCCCTTTATAAACAAGATTTCCATTCCAACAGATTAATGTGCAGACTTTGCAGAAGCAACTTTGGAAATGGAATGATTAAGATAATTGCACCAAATTTGGACTGTTTAGAAATTAATTTTAGAGAACAGTGAGATGTTTTTGGTCTTGATTCAATTTCGTTAGATTTGTATTGCCAGACAGTTCCTTTTTCTTGAGTATAAGGCTCAAATGAACTGTGATGAAGCAGATGGCACAATTGTAAAGACTTTCAGATCAAAGTAGATGGTAAGTATATTATCTTCACCATGATTTTTGATAACCTGACTGCTGCACACTATCCATTGTACAGAAAACTCATAAACATATGTATGTTGGAAAGAGGATGGAAAGAAGGAAATCCTGCACTTTATTGCAAATTTCACAAGAAATAAGTTCATTCAGTAGAACCCACTAAAGTAGCTTTAGATATACTGGAAGATAATACTGCTGTTTAAGGATGAGTGGGGCTATATTGATCAAATAGCTCAAAGGAATGACTTTCATAAAATTGTGTTTAATTTCTCAAAGATATTTCTAACAATGTTCTATTATTAATTCTATGGTGTCACTCAATGATTAATACTTTTTGATAAAGTTATTGTCAGGCAACAGAATAAGGAATTCCAGTTCAAATGTTTGAAATTTTAAAGAGTGCAAATGTTTCTATAGATACCAACAATTACAAAAATGCTCTTAAAGGTTAAGCTCATGTAGTGGTATGAATTGTGCTGAGCTGTGTGTTCATAAATGCATATTTCAATCTATTTTTTTTTTCATTTAACTTTCTTGACTTCAGAGGCTTTGTGACACCAAAAAAAGAAAAAAACATATATCCCAAAGAAAACAGAAATTAGCTTCAAAACAAGTATTCCTACATTGTATGGATCCCATTAGTTATATAATTAGAAGGTGCTGGGAGAATAATTGTCACAGATTAACATTGGAAAAATTATGGTTGATGACAAACACTGTAGAGGTCAAGAGAAATTCCTTCTTGAAAATATATTGCTTTGTATTACTCCTAAAGTCACAAATAGTATAGCTTTTCAACTATACAACTGGCAGCTGCATGAGTTATAGCAGCTCAAAAGGTTCATCGAACTCCTGGGCCTGCCTTCTCAGCAATACTGCTGGAGTTCATATTTATCAGTCAGCACAATGTGTTCATTTGTGCTTTATTTTTTTTCTACATTATGTCCTTGCTATTAGATTTTTATGTCCTACAATCCTTGCTAACTCCTGCAAGTTTCTTGTCTCACTGAAGACTTCAAAAAAATGTTAAATGACCTTAGCTTTCTGAAAAAGCTATGTGAAAATGCCTCTAAAATATACCTTTGAAACTAAAGTTCATAACATGGAGGTGCTTGCACTGAGGTTTCTTGTACAGAAAACAAAAAGCTAAAAATATGGAGTAAAATGGAGTAAAATCATATAACTGAAGCAGTGTCACCCACTGAGAAAGGTTCTTTAGGGGCCTGATACATCAGTGAGCTGATAACTGTAGTGACAGACCAGAAGCATTGCACCTGCCACATGCAGCCTGGAAAAATGCTGATCAAAGTCATTACTGACTGTGGCTCCCTGACCCACATGAAGCAATACAGGGATTTCAGTTCATCTGCTGGGTGGCAGGAGTGCTTGCTGCATAAGCCACTGTCATAGATGGCAGTAATTAACACTTGTGCCTGCTCTCTGAACTGGAGGGCTGGGAATCGATTGGACGTGATTGCACCTGAAGAAACCTGTGGGTATCTAAGGAATGCTGAGGGTTATCACCAGACATGGTTGGAGAGAGGCGTGCAAGGGACAAACACTGTCCAGTGGGTAACCAGCTCAGGTTTGCAGTCTAATTTTTCAATAATGTTTTCTCAAACACTATTATTACTGTTATTGCTATTAATGTACATCTTAAAGAACAATTTCTAAATCTGGTTTGCCAGAAGAAAGTTGGCTGTTGGGAGAGAGGCTGAATATGAAAAGAAACAAGAGCATATCTCCACAGTTCCAGTCTGTAGCAAGTTCCTAAGTCCTAGGGCTACCAGCCACCAATGAACGTTTCCTTTAGGAGTTTGTCCAATCCCATTTTGTGTCATTTATACTTTGGTCTCTAGAGTACCACAGAATCACAGAATGGTTAAGGTTAGAACAGACGCCTGGAGGCCATCCAATCCAGCCTCCATGCTCAAGCAGGGTCCACAAAAGCATGTTACTCAGGATTTTGTCCAGATGGCTTTTGTATATCTCCTAGGGAGGAGATTCCACAATCTTTCTGGTCAGCCTGTTCCAGCGCTCAATAACATTCACAGTAAAGAAGTTCTCCCTCAATCTTATAAATTAATTGTATCTTGTGTGAAGAAATGTTTCCTTAAAACTATTCTTTGATAACTGCATTACCTTCAGAAGTTCACGCAAAACTATTCATCATTTGTTAATCCCAATCATTATTCTGTACTTCTAATTCCAACATGAAATGTGGACAAGCAGAGCTACATTCAGTATTCAGGGTGGGGGTATGCCATGGTTAAACTCCCTCGTGAAGTAACAATTCCAGTATTGCTCTCAGACCTTTCCTGATAAACTTCCACTTGTCCATTACTTTTTTGATTACCACCATGCTCTGAATTGATGTGTCAGAAAATACCTTAAAATTGCCACAAAATCTTCTTCGTAAGCAGTAAGGCTTACTTCAGAGGCCATTACACACAGGATTATCCTCGTGTGTTACCTTTACTTTATTAACATAAATTTTATTTGCTACACTTTGGTTCCTATCTGTTAGCCAATTATTAATCCAGAAGCGTCTGTTGTATCCTGTATTACCTCTATTTCTGTCAGAGACTTTAATAAGAGACCTCATCAGAAGCCTTCTTAAATCCTAAGTACTCTACAGTAATTGTATTACTCATATGGTTACCTTCTCCAAAAAAGAAGTCTAATTACCTTCTGAGATATGTGGGGTTTTTTTCTGAAAAGTTATGTTAGTTTTTTTCCTGATATGACATATTGCTTTATTTGTACCTTAATACTGTTTTGTTATTGTTCCTACCAATTAGCTTTGTGAAGAAATATCTGGTCTGCAGAAATATCATGTCTGTTGTTCACTGTATTACTCTCTATGCCTCTCTACTCTCCGTAAATTCAGTTAAAAATGAAAACTGATATGTGAAAATATAAAATTGCCTTTTCTACTTTACTGCTTGTTTTTATGCTAAGGCCCCTGTAACTGATATTAACATGCCACAATAGAAAATTAGCTGGTATTGGAAATTTGTTGAAGTCCACCTTATGAATTTGGGTTTGTTCTAAAATATGCTCTTTTGACACTCAGAGGCAATGGTTCATTTCTATCCTACATAAGGAATGACCATTGTGTGAGAACTGTCCTATCTGCCTTTGCTGGCAGTGCAGAGTGAGAGAATTAATTTAACTTTTCTGTTGTGGTTTTCTCTTCCCTGAGTGCTCTCTTTATATAATTGGTTATCATTGAATATCAGGCTAGTTTCCCATTTCTTGAATGTTTGAAGACTGGTGGGTTATTAGATTCTATGCCTTTATGTCTCAGAATTGTCTCATCTTGGTTTTTTTGTGGTTTTGTATTTCAATTGTCAAGGTATGCTCTGTTTTCTTTCCCTCATTAGGACACAACTTAGACTTTTCAAAGTATTTGTTTTAATTTTATTTATTTTGTTTTGTTTATTTTAATAACATTAGGAAAATTACTTTTTTGCTTTATCATGCCAGCTTTTTTGATCCTTTTGGGACTTTGGCTCTGACTATTCCTGACCAGTCTTTATGTGATTTTTTTAGTATTTCACTCTTTTGGCTACTCCTTTAAATGTCCTTGAAATTAGCTTTCTCATCCTGATAAAATTTATTTTGCTTTGAATTAAACATTAAACTTTTACTGATTTTTTTATTTCACATGCAGCTCTTTTCTGTCCAAATATCACTAAAGTATAGTTGTAATTTCAGACTGCTTTTTGGATAGTTAGGTCTTAAAAATTTGTGTATGGCTTAAGACTAAATCAAGGGTTGCTTCTTCCTTTGTGAGTTCAATGAGCAAATGAGTAACATAAGAAACACATGAAAAAGAAATCAATGCAGAGTATGTAAGATTTGCCTTCATTTTCCATTATCTTACCGACAGTCTGGCACTGCTACCTGCAGAGCAAGAGTGTCTTAATAGCATTTTGTGACATGGGCATTGTGCATCACAAAGCTGTTTCCTCTTCTGCTGAGCCACTGCCTAAGTGGCTTGTGTCTATCAAAAGCCAGTGTGACAGATATTTCATTTTACTGACAACCCATATTGTTTGTTCTGTAGTACCACGGTCCTTTGTTCAAACAATTTTCATTCATAATCTCTCTTGAATATTTTTATAAGCAAATTAATTTCTTAAAAGATATTTGAATTATATTAACAGCCACCAATGATTTATAATTCCCTTAAAAATTTGACAGTATTATTTTAAGCATGGGTATTTGACAGTTCTGGTAGACAAAGCAGAGAAGATCATGTCCCAGAGAGCCGACGTAGCAATAAGGCACCTATCAAATGCTCATTGAAGTTAATTGGTGGCCCTCTGTCGAGTCCTGTGAATCCTGAATGGAGCTCAGCACAGCCATCAGATGTTGTCTTTTCAGGTTATTGAGATGACAGTACTCAGAAAGCCATAAAAATCTGCAGGGGTTGTGAATCCTACATCTAGGTGTATGACACAGTTAATTGGAAGTAGTGTGAAACTGTGTGAAAACAAAACTGTGTTTGTGGATTTGCATAGATATTAGAGGATATTCAGATACATAACCTTTTCCTTCCACCTAGAAGGAGGCTGAATCTAGTTCTTCCCATTCAAGTTCCCCAGTGAATTTAACACTTGCTTCTCTTTTCAAAATGTTTGAGGAACAAGCCTTCATTTTCTTAAATGCAGTTGTTTCACCAGCAACATTCATCCTTATTAATCTGTGGATCCAGATTAGTTTGCACAAGCTAGTAATTTCCCAGACATTTATTCAAACAAAACTCATCCTGGAAAACAGCAATAAGAACCAGACATGAATATTGCTCAAATGACAACTGTTGGGAATCTGAAAATGTGTTCATAAATACTCTCTTAAAATGTTTGGTCATGCTCCATTGAACATTGAATATCTTTTCTAGGTGGAGAAGAATATAAAAGATAAGTTTGAAATTAATTGCCAGGAAGTGAGAAAACCTATGAAGCTTGTTTATAAGCCTTTCTTACCCATGTGGTGTTGTGGAAAGGCTTCAGCAAATGGAAATTTGACATGTAGAAGTTTGTGCTGGATATTGAAATTGGTGATCTTCCTAATGAGAATGTATTTCCCTAACTGCAAGTTCCATATGAGTAGATCTCAGTCTCTTGCTAAAACAGCAAATATGTGAAATGGAATATTGGTAGTGCTGTTAAGAAATGCTGTGTTATGAGCACTGGAAAGCCATAGGATTATTTGAGAGACTGGAAAGTAAAAATCCACTCCTATTGAACTATTCAGAAAGGGTTACACTGGCAGGCTGACAGCATTCCTTTGGAGGATGCCCTTACTTTCCAGGCCATATTTCCTGGGAGGATAAACCCATTCAGCATCGGATTAAAAACTCTACAGCTTTCAGTTATATGAAACAAAGTGCTGAGCTGGGATAGCTGCTCCACTGGAGCAAAAGTGTTGAAGATTTTCAGAAGGGAGAATGAGCCAGACAGCAGCCCTGACAGCAGCCCTGGCAGACTGAGTGTCACTCAGTCCTTTCTTGTTCCCTTCCACTCTCAAAGCACTACAATTGTGGCTCTGAGGTGTCACTGCATTTCCAGTTAAATAGGCTTAACCTTCCTCTTTCAGGTGGATACCTGCACAACTCCAACCATTCTTTGTCCCCTGTCAAGTTAGACCAGGACATCAATGTCTGACAGCTCAGTCTGGGCATACTAAGTAACATGGTGCCAGTGTGTGTCACCTAGAGTCAAAATTCCTTCCCTTCCCACATAGTGCCAACCTGGAAATGTCATTATGACAGAAGATTCTCCAGGAGTTCCTTATGGATTTGTCACCAAACTCAGAAAGAGATGAACAATACTTCATTAAACATATGTCTCTAACCATGCCCTAGTCATGTCCTTCAATGTTGGCATCCTGAAGAAGGGTAGGATAAGGGTGTAGTGAAAGTGGCATTGAGACAGTAATGTGCAAAACTGATGCTGTGAGGTTGAGTGAGTCAACAAATATTGATTTCAATATATTATAGAGCAGCCAAAAATGGACAGTATTGAGTTATACCAAAAATCCAAACACAAAAGACAAATGAGCTATGCCAGACAGCTCTTGCTACCAAGACAGCAATCCCCAGAATAAGAGTAAGATGGTGATGCAGACTTCAGCTGACAAAAAACTGTAATTAAATTAAAACCAATCAGTGTGATGCTTTGAAGAATAGTTCTTCTCAAACAAATCTGATTTCATTCCCTGATGAAAATGCAAACTTGGTTTCTAAAGACTGAAAGTGCAGATCAAGTATCTTAGATTTCTTTTCAGGCACTAAATCATAATTTCAGAATATATTTATTGAAAAACACTGTGCAATGTCAGAAAAACAGATGTCCCATAAATTTAAGCTCACCACACTGATCTCAGCAGGTCAAGGGTGACCATCAAGTGGAGCTTACATAGGAGAATCATGTCCTTGAAAGAAGTCCTAATACACTTTATGATTATAGAAGAACTATGTATAAAAAGATTCCCAACCCAAAAGCTAGTGTCATCCTTGAGAAAGTGAGAACTTCACCTCAATCTAAGGATTATTACTTTTAATATTGGTATTTGTTCTGTTGTCAACTTTTAAAAATGAATATTAAAATATTGAAAAGTGATAGGGATAAAATTCTAAATGATTTGAGGGCTGAAAAAAGTGCTTAATAGCAGGAATCCAAACCAGCTTAATCTGTCTGGTTTTCAAAAGGAGATGCAGTTTTTTGTGTCAAAAATGCTTCCTTTCCTCCAAGCAAACAAAGCCACTGGGAACTACAGGGGGCTGCATCCTAATGGTCAAATGCAAAACAAGCACTGATTGCTGGTAAATCAACAAATTCCTATTAGAAAAAGACCAATGTTTTTACTTGTGCTGGTGATTAATCACTGAGATAAGTGACTGAGGAAAGTTCGAACTTCTGGTGTTGTCTAATCAAAATTAGCTGCAGATATTCCAGAACAGTTTTATTTGAAATGCATCTCACTGCACACAGCATATCTGGATCTGAAGCAAATGTATGGGCTGAAATTTGAAAGGTGGTAGTGGTCAGATAATTAGAGCTGACAATTCTTTTGTCATTAAATCTTGTTCATTTGTGAATAGTTTTAATTATGTAAGGAGGTGAGAAAAATTTTTTATGTAAAGAGTAGCTTAATATTTTGTTTATTCAGCTGCCTAGGAACATCCAAAGTGTCCTTTGCTGTGGATACTGATTGTGGAGGAAGAGAAAGTCAGGACAAAATAATCCCATCAGTCAAATTCAGCTCACTGTTTCAGTTTACATGCAGTATTTTAAGTCAGTATTTGTCCTCTCATCAGCAGTTGGTGCCTGTAATGCATTTTGCCCTTACACTACCCAGCCCCAGTTCCTACTGGTTTTGTTTGCTTGGGGGAAATCTCTATTTTCATGTGGAATTTATGCTTCACTTATTCTCTTACTTGTGACATAAATGTTGGCCCCTGTGACTGAAGAAAACCGCAAGTTTTCTAAAAAGTTGCACTGATGTTTTCCAGTGGTCTCAGTAATTAGTATACTGCTTTGCACCTAAAATGATTTAATTCATGTGACAGCCCATGAAAAGTAAATGAATTAAAAAACACTGTGAAAGAAAGCTAGAACTTGATAGCTAGGTTAATTAACATTCTTACCCAGCAGTTTTTCTAGAAATTAATTCAGTGCTGGATTTCTGATTATCTGTTTTAATTTTAACAGATGTAATATTTTCTGGTTGTTTCAGATCCTGACCTACATGTTATAACACAATTCCTTCATGCAATGAACATCTTAATGTCCTTTTACAAGACAACTTAGAGTATAGCCATGTTTGTAAAATCCTTTGTCACATCTACTTCTGACTTTTCTACTGAGTCCAAATATATGTGAAATAATGCCTTCCACCTTAGTCATAGATGTGTTGTTGTCTGTGAAGTGAGAAACAGGAATGCACTGGTACCATTAATATCCAGAGTCACATAACTGCTTTTTATAGTTCATATACTGAGGACATATGAATAATAAAATTGTCTTAAAAGTTCTGGTGAAACATCTGTATTCAGAAGTATGGTTTGACTGTAATGAAGTCAATAGGAGCTATTGACTAAAATTTAGCCATGATGGTGCGGTGTGATGGTCCTGTAAGGTGCAGAATGCTCTTAGTTGATCCCAAATGGCAAGTGAATGCTATCTTAACTTTAGCATTTGGATTATGGAGAGCAAGAACTAACCACAGTTAGACAATACAGTTTCTGGGCGTAGATGGCATCACAACAGTGCCCAGTGCCTTACAAGATGAGGCTGGGTGTGCTTATCTCACATTAAAGACAGGCTTTCTACTGATAAAGCAGACATTTATAAGCCTTGTAAAGGACTCTGCAGTGGGTTAGTCTAGGGGGAAACTGAAGAGCCTTAGAACTGTGCATATCAAGGGATTATGAAAACGGATGAGTGGGTTAAATGAATACAGTCTGCAACCCACTGGAGAAAAAAGGGAGGATTTTGGATGTGCTGTTTTGAAGTGACAGGAAAAGTTAGCTGCTGCTGTCTTTCTTAATTTAAAGTGGAGTGCTGAAATAACTAATTAGGTTGGATTTCTAATTTCTAATTATTTTCTAATTTTATGAATAGAGGATCAAGGTAAGTAGGCAGCTAACTGAACATTGAAACTTAATTGTATTTACCCATGTAAAAGCTATGATTTATTTTTAAGTATTTTGTTTGTTTTGCTTTAATTACTCATTTGCTATACTGGATTACACCATGGTAAATGTCACCGGGATTTTTTCCTCTCTCTGTTATAATGAATAATCTTAGAGTGCTAATTTGTATGTGCTTAAATTCTCAAGCTTAGGCAGCTCTTTTATCATAATACATGCAGGAAAATAACACACAAAGCAGAAAAAGAAAGAAACTACTTCTGTGTCTCTGTCACACAAAGATTTCTGATTTAAAAGGCTATTGGCTTTTTTGGTCTTGTCAGGCTTCTTATACTTCTACAAACTTTAACTCCCAAGGATGCTATCTGAAATAGTCTATCCTCTAAAAATACTAATTTAAAATTTGGAACACACAATGTTTTGTGAAATAGAAATTAAAAAAAAGATACAGATCATATTTAGAATAAGCCCTATCTGTGCTTAACTTCTTAGTAGGCAGGTTTCATTTTCTAACAGCAGCATGCAGAAGGCAACTGGAAGCAACCATGAAAGTGCACTGGGCTGCCTGGTTTTGGGGGGAAATCTGTTGATATGATAGGATTTTTGCTGAATCATTTGCTTTTGCTGAATCAGCACCTTTGAAAAAGGGAAGTATCCTATAGGAATATTCTAACTGTCTCCACCTCTGACTCCAGGTCTCATCATCCCATCCCGTAATAATCACAGCCTGTACCTTTCTGTATGTTGCCTCCCAGGCTTGTATCTCAGAATTAATACTGATAGTACAATCTCTAAAAGGCTCAGTTGGCTTTTTATTGTTTTCAAATGGCAGTGCCTTCTGGAAAAGCACACAAGTACTGCAAAATCACTCATCTGCAGTGTTGTTCTGTTNTATATTATAATTTCAAGGCAAATATACATGCATATAAGCAAACTGTATATGAGGAAAGAGGGTTATAAAACACGGAACCTAAGGAAAAGCCTGTACATCTTACAAATAGAAAAAATATTTCTTCAGTTTGCCTTATTTTTGCATAGAAAGATTTCAGGGGTACATTCTAAAAGTGTAAATCTCTAGAAAGAATTACTCCATGATAATGTAAATTTGAATTTCAATCTCGGGGAAACGTTACGCTGCAACTAATGATCTTTATGGTGACAAAGTCCATTGTTACTTAGAAAAAAGGGAAAAGGGTTTTCTATACACTGCAGTCAGGAGCACCAATAGGCAAAAGCATACATTTTAATAAAAAGAGGGAATGGGATGGAGGGCACCTGCAAGCACAGATGCTTTACCCTTAATTTCTGCCACTTTGATTTTACTCAGAGCCTTTAAGTTCTGTATGCAGCAAGAAGTTCTGCTCGCTGCCAATTAGGAATAGACCCAGTAGAAAAGAGGAATCTAAATATGTGTCACAATTAAATGAAGAGAACAAAACAAAACAAAACAAGAAATGTTTTACCTTAAGCCTAATGTTCCTTGAAATGGTGATCAACTGCACCTTGGCTTTAGAGATAAGTGATTCATTCATGTATTTATTATGGGAAAGTGCTTTGGACAACTGAAAATGTTTCAACATTAAAAAAATGTGTTATCCTGGGGCACTCTCAAGAGCCAAGAAAGGACACATGATAGAGGTTCTTATTATGAAAGTTATCTCACTGGTCACACTGAAGAGGTTATGGATCAGCTTTTCCCTGAGAAGATGAGAATACCATTTTTTGAAGCCATTACTGTCGAATGTGACACTACTGTATTTTTCAAGAACTATTTATGTGTTTTTTATTCCCTGTGGAGGGTTGACCCAGATCAGCAGCAACATAGCCGCTCACTCATTCATCCCCACCCTCTACCAAGGGNAGCTTGGAAAACAAGGCATAAGCATCTCTGAACCACACAGAACGTATCATGCCCTCAGTAAATAGCAAGTGCATTTTCTTTAGACTGAAAAAACTAAATGCCTGAGCTGACCTGCAAGCTTAGTTTTCAGAGATGCAAAGAATTTGAAAAAAGGCTTTGTAATCTTTACAGTTAGATCATAATTGGCTTTTTCCCCCCTCTAGATTATTTTAATATAAGAAAAAGATTAACTTTCAGTTTGATTTCATTGATGTCCATTGAAGATTTGCCACTGAATTCTGTAGAAAAAAGTTTGGTTTTAATTATTATACAATATAATATAATATAATATAATATAATATAATATAATATAATATAATATAATANTTAATTTCTGCCACTTTGATTTTACTCAGAGCCTTTAAGTTCTGTATGCAGCAAGAAGTTCTGCTCGCTGCCAATTAGGAATAGACCCAGTAGAAAAGAGGAATCTAAATATGTGTCACAATTAAATGAAGAGAACAAAACAAAACAAAACAAGAAATGTTTTACCTTAAGCCTAATGTTCCTTGAAATGGTGATCAACTGCACCTTGGCTTTAGAGATAAGTGATTCATTCATGTATTTATTATGGGAAAGTGCTTTGGACAACTGAAAATGTTTCAACATTAAAAAAATGTGTTATCCTGGGGCACTCTCAAGAGCCAAGAAAGGACACATGATAGAGGTTCTTATTATGAAAGTTATCTCACTGGTCACACTAACTGAAGAGGTTATGGATCAGCTTTTCCCTGAGAAGATGAGAATACCATTTTTTGAAGCCATTACTGTCGAATGTGACACTACTGTATTTTTCAAGAACTATTTATGTGTTTTTTATTCCCTGTGGAGGGTTGACCCAGATCAGCAGCAACATAGCCGCTCACTCATTCATCCCCACCCTCTACCAAGGGGACAAGGAGAGAAAAGAGGTAGAACAAGAGTGAATCAAAACAGCTGCAAATCCAAAACATAGCACCACACAAGCTGCTATGAGGAAAGTTCACTCCATTGCAGCCAGATCTGGTAGAATCTAGCTCAAGAAACACCTTATTCAGTGATTAAGCCACTCTGCTATGCGAAAGATGTATTTTCTTACTCTCTCAGGTGGAAACTGAAGCTATTTTGAGCACTTCTCTGATGAGTGCTCTAAACACTGAACTGCTTGATTTGAAGTTTTATGTCTGCAGAGGCCTCATTGGGTTTGTAACATCACACTGGAACATTCACAACTAATACCTTCGAGATAATGGCATTAGCATTTCAAACTCTAGCCACTCAAGGACTTAGAAGTGTAAAATTATTTAATCTTGATTTACAGCCTAGAGCACTCTTATGGACAATTACTATGTTGCATGCTTTGTGCTTAAGTAGCCTGGATACCTGTGTGACCAACTGTATTGATGAGATATAGGAATATATTACAGATAAATGACATTTCATGCACTTCAGTTAGAAAGTTTCTCCATTTTTAAGATGTTCCCAAGGGTTGTAGAAGTTGTGGTGTTATGAGAATTTTAACCGTTTTGAAATAGGAGATATATTTTAGGAATACAGAGTAGAGACAGAGGTCTAGCCTTAGTGCCACTTGAGCAGAAATTTCCCAAGATGAAGTTCAACTTAAAAATCACACAATTCTCCAAACGTTTTGTTCATTTACATTGAATAATTGTATGTGTGCACATAACTCACTTTGAAGTCTAGCCTGGTAAGTTCCTTAATACCAATGGTTGTCTTGAAATATTGTTCTAGAATTTAATTCCTTCTACAATTAAAACCTGCTTAACACTTTTCTTTTGGATGTTGCTTTGGAGTTTATTTGTTTGGTTTTGATCTGGGAAGAAGACTGCCTTTGTATAGCTCACTTAAAGTCACATCCTTCTGTCTTTCATGATCTTAATGGTTACTCTTTGAGATTTTACCATTTTTCCATTGTCTTGTAATACTGGATATCAGTGCAGAAGCATTTGTAATACTGTGAATTAGAGGTAAGGTAGTATAATCTCTGTTACCGCAGTACCACATTTATTTGCATAACTAAACCCCAATTACCTTCAGTGATTATCTGTGATAATTACCATGCCAGTAATTGCATCCCATGATGGACTCCAATATCCCTTATGCACAGTGTTTTTAGTTCCTGAAAGTTTAAATTTATGTGTATGTTTAACTGCATATTTCTTTGTCTATGTCCAATTTACTGACTAACTTAGATCAGACTGCATTGGTAACTTGTCTCCCAATCTTTCTGTCATTTACAAATATTATTGGTAATGCTTTTGTATTTTTGTTTTTCCAGGTCACTGATTAATGTTAACTTGTAAAATCTAAGGACACATCCTTATGGGACACAATAAAGAAACACTCAATCAATTAGTGTTCCTTTACTGCAAGGGTATTTTGAAACCTACCAGCCAGACTTTAATCTGTTTTATGTCTGCAGTACTGATTCTTATCATTCCAGGCTCATAGCCAAAATGTCACGCAAAATGAGGGTAGATGTCCTGTGGAAACTGAATAGTATTGCATTGACTCTATTACTTTTGATTACCAAGATTATAAATTCAATTATAAGAGACAATTTGGATAACTGAATTGGAAACACCTAGTTTCCACATACACATAATGATTGGCAACCCTTACATTGCCCCATTCCCCTAATTTTTTTGTACACAAATTTCATGTCAGCTGACAAAATAACCTGTTATTTTGTCTAAAATGGATGTCAGGCTGACAGACCTGTAATTACTTAGGTTAACTCACTTATCCTTTTAAATATTGCACAACACTGCCTTTGTTGCAGACCTCTGGCGCTTCACAACTTCCAACAGCTATCGAAAATAGTTTCTAGTAGTTCAGAGGCTCGTCAGCAGCTTCTGTCAGAAGTTATCTGAGCACATCCACTTAAAAATGCCTGCCTTTTGGAGCTGCCACTTGATTTCCTTCTGAATTGGGAAGGGACATTACCATTCATCATCACCATCAACATCGTCACCATCTTCTGGTATGTATACATCATCTGTCTGTTTCCCAAAATGCAGAAAATAAAAACTTTTTAAAAGATTCTTTCTGTTTGGCAGAATCCCTTCTAGCACTGACCCATCATCATTGTCCCTTTTTTTTTCTTTCTTTTCTGAAGTTTCCAGCTTCTAAAGCTTCTCTCGTACCTTTTGGACTTCAATATCACTGGCCAAATGGCATAATATCATTTTTTCCATAAGAGGAAGGCCCGCTCAGATCTAAGCAAAAAAAGTGTCTGGGGGGCATTACTGGGAAAGGCAGAGAAAAGCCCAACTTTGCTGCTCAGTTTTAGGATCCACATTTTAGGATCTTCCATGAGCAACCAACCTGCTGCCCCAAAGCTTCCACCCGCCCCTAAATCCCAGGGCTCCTCCTGCCATCTGCTAATGCTTTTGACTAACTTTGAGTCAGCTCCAGTTACAGAGCTCCCTGTGTAGCAGATGGCTGGTGGTGCTGTGTGTTGAGAAGATGGAAAATCTCTAATGGTGTTGCTCAGAAAGATTGCCTAGTCAACATTTGGCCACTTGAGTCATTGTTGTGCCTTTAGGTGTGCCTGCAGTTGGGTTTTGCATTGAAGAAGCAGTGGTATTTTGTTTCTCAAGGATGATAAGCATAGCAGTTTTCTCAGGGGAAGTGTCTATTTCAAGTGTAATGTTCTGGCACAACTCTATGAGAAATAAAAGAAAAAGACTCATTTGTGGCTAAAAATCCCCAAATTCACAGCACCCCATTGGTAAGAGACAAAACCAGCTTGTCTTCTGTCTCTTGACCTGTATACATACATGAATAAACCAAAGTGCATCAGATGTTTTTCATTGACATTGTGTTTTATGTTCATTGACATTGTGTTTTATGTTCATCAACCTCTGTTAAGATGAATACCCACTAAGAATAAGACGTTGCTTAGGAGGGGAGAAAAAGCCCCTATTAATCCACTCAAATTAAGTCATCAAAGAAAATAGTTTGAAGAAATCTCAAGAAATGTTAAGAAAATCATAAAGATTTCTGCCTTTGCATTTTCTTCAGATTTGTTAAATTAAGATTGCAGGCATCATGTCAGATGAGCAGCAGTGCTTGTGAGAGTGCATTTATCAAGTGCTAACAGGAGGATGAAGGAAAATTGAAATGCCATTACAATCTTATTCTTCATTAAAAGTGAAGTACTAAATTTTGCACTAATTTATTCTGACAGATGATATTCTGACAGAGATGACATCTATAACAAAATGTGACTAAAGTGGATGCAATTCAGGAAGTGATGTTTCATCTTTTTTTCCTAGCACTACGATGTCAATGTAATAGATAATTCAGATTTGGACTTCTTTTGTCTTGAATCCATTTACCTTTGATCATCAATACCTTTTGTTATAGTCAGACATGTATTTGCAAAAATAGCAAAATCATTAGCTTCTTAGATTGTAAGAAAAATGAAGTAATTAGTCTGATTAATATTACCAAGGTAAACTGTCCCATCTAACCTCTATTCCCAGGCAATGTGTGTGATGACATTTTAAAGTATGATGATGTTAACTGCCTTCTCTGTCTCAGGTTGGATTTTTTCATTGGAAATGCAAACATTATTATAGCTGCTGCTGATACTTAACAGAAGATCGAGTGCTGTGGGGGGAACTCCTGCAAGTCACTTTTCTATAAAACTTCAGTTACAGCTCTCTTTGGGATGTAGGGTTGAAAGCAAGGCTGGTAGTGAGTGTTCCAACAAGATATTGCAAAGGTTTTTCTGATGTAATTTTTACTCTTGATTGTTTGCTGGTTATTGAGATAAACTCTTATCTTTGGCTGAGAAGCGCCAAGTAAAACTCATCACACTAGGGTTTTAGTCCGGATAAAAGCTCTGCCATTCCTGAGCTTTTCTTCAGATGTTACAATGAGGATTCTCTAAGGCTCACTGAGTGAAAGTGAAAGGAAAGCATGAACCACAACTATTTTAGCAAGTAGGGCACAAAGCTGCCAGACTGCTGCACTACTTCAGAGGTCGATTATGGCTTGCATGAAGAGAGGTGATTCTCTCTGGGCAGGTCCGCTCGGAATGTGCTACCAAACTTGGTCCCAGCACCACTGAGAACCTAGCTGCTACTCAGTTGTCTTTCTGAGTGTTTGCTTTCCCCCCACAACTGAAGAATAAAAAAATCTTAGTGAACAAAAAGGAAAAAAAGGGTAATCACATACAGTTTCTTTGGCTGCAAACTGCTATGCAATAGATTATTTCAGAAGATTCCTGTATGTTAATTCAGTAAATAAAGTTTGCCTGGTTTTCCTTTTTTTTTAAAATAATTGCAGTAAAGTGTCAGGCAATGTACAAAAGTACTATTTTCAAGTTTCATCTTTAAATAAGAAGTTAAATTTACCCCTAGCAGAGTCTGGTGATTTATGTTTTTTTAAATCAGACCCTATTTTGTTTCCTCTCTAATCTCTTCATTTTGTTTTCAGCATATCTTATTAGTTTGATATGCTCACTTTGTTAGCTAAGGAAGATGCAATAAGACTGTTTGGAAATACTGTCATTCTGTACTGTGAGAATTCTCAGAGGCATTGTATAACCCTGAAACACTCATTTTTTTCAGCAGTCATTTGCTTGAGACTCTGTTTTTGAGAAATAAAATCAGTAGATTTTATTTTTCAAAACATTTTCAAAATGAAAATGAAAACATTTTATATTTCAAAACATATTCAGTCCAGATAAATTTAGACTTCTTTTAAAGGGACACCATGGAAATGTTTGTTTTCAATTTAATAAGAGCTTGAAATTTCTCAGAAAACACTAACCTAAGATTAGGGCAGACAAACTATTTAAGTAAAAATGGAAATCCTTATTCTAAAATACTATGCCAGTAGTCATCAGCTTTTATTATTGTTATAGAGTAAAGCCTTTACACAGAATCGCAGAATATTCAGAATTCGAAGGCACTCACAAGAATTGAGTCCAGCTCTTAAGTGAATGGCCCATACAGGTGTCAGAAAAATGAATATATTTCATTTTTAGATACATCTTAATGAAGTGAAAGATATATCTTCCACTTCAGCTGACCTTTAGCAGACTTCAAAAGCTTTTTTGCAGGGCCATTTGTCTTTTCTGACTCTTTGGTAATCTTGCCTTGGGTCTTTCACTCACAAATAAGATGTATTTGATGGTTTTCCAGAGTTCAGTAACAATTTCTGAACTTATACTGTTTTCTTATACTGTTCTTAGATTTTTCCCCTCTGTACACTCAGGATTCTTTTAATTAATCTCAAAAGATAATTGGTTTCTCTCTTAGATTCCCAAAAGCCCATGAGGGGGTTTTGTCAGCTATGCCTTTGTACTTTAAAACATGGCCCTGCTGTACTGCTGTTTCTGCTGGAAATACAGTCCTCTTGCATCTGTACAGGCAACAGGCACCCAAGGAATAGCTAGAGGAATGTTGGAACCAAAAGAGGCAAAAGTGAGAAGATGAGTGCTGCTGATATTTATTAAAATCTCCAAACTTACATAACCTTCTTCCTTTGGCCTCCCTCTGCATCAAGTTGCAACCACATTTTTAAAATTGAACATAAGCCCCAACTCCTTCTTCTGTTTTTGCACTTGTATATGCATGTAACCCCAGATTCAATCAGTTAAACCTGCATCCTCAAGACAGTAGCTTTTTTGTCCTCACTCTGTCATTTAACATGCTTTCCAACAGCTTATAAATAGTCAAGTTATCAAAGCTGAAAACTGAGGCCTGCTTAACGCATCTCCTTCTCATAGTATGTTAATATGCATAACCATATGCTTTTCTGATTATATGAAAACCTGGACAGATATATAGGATAAGACTGTAGTTCATTTGGAAATACCACAGCAATGTGAGATATGTTTTTGAGGAAAAGCTAATCTTAGACACAAGATCTCATACACATAAAATATGAAACCCAATTGTTGTTATGTAGGAGGGAGAACTATAGAAAAGTCTAACAAATCTAGTTTAAATTAATAGAAATTCTGTCCGTAATTTTTAAATTTGTTGTTGACAATGATTTTGCAGGAAAGGGCCTCCTCATGGTTGTGCCAGTAATTCCTGTTGTCAGGCTGACATTTCAAGAGCAGCCTTCTGCATTTGTATCCACCCTTCCAGATGCATCAAAATCCCAGTTACACCTTCCCCTCAGCCACACACCTGGGACAGGGCCACAGTGACAGTGGGAGAGAGGCCATTGTGTTACCCAAATCGTCAGCACAGACCGTCTCTGGGGGCATCTTTCCCTCTCCATATGGGAGAGCAACAGCTTGGAATGAGTTGCAATGCATTGCTCATGGAATTGGTTCATGTTGCATATGTGAAGAAGTTTCTTATCTCCTTATCTGGGTAACCATCCTAGAAGGGTTTAAACTGAATCCATGAAAGAAATAGGCTGAAATCTGTGACAACAATTTGTGTATGGTTTTAGACTGACAGTCTTCTCCCTCCCTTCCCCATTGATGTTTTATCAATGTCTTGAGCTGAATCCAGATGATACCAAAGGAAATGAACAGTGGCTAATTTCAATATTACCTTCTGAGGCTCAAACAGTCTCAAAGGAGACAGAGAAAAATTTGCATTCAGACCATATTTTAAACAAAAACACTGTTCACTATTTTTTGAACACATAGATGGTGAAAAATACGCCACCATTTTAGAAACAGAGAAACATTGATGAAAAGGAAGCAGCTTAATGCATTCTGCACCTTCCAGAGGAATGCCTATCATGTATGTGGGATCTACCCAGTCCTTGAACATCTCTGCTCTCATGTAGTTCAGACTCACAGATGCCCCGAGATTCCCTATTCCAAGCATCTGTGGGTTTGTTTCTTTATACAGTTACATACAGAAACATCACTCTTTTAATCCAATTTAATCATAGTGTTTAACAGGGGAATACTCTTCAAAATAGGATAAGGCAAACCTCATTTCATTAAAGGTGTCCTGCAAGATCACAGTATCATGATCAGCTCCTCAAAAGACAAGTGCATGCAAACCATAGAAACAAACAATTGCATGAAAAAGAAAGAAAACATTTAGAATTAATAAAAGGGATGTATCATTGCCATCCAAAGTACCACGTAAGTTGTGTATCTCTTAGTTACACCTTAAGAAGAATCATTATTTTCTTTCCACAATAGCAGGGGAAGCCATTTTGTATGCTATTTTGATGAAATCTTGGTTCTGTACTAACAGTCATCAAATCTAACAAACATGATGGAGGAGAGGAGATTATGTGAGACTTCTATAAAAGACTAACAGATCTTCTTTTAAGTTCCAGAAATGCTTTGTTGGAGGGAGAAAGACTTTGTGTGAAACCTCAGTGGTATACAGTGGAATTTGCAATGGTCCTTTGCTCTGCTGATTTTTTTTTTTCTCTAAGAAGACGTATTTTTCTTCTCCATCTATTTAACATTTTAATGAAACTTTTATGAGCTTGCTGTCATAAAGACCCTCTTTGTTCTTTTGGTTTTCTTTTCTTTTAACACTTGGCCAACCTAACACCTCCGCTTAATACCAATTTGTGTTACTGAAGGTTAACAGTAATTACTTTAATTTGAAGAGAAAGCAAACTTTCTTTTTCTGAAAAATAAAAGAAAAGAAAGGAACAAAGAAAGAAATAATTATCTTAATTATAAAGTATATAATAGAAACTGAAAAATTGTTCGTTTTTTGATCTCACCTGTGTTTTCTATCACCACCAATTCACTCATTTATATTTGGATTAGATACGAGAAATTGATGATATTTGGCCTGAAAACGTTCTATACATCTGAAATACATACATACATCTTCTCACTCATTCTTGTTTACATCTTGTCACAGAACATTATGCTATTTCATACCAGAGGTATGTTAGTGATGTCAGGTTATACAATGCCAAGACGGAATTTGTAGTGTCTCGTGCTTTTGGATCAGAGAGAGAGAGAAAAAGAAATATGAAAAGCAGAATGAAGGTGGGGGAGAGAAAGAAAAATGTAACAGAGAGAAGATGAAGTAGAAAGATATTCACCACTCTTGTGGATCCAGCAGTGTCCCATTTGTCCTCTTCTGGTCCTCCTGATGGTGGGGTCGCATGAAACAAACAGTACATTCAGATATCTGTGGGAACACGCCAAGCACCTCTTCTGCACTGGGGAGTTTTACGCTGTCTTTTACAACACACTCTGGATCTGTGCAAGGCCTTAGGAATGAGTCTGGGGAGTGCTCCTGAGATCTTTGATGGTTTATGACCCTTTTTAAAACAAGATACCTGCCTCTCATGTCAATGTCCTGTGTGAATGTAACATTCCCAGTGGTTGGAGGAGTTTTACAACTGAGCCACTTTGTATGAGGGAAGACTCTCTGCAGGGCCTGCTTCTTATCTGACTTGTAGCCTCTGGTGATGGGTGTTCAACCCCACTGTACCAGAGATTTTGCCATCATACATACAAAATCTCTTCTCCTCCCCCTTGGGTGGCAGGGAAAGAGTGCAAACTTGGCCTCAGCAAATGAGTCTGTGGACTATGGCCTGCCTGCCCCAAACCCAGCCAGAGCTGATTTTCAGCATAGCCGCTGGGTTTGGCTTTCCTTGTGGACACATTATACTCCTTCAGCCTTGTTTGCTTCTCCTCAAACCAGAGATAATTGAACAATAGTGCCACCTTTATTCTACCTCGAGCTCCCATCAGGTAAGCTCACAGTCCAAATTCCCCAAGTCCAGGAGGCATATTTGGGGTGAGATGGTGGTGTCAGTGATGGTTAGAGGGTGGGCTTTGATGGTAACAGCCTCTTAATACAATTTGCCCAAAGTCCTTTGGTGATCTTACTAGTGTTTAAGTAAATTATGATTTTTAAGTCTCTTATACACCCCCATGGTGCCCAGTCAGAGCTTTAAGGATGGATTTTCTGACAATCACAGTGGTAGAAGTACATATATTGAACTGCTATATTCTTCTTTGTCAAAAATAGATGTGTTGCTGTAGAGAAATATATGAAATATTTTAGTGAGCAGATCAGACCTACCACACCTATCGTCATAAGATCAAGAAGCATCTATATCAATCATTTATTGATTCAGTCACACAGAAATATTGAACACACTGAAAATCACTCCTTGATGAATACCTTCATCAAAACTCATGGCACACAAGGGGTTGTGCTGTTTCCCAGTGCTGGAGCAACCACACAGAATGGCTGAGGAGTCTCCCATAATGTTTTTGCCAAGAAGATCACATCTGCACAGTTGCAGACGTATTTTTCCTGGCTCTGAGATGTGAGATCAGAGCTCTTCATGTCAATGCTGCCCTTTGGCCACTGTCAAGGTCGAAAGCCTTGTTTCTTCACTGTCAGCGGGGTGCCAAAGCTGAGGCCAGCAGGCCACCCAAATCTGTCTTGCACTCTGCCACCTCACAGGCTGCTTTGGCAGTGGTTGACACAGTGTTCCTGGAGACCTTGTGCACAGCCAACTGTGCAAGCACGGCTGCCTTGCCCTCAGCAGCTGCTGCTTTTGGATGTGCTCAATGTATGCACAGCCTCGGCCTCTCTCCTCCATGTCGCACCTGCCACTGCTCCATCTGGGGTCACGTGCCTCCCCTTGCTCTCCTTCTCCTTCTCATCCTGGGTTCCCCTCCCAATAACCAGGACAATCAGCCTCCCCTGGGAGCTGGGGTGGCTCAGCTGCCAGGCTGCCGGCAGCCCCACCCAGGGCCAGTGCGGCTGCTCTGCCGGCTCTGCCCTGTCCCAGGCCATGGCACCAATCCCTGCTCCCTTTGGCCACTTTGCTGTTCACAGCTTCTCTGAGGGCTTTGGCCCTCAGAACATTGGGAAATTTGAGGGAAATTTGGCCCTCAGAAATTTGGAAAAAGAAAAAGTGGTGGGAGCAAGCGGGGCTTGTTCAGCTTCCCTGGTACGTGCAGAGGCCTTCAGGTATTTTGTGGGCCTTTGACTGAGGCCCACTTCTTGCCCTCAGTGCATTTAAATGGGAACATTTATTTGAGGGCAGAGCAGCTGAAGCCATGATGGAATGACATGCCTGGGATCAGGTTGTTTTCAGCTGGGAACAGAAGGGTGCTGGGACCTTCTGGATGGCAGTACAACTTGTAAGTACCCAGAAACCATTCCTCAGGATCTATCAGTAAGCCCTGGCTATAGAGGAGGCAAAACTTCAAAGCCTGCAATGTTTGGGAAAATCCTCAATATTTTCATCTTTCTCCATGATTTGTCTTTTTTCCTCTTCCTTGTCCTGCCAAAAGGTCCTTCTGTTTTCCCTCCATCGAGCAATTTTACAGGCATTTGTAGCAGCACTACCCTCGCTTCCTCAAGGATGCAGCATGCTTTAAGATCTGCATCAGGAGTGCTGCAAGGGCCTCCTACCAATCCTCCTCCATCAGGACCTGGAGCACAGGAGGTGACCTGAGAGCATTCCTGAATGTGGATATGGGTGGGGGTATGGGAGGACTCAACCTGTCCAAGGTGTCATCCTTGGGGTGCAGCCTCGCAAAGATGCACAGGTGCAGACCTGCACGCAGTATCTCACTATCTCACATGTTCAGGCTTATCACTTTCTCCTGCTTGCATTTGGCCATTTTTTTCCTAGCTCTCAAGACTGCCCTTCCAGAATTCAATCTTTTATATTACCTCTGTGGGAGCTGTGTAGGGTAAACTACTAATTTGTTCTTTACTTGTGGTAATTCAGCTTTTACATTAATTTCCTGTACTAGCTTTGCCTGTATTCCCAACATTAAATCACCTTTTCATATGCAGCTACTACCATAGCCTTTGGGAAAAGGTATTTCAAATGTTTCACCATTTAGCAGTAGACATGACATTTAGCTGTAACTTAAACATTTATATTGTATCAATGCTTCCAGTTATGAACTCAATTGGGAACTCTGGTATGAGTACCTCTCTTCAACTTTATTACTGAGAGTACCTTTCAAACTCAGAATTTGAATTTGTATTTTGTTTTGAATTTATTTCACATAATATTGTGAGATTATATTAATTTTCACCAAAACATTTAATGGACCTGTAAACCAAGGCAGTCACTGTTTTTCTTAAATATATTTAAATTAAACCACAATTATTTCTAAAATAACATAATATTCTTCTGAATAATGAGTCTGCAGTATTCAGTGATTTGATAAAGCATACATCAAAAAGTTTATCTTCTGCTTTGTAAAAAATGGCAGGATTCTATTCCAATTAGATAACACAGTTTCTCTTGTGATGGATAAGATAAAATTTTTTAGACAAAAGACTAAGATTTATTGTTTAGATGTTATTCCAGATGCAATATAATTCACATCTAGAGCTGTGACTCACATAAACAGAATGTATCAGTGTCTAACAATTGTAAATAACTAAAATTGCCTTAAAGGTCATGAACATTTTGCTCTGGGGTTGTAGTTCAGTCGCTTTCTGGACTTTTTTTTCAATGATGTGTGTTAAGAGCCAGTGAAGAATAAAATTTAATGGTTCGTTCGTCTCTCTTAAAACTTAATAAACATCTGATAGTTTTGCCCCTGAAATCTCACTTCAGTGGAAATAGGTCCAAACACTAACTTCTTTTTCATAAGAAAATGAATACAAAATACTCCTCAGAAAACAACCTAATTTCTACCATCCTTTCCAGACACCCTCTGAAGTCATTGATAGTGCAGGTTATTGGTAAGTGGTCATAGTATTATGACCACTCCTTATTGAGCATTTCATGATGTTTGGCCTTCTAAGTGCAAGCCCATGAAAACATATAATTTGTGAGTATCTTGAGTCATTAAAATAAAATAGCCATCTTTGACTCTCAAAATTGTAAGGAAAAGTCAGAAAGTGATTGCTATTTGTCCTCAGCTTCAGAAAGCAGATAACCAGTAGAAATAGGATTTTCAATTTTCATTAATTCTGTTATGTTTGAACTCTCATAGTAGGGTACTTGTGTGCATGATTTTGATTGCTCAAGGTTTTAAATCTTGTGCTTGAATGTGAGCTAACCTAACTGCAAAACTGCCAAAGCATGAGTAGAACTGAGGATATAATTCTTTCCTTCTTCTTGAAATTTCTGCTTATATTAGAAAAAAAGGGAATATTGTTCTCCTACTTTGATGTCACTTCTGGGTATCCTTGCTATAACTACTTTTGTAAATGGTTTTACTAAGTGTAATATCCACAGCAAGCTTAAAAAAGAGGTTCTTATAGAAGTTGGAACTTTATTTTTATGTTTACGTTCCCCAGACTCATCAAGAAACGCACAAAAAAGTGTGAGACTTTTTTCTGCCAACACCAACCAAAAGAATCAACCAACAGTTAATCTAGGCATTACTAGATTAATTTTAGTATTTTCTGAAGAAAACTGGAACCCCCTTGCTGATAAGTCGAGAACAGAAAGATGAAGTTCAGCAAGCACATTTGTTGCAAGTAGTGTGTGTCGCTAGGTTTGGAGCTGAAATAGCTTCATTAGAATACAAACCTCTCAAACTCCTCAATAGATATATAATAAATAATCACTGAGTGTATACTTTGAATACATTTAGGGGGAAAACAGCATGATACCACATTTTGGCATTTGTCTTATTAGGGAAGTGTCATTTAGCATTAGTAGTCTCATTACTTCAGACTGATTTCACCTGTGGCTGTATTTCTGACAAGAATATCAAGTAGTTGTTCAAGATCTTGCACCTGCTTCTTTCAGGATGAAGGCTTAAGTATAACCACTTTACTGAGTGTCAGAATTGTACCTTTTTCTGTGTCTTCTTTACTGAGGTAACACATCACTATGGTGAGCTATTGGCAAAATGTACTTACTTTGTAATTAATGACAAGAAGTAACCTAGCATTTAATAAAATTATGTGAGCATTTAATAAAATTATATTTGAAATATAATCTCATTTCTCTAATTATGTTAGGCATAGTGTATTGTTAAATAGATGCAATAATCATCTAATTTCAGCTTTTTTTAAAAAAAAAATTCCTTGTATTCAATTTTGGTTAACACTAGGGAATGAAAAAAAGACAGTCTGGCCTTAACAGCTCACTTTCTGCATTTCTAGAAGGGCCTGAAGAAAACAGGCTGTAAGCACAGATGGCTGAGATCTGTAGTGTACCAAGGATGACTCAGTTCATTCATTTAACATATCCTTCTGGCCTTTGTAAGGCTAGAGTGCAGTTGCTTGGAAATCTCTGATGAATCCAGAAAACTTTCTTAAGCTTAAATGAAGATAGAGTGCTTGCAGTGTAGTTTCAATTTCTAATAATGAATTTTCTTCTCTGTAGCTAAAGGACGGTAAGGCCTCCATCCAATACAAAGTCAAAGATAAACAGCTAGGGAAATGTAAGGGAAACACTGACTTCCAAAGAGCCATGGGTTGGTCTGGAAGGCAAGACGATGGTGGTAAGGAGGACTTTGACACTGATGTGTGGTAGCAGGCTAAAAGCAACTTTAGAACTGAGGAGATGGGTAGCTGGACCCCATCTAAGCAGTAGGAAGCAGTAACCAATCCAGCTGATCTTCAGGAGAGGGGAAAACCTCTAGTGAGTAGCGCTGATGTTCAACCTGTATTAAACTGTCCTTACGGGACAATGTTTGCAGGACTTGTTTGTCTCTTCAAAGCCACTGTACTTTGAGAAATTGAAACAGCCACTTCAGGATTCTTTGTGAAGTAGATTTTGGGTTGTTCCTTCCTCTGTAAACCACTTACAATGAAATAAGTGGTAGAGGTTTTCCTTTTAATCTTTACAGTTTTACTGAGATTTTAGGTTGAGTGAAGTTTGTAATTTTGATGTTTTCTCTGCTGTTTTGTCCTGACTGGTAACAGAATCAGAGGCCACGTCCACGCAGAATTCTACTTATTGTAAAGTAGTCAGTACTTTAGGGTTTGTGAAGCAGTCTCATAGGCTAACTCACCTTCTTTGAAGTTGTCCCTTAAAAACACCTGAGGTGAAATTTACGAAGCAAAGGAAGCTTTCTCAATGTAAATTTCTATCTGGACTTGGAAAAGAAATCGTGTGGTAAAGGGCTTTAGGTAGCAAAGTCAACATTAGGTGTAGAGAGTCCACTGAAAAAGAAAAAAACAAATCCTATTTGGAATAACTTATAACTGGTAAAATGTAGCCCCTTCTGACATGAGTGGGATAGCCTTGAAAAAGATATTCTGGGGAAACATGGAAGTGTTGGATCCTTGTCCATTTCCCAGTGACAGAGAAGTCTGGCAGAGGCTGCATGGTGTCAGTTCAATGGCCCTGGAAGCTGTGTGCCAGCAGGGCTGCTTTCTATGAACACGGCATTTATGTTCGGGATACATCACAATAACATACACTGGCAGATCCATTTCTACAACTTTTCTGGCTTTTTTGTCAGTCTGGTACCTTCAGGGAATAAATATGGATGGACTTTGACTTTTATGTGTAACTCTCCCAATCAAAGGTGTGGACAAATTAATGTGAGTGGTTGAATTATTCCAGCTTAGAAAGTGACTGGTTGTAATTTCAGATTCATTAGCTGATTCTGTATGTGCTCCCAACTTGTTACTAAATTACTAGCTTTAATCTGATGGCTGAAATTTTTTAGGTTGTAATCAACTAAGAGTATACACATGATTATTTAACGTGGTACTTGTAAGAAATACATTAAAAGTAGATAACTCAATTTTTTTCTTGTTTACTGACCCTACTCAAAGATGCTCCTATGGTGTAGGGAGGCATACCATATCATAGGAGAGAAAAATGATGCTCTTTCTGTCTTTTTTTTTTCTATTCAGTGGTCCCAAACTTTTCTGTCTTCTCAGACTTGTATTTGACAACTGTATAGTTACTGTCTTATTTAATATTATCACTAGTTTTTACAAATTACTTACTGCAATATGTCAGGAACTAACTTGACAGTCAGATCATGCCCTTGCTCTGCTCTTCCCAAATAATTTGCTTTTGCAGCAGCAAAGATTTTAAAAAGTTATTACTTGCTGGCATGTCATGCAGTCCTCTTGTTCTCATCTTATTTTCTCTGCCAAAAAGTAGTTAGTAAGTTGAGTAAAAGAGATGTCTTGCAGTGAATCAATACTGAACAATGAAACAGACTTCATACCTCCAGCAATGTATTTACAAGCTTGGGAGAGGTGAAAAAACAGATCATAATGTTAAGAGAGGAAGAAGAGGACAAAAAATAGTTGCTCACTTGTTAATTTGAAAAGAGGAACTTTCTTGCAATATGACTTGCCTCTGTAGTACCCTGCAGTGAAACTGGAGTCTGTGGATTTTCTTATTTGGTTCATTACCTTTGTTGTGTGCTTGCGGGGTATTTGTGTGTTCACTTTTGATCCATGTTGTGGTTGCCATGGTTTAGAGGAATAAATGCAGCAAATAAGCCCCTGGTGGTCAGCAACAGGTGACCTCACCTGAAGAGATTACTCATGGCTCAGGTGGGTGAAGTAACTCTTGCTCCCTACCTTTTGTCATTTTAAGTGCATTGGAGCATTCTTCCAGGCAAGAGTTCTCTGCTGAGCGTTTTGTTGGTTTTGTAGGTGTTTCTCTAAATGAGTCTTAAAAAAATAGTTGGTATTTTCTAATGACACTGAAAGCAGAGTAAGAAAGAACAGTCAGTCTTTGTCTTCAGCATTATGGTCTTTAAGATTTTTTTTTTTGAACAGTGATTAGCCTATATTTCAAGGAAATATTCTGTTCAACTCAAATATGAATGATTCATATTTCCTTATGTTATTGCACAAATAAATCAATGGCTGATTTCATTCAAAGATAGAGATTATGTGGGACACATTATTTTGTTTTTAAGCCCCCTGAAAACACATTACACTGTTGGGAAGACCCACACAGACATTCTATGCATCCCTTAAGTAAACAGTCTCCAGGATTCTCATAAGCGCCTCACTGCTGAGCTGTTTCTGCTCCATTTCATAAATGGAAAAAAAAAATGGTTCTCTTGATAAAGAGAATGGGGACAAATTTGCCAAACAGCTGTAATAAAAAAAAAAGACCATAAACCTTCTAGATGGAACTCATGGGTTCTGCTCCCCACACTACTAAAGTGTTAATACAACTAAACAGTGCTACTTTCAATATAGCTGTGGCACAAATGTAATACTTACTGGCTCACAGGAGCCATTTATGAGGCTGAATTTTTTGTTAGTTTCTTCTTTTGTATGTCTTCTGTTGATCAAGATAACATCTCTGATTTTTACTACAGCATCTTAATGTTTTTATTAAGATATTTAATGCATGGAATGCAACGAGTGAGAATAATTACCACTATATGTAACTATTAGCAGCATCTTTAGATATGCGGATCCCTCTCAGAAATGGCCTTATCTAGAATTTTCGCAGTGGTGAAGCAAAGCTTCCTTTGGCACTGAGAGAAAAGCGTTATAAAAATCCTCTTGGTAAAATTGCAGTCATGATAGGTTTAGAATTTACCTTTATACTGCTGTACAGATTCTGAATGAAGCATACAAGGAAAATATGTGGTTTTTTTGAATAGAGTACAAGCTGAACAGACCTTTAGAAAAGTTAAAAACCAGCAAGGGCTGTTTGAGCCCCAATTGTAGGGCTCTAAGTATGTTACTGTCTCACTTAGTTTTGGGTAGAAGTCAGAAAGAAAATCACAATAATAATTATTTTGCCTTTCACAGCTGATCCTGGTAGCAAAAGGCAGTTTCAGATAAGATTACATCTTTTATTCAATGGCTCTTTCAAAGGAAAAAAAGGTCTTAGCCTGGGGCCCTGATATAACTCTTCGCTGCCTACAATCATGAAGGTATTTCTTTCATTACATGTTTCCCCTCTCAGCTGTTGTCTGAGTGTGGATTGAAATAGATGTACCCACCAAGCTGGTACAGATGGCTGTGTTCTTGGCTATTGCACAGAATTAATTGGTGTTTTCTATTCCATATATGCCCTTACATTGTCCATACCTTGGTAGCTGAGTTCACTGAACAATCTATGTAACATATGTCACACGTTCTTTTTCTCCCTGATCCTTTTCCCTGGAGGGGAAAGATGTGCAGCATGTTGTCTTGCTCTGAGAGCATGGCAAACAGATTTTAAGAGAATCTCCTGGGTCACCAAGTCTCATCCCTGGCTGTTGCAGAAACCTACTTTGCATAATGGTCTTGTGAGTGGAGCAAGCTCCAGTCGAACATCAGACTTCTTTGTGCTGCAACTGGACAGTTGTCACGCTACTTTCATGTAAGGATTGGAAATCTTTCCTTTAGAGCTGCAGATTTTCTGCCTTGTTTTTTGCCTGTTCCATCTTGTGCTCATATTGTTCTTGATCTTAATTAACTTTTTCCCTTCTAGACTCTCTGTGAATTTATAGACACCAATCTTTCTCTTAGCATGTGGTTTGGTAGGCTGTTGTACTGTTAGTATGTATTTGACAATGTTTGAGATAATTGTTATTTCACCAAAATTAAAGCTGAGAAAAATCATTCTAAATGGATTTAATTTTTCATTTCTTGCAATCATTAACTTGAGCTACAGCAGAATTAGTGCTGTTCTGATGTATGACAAAACCCTTCCTTAAAGTTTGTGTAAGAAACCTGCTATATATTTTTTTTTAATATGCATTGCCTAAACATCCAATAAGATTGTCCCTCCTTAGGTAAGACTTTAAGAATAATCCTACTGGTTTCAAAGGAGTCTCTGTTGAACAAAGTTTCACATGAAATTGGGAAATATATCCTTCTGAAGCATAAAGTTCTTGCTAATGGCAAGTCAGGGGTGAGGTTGTTCTGCCTCAGTCTGGGACTTCTGGGACTTAAGGCAAGTCATCAAAGCAGCACTCAAAACTCAAACTGTACTGCCTTGGAGAATGTCTCTTGGTGACTGCGGGTCCTGGCCTATAAATACCTGGAAATACCTCCATTTGTGTCATTCTCAGCATATGACAAGGTCATAGCGTTTACCCAAGTACAGGGTTGTGGGATTGGGCTGCTTGGTGGTGAGTTCCCACCAGGCACAGGTCTTCCTCTCGTCCCCACACCCATGCAGGACTACTGCTCTGGAGTATGTCTATCTCACAGAAAAAAACAGCAGAATTGACCTGATTGCTGAATAAGATGTTGAGTCACAGGCTAGAAAAGAGGCCATTCTGCTGTGCTTCAAATTTATGAGAAACTAGGGCAGTTCAGTGCAAATGGCTGGGGAACTTCAGTTTTGTGTTTGACACTAGACCTGTCAGGTTTGTCTGCAACTTAGTATGACAAGGACTGTCATAGTGTGTCTGCATAGTGCTGATCTATATCAAATGATCCATGCTTTTGGAAAAATGCACTTATTTCTACTGGGTTTATACAGAGTGCCTGAACTGTCTCTTGCTGCATTTTCTTTCTGATGGCTATACTTTTGAGGAATTTTAATTTTTTTTTTGTGAAGAAATTTGGGCTTATTCAGAAGTCCTACTCTTTGCAATTTGCTGTTTCAAGCAGTTGTTGGAAATAGGGAAGTGGGACCTCTTTAATCACTCCTTGCTTGAAAAGATCTGGGTCTAGAAGTGATCAGCTTATCTGATTTTACTCCCCTATTAAATTAAAAAAACATTATGGAAATGAATAGCATCAAATTAATGATTCTCTTTTTGAGCCATTTCTTGTTACTGTTAATAGGTATGGGTTTTTTTAATCCATCGGTTCTTCTCACTTGATGGATGTTCATCATAAGTCCTGTGCTTGTGTCAGGCATAAAATGTTCAAAGTAAACTTGAGGTTTCACCTGTTTCCATAGGAAAAGGCACACTGAGTTCTGTTGTTGTTTTGGCTTGTTGAATGTATAAATAGAAGTGAATTTGAGAATCAATTTTTATATATAGTTTGGACCACACAGTTCAAATATTTCTGTCTTGGAAAGGGTTATTTCTGAAGTTCTTTCAGTTAGAAAGTCTCCTAAGAGAGACATCATCAAGCCTAGATTTTAGCTGTCATGAACATTGCTTGGTCAAATTAGTGTGACTTTGAAAATGTTACCAGATCAGCGTGTCTTAAATTTGCATCCATCTTTCATTCACTTTTGTCAACATGGACTGCATGATACAGACAGCTTGGAATTAAATCCTTTTTTCTCTTTCTTATCACTGTTTTCCTAAACTAGCTTGGCTGTGGGTTTTGCCATAGAAATGTTAATAAAACTTCACTGTTACTGTCTGAGCTGTCCCCTTTTCTACCTATCAATTCCTTGTTTAATATGCCCTTTACTATCTGTTAAGTCAAAGTAAGAAAAGAAACTTGCAGTCTCCAGTTCTGTTAAGACCTACTGATAACGTGGGTATCTCATTGTTCCACTGAACTCTGAGCATGTTCACTTTGATGCATCTCTTTTGCTCTTCCTAATGCTGCTTGAATTTGGAGGGGGAAACTATCACTTTTCCATCACAATTCAATTGGTAAAATGCGTGATATGATCTTTTTATTTTTAACAGGAAATTATGGGGAAAGTGGAATGGAAGCCTTCAAAGAGTTGGCTGCCCAAGAGGGTCTCTGCATTGCTCACTCTGACAAGATCTACAGCAACGCTGGCGAAAAGAGCTTTGATCGCCTGCTCCGCAAGCTGCGAGAGAGGTTACCCAAGGCTAGAGTGGTGGTTTGCTTCTGTGAGGGAATGACAGTGAGGGGGATTCTCATTGCCATGCGGCGCCTGGGAGTGCTTGGGGAGTTCCTGTTAATTGGAAGGTAAGGCTCTGAGTGCGCTTTCTCTGCCTTTCCTCTCCCTGTCCTGTAGGCAGGCCTTTGATTTTAGAACTGTGCGGCTTAGGCTCCGGTAATTTCCATATTTAATTGTCTATGGAATAAAAAGAAGTGGCAAGATGGTAGGGCAGATTCTCAGGAAGGAGATATGAAAATGTATGCCAGCTTGATCAGTGGTGATAGCTTTTGCTGAACTAAATGTTAGTTACTAACTCTTTCATATGAGTATATGACATTACTGTTTTTGTGCTTTTGCACACTCTAGAGGAATGTTTCATGGACAGATTTTTAGACCTGAAGTAGGGAGTGAAGAATTCTGGTTTCAGTATGTGATCTGTGACCTGTGACAAAATTTTATGTGTTTAAGTAAGGATGACCCCTCATAACTTGAAACTCCGATTACCAAGTGTTTTTGATTACTGGAACTTTTTTCCACTATCATGGTTACAACCTTGCATTCTCAGTTGTACACTTCACTGTGATGTTTGCTGTTGAAAGCTGGGGCACTGATGATATGCAGGCTGGTTTGGTTTTTAAAACATCAGACTTGCTGATGGCTAAATGAGTATGTATGTGTGTTTTTGTATCACCAGAGTAAGAGTGCAGATGTGTGTTGGACAGAAAAAGGCTGTTTTTATCAAAATGAGAATGGTTATTTAGCTCTACTAGAGTTTATCTTTGTAGGTATTCACTGAAATACAGTAACTTTAGTTCTATCGCATACTTTATCTGTAATTCCATTTTTGTGATAATTCTTATTTTGGGGCTTCTTTGACTTTCACCTTGATTTCTGCAAAGTCATTGTCCATTTTTCTGTCTTGATGAACATTGCTCAAATGATGAGGATGGACATTTTCTGTCTTCTGTGTTGGACTGATAATGTCTGCTTTAATCCTTCTATTTACTCTCTGTTTCTTTAGCTGTAATTTTAATGTTCCTTGAAGGAGTGTTTAAATTAATTCCTTCAAGCCCTTTGTCAGTTGTTTCCATGCCTACTTAGCTTCTGCTGTCATCTGATCTTATCAGACTTCTTTTTCTCCTGTTCTTTCTCTAAAGTCTTTGTGTCTGTCATTGTTGTGATTGGGAACGTCTCCTTTTGCCCTGTGCTATGGCATTGTCTTCCCCTGACTGTATTGCTCCTCAAGACCCACAGTTGTGATTTCTACAAGTCAGATACCTACTCTGGCCTAAGGAATAGACTGAAAGCATTAAGTCACTCTCGCCAATTTTTTGCTGGAGTCCTTGTTTGCTATCTATTTGAAGCTAAGGTTCTAGACTATCTCTAGAAGGCTGTGAAGATAAGATATAGCACATCTGGACAACCATCAGCACTAAAATGAAGCAAAGAGTAAGGCAGTATTGAAAATGGTGTGTTCCAGACTGTGCACATGTGGTTCAAGTGCATCATTTTGTTTGCATCAATTGAAATGAGTAACAGAAGGCTTTGGAAGTGACACGTTTTATGTATGGGTTTTCAGTGAATAGAAGAAACTGAATATAATAAAATTAGTCTCAGTGACAGCATCCCTGGTCTTTTAGTAAACACCGTGAAGCTTTGGGCAACGCTGTGCCTTCTTCGTGTATTGTCACTGCAGCAGTGTCTCTTTGTTCACTGATTTTGGTGCTCCCTCTTGATGCTGATCATACAGAGAAATAAATATGTTAAACCTCCTATATTAAGCCACAAATCTTGGTTTACTATTAGACCACTTGATCCCCTACTCCTTGGATATGTGGAAAATTTAAACTTTAAATTTTGACTTCAAGCCCTCACCAAACATGACACTGGTCCATAAATTTCAGTTGTTTGTCTTAGAATTTGTCCAACAATGTAGTTATGAGCTTTTTGTCAAAAATGGTTACAGGTTACTTACTAAATTACAATTTACAAATTGTAATTTGCAAATTAAATTACAAGGTTACAGGTTACCTATTAAATGGAATAATGGAATTTCTTTGGAAATCACTATGTATTTTTCAGGGAGATTCTGACATACCCTTCCTTCATGCTGGTAATTGGGTATGGGAGACTCCTTTTTAGGGCTGAGTGGGTTCTGTCAATTGTAGAACAGGCTGGTTATTGCTTTGCATAGTCTGGATTGTGCACAACAGCTGGTTGAAATAAAAAGTATTATAGGCCTTGCACATGTTCTTATGTGCTTACAGAAGTAAAAGACATTTTCTTTGAATTGTCCTAATTAAGTGATTTTAAAAAATGACAAATTAGCAAACTTGTGAATAAGTAAGTTGCAGTGGAACTGCAGTACTATGAATTTGGTCATCTATAAACAAGCAGGAACCAAGGCACACATTAACGTTACTTTGATGTGCTATTTAGTCTTTTTTATTCAAGTACCCAGCTAAGCAAAACACTAAGAGCCTTTTAAGAACATTCTTTTAATTGAGGGAAGTGGGAGTGAATGTGAAATCAAGATTTTTTTTTTTTTTGCAATAATGAGCTAAACAAAGCCTTTAGTTTACCCACAGGTTTATTATCCGCCACATTTTATCAGCCGCATACTCTGCTCTGACTCACTGTAAAGAGGAAGCCTTTGCAAAGGAACACCTGGCTAAATAGTTCTCTTCCTGCTACATCTTCAATATTGCTATTTATCAAAGTAGACAGGAACAGCTTAGCTTAACTACATTCATGCTATCAGAAAGAGAGCTGGGAACTAAATTTGACTTCTCTTTAATCTGCAGTTCAGTCTCCTTTACTACTGAAAGTGGGAGTCTGTTATTTTAGTGAGAAGAGAATTCCTCTCGCTGAACCTGGAGGGAAGCTGGAATTAATACAGTACAATAGACAAGGTTACAATCCTGCCTGAGGCAGAATGGCAGATATTCTGAAATCAATAGTGTTGAAATGTAGCGGAGAATCAGTGAAAAAATTTATTAAACTATGAAATGATGATGATAAATTTTAAGAGGGACTGATAAGGAAAGGGAAAGAAGGCAAAACTTGGTCATGGCTTTTTGTATAAAAAGAAATATTAGAATAGAATTGGAGTAAGCAAAGGCAAAAATTATGCTTAAAATTTAACTGTACTCTTAAGGGAGTGCAGGTGATAGCTCTTTTAGCAGAAATTAGTTTTGATGTGAAGAGATTATGTAGGAAGATGCTCAACTTCATGTGTCTAATTATGTTTATGCGGGCCACTGGGTTTTTATATTACTTAATAAGCATCAATTAGATTTTGTGAGAATTTTGCATGATTGATGAATCTCCTATATATCCCCTGAGATCATGCATCAAGAAAAAATATGTAACTGACTTGTCAACATCTGTATGAGTAATGCAAAACAGATGAAATAAACAGCTTTAAGAGATGCTCTGAGGTCATTGGAGAAGTGAAATTTTTAGATAAGTAGTTGGAAATTAAAATGCTCTTTCACATTTTGGTTGAACTCAATGGTTTGTGTAAAAGTATAGGAACTTTACGAAGAAAGGGAGTGATCTCTCTGAAAGTTTTATCGGTGAAGATATGTTTGGATTCTCTGCTGTCAACCCATTTTGAAGGGCAAGTCTGTTCTTTCTATATATCTAATAAAACCCAGAATAGGATGATGGAGCTTTCAGACTACATACTGTAGTGGAATTTTTTCTGTCTGCCGCCCCTTCAAAAGCCAATATTAATAATGGTTTTGGCATTTAAATTCACACTTTCTAAAATATTGGCAAGGCATTATCACTGTAAGCTGTTTGGTCCTATTATCTGACATTGCTGGATAGGTGGAACTTGATTGCATCCAAGTGCAAGAGTAAACAACTTGTTGGTGAATTGAGAATTGAAAAATGTGACCTGATGTGGTCAATCCCTGGGCAGCAGGGTGTGTGGGAGGATTTTGGCTGACGCCTAGGGCAGTTATCACCTTCCAAGGCCTGGGGTTTTATGGCAGAACACACATGTAATCCCACTGAGTTGGTACAGCATTTGACAGAGGAATACTTTGCCTGCCCCGATCAGACCCGTCGGTTCCTTAGCACTGAGACTATTGAGCCTTTTTCAGCTCCATCACAGCAGAGGAAGTAGGGCCTCTGCACTTGAGGACACCATGGCTAAGGCAGGGACCCAAACTCTATGTACAATAATCACCCCAGTTGTCAAAAGGTGGTAGCAAATATTGACAAGTCCATAACATCCTTTTGTGAGGGAGGAGGAAGGATCTGGTCAGGAAGCTGGCCTTTCTGCGAGGAAGCAGGAGAAGGAAGTGACAGAAGTGTCTCACTGTTTGAATCTACTTTAATTGGCAAGAAATTGTTTTAATTTGCCCCAGGTTGAATCTCTTGCCTGTAATGGTATCTGTTAAGCAACCTCCCTTTCCGTAATTTAAATTGCGAGATTTTTTTCTCTGTGTTTTCTACCTTTGCTCTGTTCAGTAGGGTAGCTGGCAAGTGGCTGGGTGAGCCTTTGGCTGCTGATCAAGGTTACAGATGACATAGCTTGCACTGCCAAAAGCATGACATTATGTATTTCTCTTTCATTCAGTTCTGACATCACAAATAGCATAAGAGTATCACAAATAAAACCTCACATATGAGGCTAAGAAGACTGCCTGCATCTTGCTCCCTGATGAGTCCCTGGTGCCAGTGGCTCACACATTACTTATGAAATGACTGAGAATATTCTACTGTTGATGAAATAATATTCATAACAGAGATGACCATCAGAGGATATGACTGTTCTTTTAAATTTGACTAGCTGAAAGAAAGATGCTGTACTCTGCTCTCCAATGCACCATGTCTTCGTCACATGCGCTGCCCCATATGTATGAAAGATCAATGACAAATGTTCATATTCTCCCAAAGCAGCTGAAATGTTTTGCAGGGCCAACGTGTTAATTCCGTTAAGAAAAAATTTGCTATTTTTAGGTACTTAAGACATTACAAGGAAATCAGTAAAAACCAACAATATGTTCTCAGTAGGGGAAAAAACCCTGCCTTGTGCTGGCACAGATTATCTAGGATAGCTTTTGGTCTTATAAAATTGACAAAAATAGTAGATATGGTAAAGTGTTGCTCATGATACTGTTTTATGCCAACTTGCTATGAATGGGAATGTGTTAAGAAAACTGGTAGTAATCCAGCACTGCCAAATGTAAATGATTGAACCCAAACCATTCATGTTCCGTGTGCTGTTCTTTGAGAGGGCAGTCTTGGTGGTAAAATTTGGTGGTTTGGTGGTACAAAGTAGAGATGACAAGACATTTGGCATGCTGAAAATAAAAAGAAAAATAGTAATTTAAGACCCAAAGGTTTACTTTCCGTGCATTTTGCTCCAGAAAGAGGACTGTTTTTTCTTTCTGGTACCTCCATGACCAAAGATGTTTAGAATGACTACTTTTAATGTTTCTGTTTTTGACACTCCAAGTTAATGGAAGACTGTTTTTAAATAAGTATTTAGATATAATCAGAGGTTTAGCTGGGTTTGGATTCAAATTCCTGGATTAAAATTGAGGTAGATTCTGTGAAATGCTGAAATCAGTCATTATAATTTTTCAAATATTTTCAGAGTCTAACAGAAGTTGACATTACAAGTAAAATATTGTCAATTAAGATAGTCCTACCTGGCAACATCAGACCATTTCTTGGGCATTATCAAGGTTTGTAATGGGATCCACTGCTAACTTTAAAGTCTGAAACCCCACAACATGTCCCTGGAAAATTTTATACCTTATTCATGGTTCATTTAGTAGTTGCAGTTGATCACCTGTTTACTATGACAAGCATTTATAATCTGGGTGGATGAAAACAGAATTACATGATGCAAGAAGGCTGAGCAAGCGTATTTTGTTTACCCTCTAACCTACAATAACATTGATCCATGTTAAAATGCGATTGTATTTGAAGTGCCAATTAAATAGCAGTATATTTGAGCAGAACTCCATTTTGAGTCTTAATAAAAAAAGCAGTGCTCACTTTTACAGAGACAAGAAAATACAAGAAGGACACATATTTTTTATGGTAAGTGGGATTTATGTATTTCAGTATTTTTTAAATATGGGAGTGTTCTTTTGTCTTTTCACTTCTTGCTTCTATGTGATGCAAGCTAAACTAGGTTTTGTATGTAATTAAATCTCTTTCATATGGGTGTCCAGAATTAGTTTTAAAAACATGTATTTACCCTTAGCTATTTCTGTGTATGCACTCAGTGCTTTAAATGAGGATGAAATGTATAGAATTTGAGATACTGGTGCTTTTGTAAATGATTATTAAAATACTAAATTATAAGTTAAGATATTTTAATAAAGTAAATACTCAGTTTTTTAAAGAGATATGAAAGCTTGCTGGCTTGACAAACAGGACGTGAAAACATGTTTTAAAGCAATATACACTGTTTACTGGTAGCCATTAATGTACCTTTTCCATAAATGAGAGAAAGTAAAGGACTAGTGGTTTTTTGCTTCTGAAGATGTAATGCAATTGATTATCAAAGCAAAGGAATTCCATCTTTTACTTGCTTAAGTCACTGGAAGAGGAGAGGAAACAAAAGCATACAAATAAGTGTCTTAACAGCATTACCAAATGTGATGCTTGAACTTTATGATGGTAAAACTTGTGGGGAAAAAAACCTCACATTTCTAGATTTCTTAAAACTTCTGGGATTCTAGTTCAGTTTATGTTTCTTGCTTAGCAAAGGAAAGCTAAGACTTTCTTCAGTGTTTTCAAATTATCTTGTCAGGGGTTCTGCAGGAAGAGTTGTCTAAGCTAGTAATGTCCAAGTGAATACAAGGAAGGACCAACCTTGACAGAAATAATTTACCTTTAAGTTTTCTGCAAAGGTTTTCAACCCTGAAAATGTGCAAAAGTTTGAGATCTGCTTGTTGTCTATGAACTAATATGGATGTTAGATAATTGAGTCATTAAGTAGTGCTGTGTCTTAATGGATTATTTATTAGGCAGTGTATGTTTTATCATGCCCCTTCAGAAACCAGGAGCTGGATGGCTCTTGCTCACCTGGAAAATGATGTTGCACTTTTATGTGAATGAATCATATTGAATGATGTTATTTCAAGGGTCTTCGCATAATTTATGTAGGACCAGACTTTGTCAGGCATGTCTCTGTGGGACTGAGGTTCTTTATAAGTGGTTAAGAATGAAAGCAAAGTTTGTTTTCCTCACAATAGTTAAAATAAGACCCTAATACTGTGATCTTTCAAATTTCTACAGTTCACTTTCAGTTCCCTTGAGTGAGCAAATAGAAATGAAACATAAAGAAGTTCTGATAAAAAAGGGGAACAAAATCCTCACTCAAAATATAAAATTCTATCATTTTTTTCTAAGGTTTATTTTCTTAATTCTAAGCAGCAAATTAATCACCTTTTTTTTTTTAAAGAGGAAAATCAGAAATTGAAGATTAAAATTACCTGGAATAATCACAATAATTATTATTTAAGAATAATTATTTTCTTGTTTCCTCACATGTCTTGGTATAAAAATAGATTTTCCTCTTGCAATATATATCATCAACTGTTAGGAGCAGTTCCAGTCTTCGGATCACTGGAAAAACATTGATAATAGGGTTAAATTATTGACTGAAGATAATGATAATTGCCTGAGCTCTACCCATAGACACAACACTTATTTTGACAGGCACAAGCACACCAAGGAGAAAATAATTTATGCTGCAATTTAAGCACCTTTCTCCTGCATCCTAGAAAGGAGGGAATTAAAAGCTTTAGGGTTCCTGTGACTAATCAGTTGGCTGCACTTTCAGTGAAGAAACTTACTGCTTGTTTAAACCTTTGGCTCATTAAACAGAGAAGGTAAAATAAAGAGCAGAGTATGATGCTGTGGAGGAAGGCCATATATTTTTATATACTGCCTCTTTTTCATTAATTTTTTCCCTTCCTTTTACAAATGCCCTTAACCTTGTGGCCTTTGCTGGAGAATCCTGGTACATTTCCAAGACTGAAAAATGTGCACAAATTTCAGCAGTCTGAGGGGCTGAATTCGTCTGAAGGGAGACTAGCCCTGAAGGATCTGTATGAACATGCACTGTGAAAATTTTAGGTCATGCAAATGTAATCTGGCAGCCAAATACGTATTGTCTCAAGAGCAGAAATTAAAGTGGACTAAAGGCAATTGGCTCATGTTGATAGATTCTTAGTCTGTTGGTTTCCTGCTGAATTTTTCAGCCAAGAAAAATCCTTTCACTTTCTGAGGCATAGGAGGGCTTTAGGACCCAATGATGTCAAGAACTTGTTTCACAAAATCAAAGCTGGCTCTTTCATGTTTCACTATTGCCTTTTCAGCACCACCGGTCTGTTCTGCTATAGTAGTAAAAGACTGTGGACTAGAAGACTGATCAGCTCTTCTTGACCACGTTTCACTCCAGTCTTTACTTACCTGCATCTTAGTTATTTGTACCTCAGAGAGGGAGAATCAAAAGAAGAATTTTGCTTTAAAGACTTGCAAATTCACTGGTGCCTGATAAGTGACCTGGCACTTATTTTAATTGACTTTAAACCATATGCATTATTCACTGTGAGCTATTTGTGAGTAAGCTTTGATACCTAGGGCTCATACAGTTATTTTCCATGCTGGTGATTTGGTTGTATTTATTCGTTCTGTGGGAAGTCAGTTTTAAGGGTTTTTTTTTCCTCCTGGCCCCTTTCGAGGATAATACTGGAAGGATGTAATGCAAGTTAGAGCTAGAAAGAAAAATACACTACAATTGTTTTGCTTAATAAAAATGGAGTGAGCTTTATTTTTTTCTGCTTTGCAAAATAAAACTCAATTCCTTGGTTTCATTGCTAGGATGAGGCTTAAAATCATCTCTTGCATGTCAACATGAGGTTCAAGAAAATGGCATAATAGGTCAAATTTAAGCAATTCTGTATGCAAAAATAAGAATGTGAATGTGACTCCAGTTATGATTTTTGCTTATATTTTACAGCAGGGTGAATCATTATGAGTTGCCTTTTATAATCTATACATTTTCTCTTCTCTTCTTTTGGTGTATCTCTGAATATACACTTTTAGCAGATTCCTTATTGTTATATACTACTTGCATTCTTCAGTTCCTTGCGTACCACATTTTGCTCCTTGCATCTTCATCCTTCCTTTCTTGGTCTTTCTACCCCATTTACCTGAGTCTGGACTTTCTTGAACCCTCCAGCACCTGCTATTTTGTGTAGTAAAAAGTCTGTAGTGCTGGTTTAATTTCCTTTCTGTTAAGTCATTAAGAGTTTTAGCATTTCCTTAATCAGAAAGAGAGATAAGCAAAACTTGCTCTTGAAAATCTTACTCATATAAATGAGGTGCTTGAGGAACAGATTAATTTCATGGCTCTTTTGTGTCATCTTTTTATTTCTTTTGTGTTATGCAGATGAGCACCCTTTACCTAAAGCCATAATTAAATAAATCTACCAATTTAGGAACGATGTGTCCTCTTTTTGTTTGTGGATGTGCAACAAGCAGTCAAAAAGGGGCCCTCCACCTCAAAAGTAGCTATGCAGCTGTGTAAGACTGGTCCTTTTGCTGTTTTCAACTGTTCTTGATGGAACTCTGCATTATTATTGCCATTAAAAAATACGAGATGGAGTATTATTATCATATCAACCAGTGTTGCCTTTACAGACCTGAAATACTGTAATTCACTTGAATCTGGTCTCATATGCTATCCCCGGTATTTTAAAACTAAGTTCTGAGGAGAGGCAATTGTATAAGGGAGAGAAACTAGGCCAGTGTTCTGACTTTGGAGGCTGACAGTTGATCATTCTCAGAGGTGCAAACTGAGTGTATGTGGGGACTCTCTAAGAGGTAGCATAATGTAAGCAAACAAACCAAACGCTGAAGTCTATTGAAAGCACCACTGCTAAGGCCAGTGCCCAGACTGGTCTCCAGTGGAACACCTAGAGTACAAAACTGTTAACCTGCTTGCATCTCAAAGGGATTTGTCTCAGCACGGTGATTACACCATATTTTAAATGGACCTTGAACAGCAATGGGGAGTTTGCAGCATTTACAAGACACTTTCCATTGTCTCTAAGTTTAATAAAAATAGAAGATGATAGAGCACAATGTTTCTTGAGAGGTCTAGGTCCAAGTATGACTGATTGCTTTTACCTGTTTGCCATTATATTTGTGGGAAAACTTGTTAGATGGCGAGACTTAAGTAATTGTACAACAAGCTATTCCTGCAGGGTAACATTTGCAGTTGTAGAGAGATGTAGGCAGAATTAAGAAGGAGGAAAGATAAAAGGCTAAGAAAGCTTTAGAGGTAGCGCTAAAATGTGAGAAAGAAAAACATCCATTATAGGAAGGCAAATAGAATGTGGAAGTGAGGGAGGATGAGTTATAAAAGTCTGTACGTAAAACAGAGATGAAAACTGATAGAGGTTTGGTTACAGG
The DNA here is from genome assembly GCA_013397155.1 of Irena cyanogastra. Taxonomy (NCBI): domain Eukaryota; kingdom Metazoa; phylum Chordata; class Aves; order Passeriformes; family Irenidae; genus Irena; species Irena cyanogastra. Next base: position 349,020 of record VWZV01007550.1, on the reverse strand, counting down.
CAATGATTATTTTTTTCTGATCTAGACTGAGATATGTTAAGATACATGAAAAAGCAGAATTGTGACTCCAAACTGAAAAAGTGGTGGACTGCTAGCCCATCAAGCTTCCATACAAGAATGCTTTTGTTGAACTGGACCTCTCCAGTAAAATATCAGTCTGAATTCTGTTTTCATGCTGCTGTGAATCATGAGTGACACTCTGGGCTCTTAAAGAAAGTGTGAAACAAGAATATCTTTCTGATATGAAGATCTTACCTGTAAAGAAGAGAAATATCCATACGTTCTAGGATCGTATTTGTCAGTGGTGAAAATCCAGTGCCTGTGATTCAAATTAAGATATTTTACTTCCACGGTTTTTTTTGTCCTCTGGGAAGCAATGTGTCTCCTAGAATGTTGTCTGGCTATTTTATTTTCAAACCAGGTGATTGACATTTCTTGTAATTTTCATCCTTGGTATAGAAATTCCAGATGTTTTTCTTCTTTAGAGCTTCCTAAGCTATTAAATTTGAGAAAAACTAAGTGATGTCTGTGAGTTCCCAATATTAATCTGAATATAAGAGAATGTCTTTGTACTTTACATCTGCTGGCTTTTAATTAAATCAAGTCTTTCTAATGGAACAGGGAATATGAGTCTACCTGATTCATTTTCATCATTTATATTAGACATAGCATCATGTTTGTCCTCATGTCATTTTCTAACTAAATGCACTCTTTTAAAAGTCCTGCATGTTACAAACACTTTGGGGAAAGGCAAATATCTTAGGTCAGTGGTAACCTTGACTCATAACTGAGTTTGCTAATCACTACTCCTACTTATGAAAATAGTAATAATATTTAAAGCTGAATAAAAATATTTTAGGAAAGAATGTATAGGGAAGACCAAACACCAAGCAGAAGAAGGAGATAAATTATGTGTGCTTACAAAAATGTTATTTTGATGTAGCATGAGGGTCATGGCCCCACTGCTTAAGTGGAGGTGCTCAGCATCAGCAGGAGCAGCAGTGCCTCAAGCCCTGATAACCATGGAAAAAGGTTGACTGGGAGCGTGGAGAAGAAAGTGTTTATTAAAGTGCTGTGGTTCTTTCAGACTGTATAGGCACACTGATAAAAGTCATTTCTCTGACAGAGCTCCAGAAACAGATTCTGCAAGGTGATGGAGACCTACCTAAAGTCTCTTTTTCCTGGCTTGAGGCAATGAAAATTGTGCTATCAAATCAAGTTCTTCATCTTTTAAAAATTGAAGCTTTCCTTAAGCCAGAGTCCTTGGATTAGAGAAAACTGGATTTGTGATCCCCTTGTAATAGTCAGAGTTCCTCGTAATCAATGATTTTAAGATTGCAGTTTCCACTAAAGTATGTGTCTGTTTCATTGCAAGTTCTTCTACCAGATTAAAATTTACTTTTCCTGTTAACTTCAAATCCCTTTGAGTCCCTAGACAATCAGACCTTCATATACCTGCTCCTTACCTATCCAAATTCTCCAACTCTCTGCTCCTGGCAGCCTCTAAAATAAACTTCATACATTGTTAATGCCTAAATCTGCAGCACCGTGAAAGCTGAAATAGTGGAGACAAGCCAAGTATAAATTTAACATAAAAATAAGACATCAACTGTTGTATTTTCTGTGTTATTACATGTTGTATGTAACTTAATATGAAGCTCTGGGATCCATTTAAATGAAACTGCCAGAAATTTTCAGACAGAGAAGCAGAAGGAGCCTTGCTGTGTAACTGAAGTCTCCTCTTGAGGTAGGGAGTGATTTGCATCCCTCTTGAAGGAGTCAGGTCTACTGATCATTATGGAGTATATGGAGTACTAAATGATAGGGGCAGATGTACAGACAGAAAAACATCTGTGCAGTGCTCCAAATTATATCTATCTGTTTTCTTGGGTTTATTACATACGAAGTCAATTTATGCTGCAGTGGGTGGTAGCCAAGGAAAAACAAACCTCAGGACCTTGGTCTTTGAAAGGTATGCATCTCCAGTTGCTTTTCTCCCTGCTGGTTTTTCAAAGATCTGTACAAATGATCGATTTTATAATCTTTTTGAAAGTTTAGTGGCTGAACTAAGCATTCAGGAGGCAATGTTTATAACAAACTGAAACAACTTTTGATGACTTTAATAGTTTGTTTTCTTTTTTCAGCAGGAAGAAGAATTTTATTCTTTGCCAACCCAAACATTTTTTCTTAAATCCAGAGCAATCTTGTGTCAATTTCAAAACAAATATGCTATTTCAAAATAGAAAGTCAGAACGCTCCTATTTTGAAAATGTTGAAACTATTTCTTCTAGAAAATGTCGAAATAAATTGTCATAACATTTAACCTTTCACCATTTCCAAATTGGTGAATAATTTTGATCTCCCCAGAAGTGCAATTTCCAGCAGATGTATTATTCATCCATTTTTTTTAGTTTTACTTATGCTTTTGAAATCCTCACTGATACTGACTCCACAGATCAAAATCTGCCACTATTTTCACTAGTCTGAGACTTCATGCTGTTCTTATGGATAATGATAATAATATAAGCCTCATTTTTTTTCTTCTGTGACCTGCACAAATACAATGTAAGTTAAGTAGGGTCAAGACTTTAGGAGCATGGGACAGTGCTACATGCCTTCTCAGCATCATGGAATACGCTGTTCCTGATAAACATCATCTGGTTTTTTGGCTCCCCATAGAATGACTTAGCTTCAAAGTCCTTATGTAATGTCAGCTTTCTTTTTATACTTAATGAAAGTGTTGATCTTTGGCAAAGCTATCTAGAAGATGTATTTGTCCAAAATGCCGAAAGGGAGTGTTCTGTAATAGCATGAAGCAGTGCTGTGAAAATACAAAGCTTCTGTCTGAGACTGGCCTTAGGAGATGGAGTACAAGATACAGAGCCTAGCTGCTGGCTTCTCTTATCAACACTTGTACAAATACATGCATGAGAACACAGAATGAACAGTTCCTACACAGCTCCCTAGAAAACAGCTGCAAGCATGCATTGCAGCACAGAAACTCCATGATGTATGCAATTCTCTACCAGCAAAAGGAGGAGACACCCAAAGAGGAGATTGCCCAGCTTCACAGCCCTCATTTTAAAGGTTAGGATCTTCCTGCAGTACCAGAGCAAGGAAAGCAGTCATGCTGAGCTCTTTACACATGGCCAAGTTGACCCCTCTAAAGACACCTTTCTGTCTGTCCATCCCTGTCTCTCTGCTTCCCTACTCCATTGGCTACAGGGACAGGATATATGCAAAATCATGCAAAAGTCCAGGAATTCCAGCATCAGCTAAGGAGGTCAGAAAGCATACATACAGAAAGCAACAAGCAGTTTTTTCATGAAATACTTCTGCCTTTCAGGACAGAAGGATGGTGCTGGCACTATCCCTTCTGTTGGTGAGAGAGGAAGGAATTTTGTCAGTAAAGAGACAATAACCTAATTTCTCTTACCCTGGTTAATAGAGAGGTCCCTGTCTCATTTAAAGTAAATGAGAGCTGTAGGTCACCTTCTGGTGTAGGGTTTTATGTATCTTGGACGCTTTGGTCCTCTGGGATATGTAGTGGTTCCTCCCATGTAGGCTTCCCACTTTTGTCCTCACACTATTACTGAGGTTGTATGAGCAAGGGCAGGGACAACATTCTTGCTCTGCATAGATTTGCTTAAAAAAGGCAGCAAATATGAATTAGGCTCCACTTTTAAATTGTAATTCCAACAGTATGCACTTTAAATTTAACATTTTTTCCTGGACTACTAAATAGCAATTTACTAGTATAAAATGTAAGGAGTAAGATTCTATTACAGTTTAAAAAGTGGCACAGAATAACATATAGTAGGGTAGCAAAGAACGAGCAAAGTTATTGTCAATGCATCTTTAGCTTGACTCTAATCAGGCTAATTAAGATGACTACAGCACAGAAGGGAAGAAGATTCAGAAACAAGGTGAGACTTGCAGTCATAAAGGTCAAGGAAGTAACTTGATTAAAAAAGCCAATAGATGTATTTATAAGCATTGTATAGAATAAAATTATGTTAGATGTAGTCATGGAGGAGAGTGATATCATTTTATACCAGTGATAAAGTGTTGAAGACATTGAAAACTAGCATTTTTTGTGCTTGTTTTACCTGCATTTGTGCCTTGGTCCTTGTCTAGTGGTGGAGTAAGATGTTATCTGTAATTTTCTTCCTGAATTCAGTGTAATTGAGATGAGAGTTTGTTCTAATAAATAGACCACCTGTTTGTGATTTTTCAGGACAGAATATGATTTTGGTCTAATCTTTATTTTATACTGTCTTTATAACCACATATTTCATACAATTGGCATATGTGATTTCCTTGTTGTAAGAGTCTGTTGCATCTTATTATTTATTTACTCACTCTATATTTAATGTTTTCTTTAAATTCTTTCTTTGTTTTGTCTCATGCTCAAAGAATTAATCTTTAATTGAACCTCCACAGTTTCTGGAGCTGTGGCAGGTGCTTCCTTGCCATTTCTTGAGTTGTATACTTCCCATTGTCTAGCTTTTCATGCCCCTTCACAAAATAAATGTAAGGTTGGGAAATATGTGTTTATATAATTTACATGCATTTCTTTGTTAGAATTCGTATCCAGACTCCTTACTTGTACATAAAAAGAGGGTATATTTGTGATGTGGAGGCATTTTTGTTCTGGGTAACTTTCCATTCAGTTGTGAGATGGGACTAGAGTGGCTAGGACACGGAGCTGTACTGGACAATCCCTGGGAAACTAGTTGAAGACGGGGCTCTTCAGCTAAACTTAAAGAGTCCTTGTGGCTTCCCTTTTTAGGGAAAAAAAGGCCTGAAGTTGTCTGCAGCCTTTTGTGGTACTGTTAGTGTGGGGACTACTTGACCTCAGGGTGGTGATTCAGGAAGCTGGTTCATAGCTGGGACCAGCAGTGTTTGAGGCTCTTTTGTTGTCACAGAATCTCAAGAGGGGGAATCTCTTCAGAGCTTGGTCTATCTCTGGGTCCTTGGGCAACTGCTTTGATACATCTGGACTCCTTTTTGGTTTGTGGTTTCTGTTGAGCGGCACAAAACCTCCAATTTCTCTTATGTTGTAAACTAGATTTCTCCTGAAGCTTGACAGCCTGTAGAGATAGAATCTGTCACTGATGCAGTGTACTGAATTTTTCTTCGATTAAAAATTTTGTACTTTTAAGTGTTAGGTATTTTATACTAAAAAATGAAAAAAAATTCTTCTAAAAATTAGTATTTGAAGTTTCTCAAAGGGAATGAATGTCCAAAGGAATTTTTGGGCTATTTTAGAGAGAAAAGAGGACCGAGATTTATGAGTATGATAATCGAACAGCAATTTGGCTTTACATCCACAATCAGTTTGATATAAATACATACTGCAAATTAAGCAGAACAGACTCCTAACTTTTCATCTTAAAATAAGACTGATTTCCTGAATCTATTGTTTATATTGCAAAATTAGATTATGTACATTTAATTTACACCAGCACTCAGACTAGGCGTACTTAATGCAATTGATAGAGCTGGCTGAAAGAGGGATATATTTTAAAACAAAGACAGATGTGTATGAGTGGTTTTCTTTCATGGAAGTATGTAATTAAGTAATCTGCTCTGACATATGGAAGAAATGGAACCTTGGCTGCAACTAACATTTAAATAGCAGCCTTGTGTTTTGAGAAACAAGAGGTGATATTTACAACAAAGACAGCATGTTATCATTGTCATCATCTCTCTGTAGTTAACAGCACCTGTTTCTGAAGGGTCCCTCAATGTTACCCATTTTGGCATTTAAGATCTGTAGAACACTGAACATTGGCTTTGATTTTCCTTTTTTAACAGAAAGATTCTCTCAGTGGTCAATTGTATATTCCAGGCTGCCATCTGCATTAAATCTGCTAATGCCATTTTAAACGTCAGTGGCTGAGGTGCCGGGTAGAGTTTCTCCAGGTCCCACATCACGCAGGCAAGGTCTCCTGTCCCTGTTTTGAGTTTCTCTGCAGGATACAATGCATAGTCCCCTTCGCACTGCTGGAGCCAAAAGATATATTTGGTGGGTACATATGGCTGGCTTACAAATACTTCTGAATAACTCTCTTCTACCTTGAGAAGGGAAGCCAGCACTTCTTCTTCCTTCTTTTGTCATTAATCAGTGTCACACTAGTCTGGATTTTAGTGGTGCAGGAGAGCTTTCTGAACTGCTCAACATCCCTAGGGACAAGTTTTTTCTCTAGGTTGTCATCTACTAAATTTTCTTTCTTCCATCTTGTTTTTTCTTGATCTCCCATCAAATATCTTCTGTCTTTTTTGGAATTTAAAACAAACAAGAAAATCTTGCTAAGCACTTTCTTGATTACCAACTGACGTGCTCCAATTAAAACTAAAAACTAAATTAAAAAGTATTAAAATTAAAAACTCTGTTCATCAACACACTACAACTAATATTTGGTACAAGATCCTTATTGGTTGATTATTTAACATAGCTATGAGGCTAGACTTAGGTTTATATATTATGAAGTTACTCAACCCAAAAATAGTCAAACAATGCCTTTCCCACTGGATACATGCTAATTTATAAGATGACTTAGCACTTACTTTCATGTTCTTTTTCCTGTGTGCCAAGAAGAGGAGCAGAGAGAAAATCAGAGAGCATATGCTAATTAACATGTTCTAATAACAAAGTGAGCCTGTCAGAGTCTCAAGCACCGAGGTTTGCATAACTATCAGTTTCTTTTGCAGCTGCAATGATTCTGCATCACTGGTTCCCTAGCCTTCCCTTTTCACCAGACCATCAGGTAGAAGCAGGACCTGATGCAAGGCTTGCTGAGCCTAGAGAATCTGTTTGGTGTCTCAGTGTATGTGGTGAGGGAGGAATTGGAATCTCTGCGCTGGAGATACAGACACAGACTCATCATAGTAGGTTACGGTGAAATAATGACTATTTAATATGCTTTGCTGACCATATTTCAGGAACGGCTGCTGGCAATGATCAGGCCTGGCTAAATGCACATTAGGTTCATAAAGAAAGTATATTTATGCCTTGCAGTCTGGCAAGTGTTTTGTTTATGGCAGAGTAGAGCACTTAGTGGACAACATGTGCAATCAAATTACTTTTTTTTTAACCTTTTAATGTATCAGAATACATGTTCTTTAGAGACTGTTTTGTGGGGTGTGTTCACACTCTGTGGGTTGTACTTGCTTAAAAGTTTAAAAGTCTGTGGCAACCATGATTTCTATTATTTCAGATCAGACTGAGAACTGAGACAAACTATCTGATTCCTGAATTTTGTGTTTCTGGTCAGCTGCTGCTGAATTAGTACTGAATGTTTCTGAATCATTGCTTGACATTTCTAATACAGCTGAATTTTTGAAGATCTAGAGTCAATTAAGATCGGTCACCAAAAATCATGAAGTAGGAGTTACTAAGAGAACAGAAACAAGTGTTGTATTGCATCCTCATTCCCATCAGCACAAATATCTGTTCTTTTCTGTTTCCAGCATGCTTTGAAACTGTAATGTTCCATGACTCTAGTTGTATCAGGCCATGGGCTACATTATTGGCCTATTTTTAACGCAGCATTGTACAGATTGTGCTGCTACTTCTCTTTGACTAATTTTTCTGGGTGGCAACTGGGGAGTGCATGTTGTTTTCAGCTTGAAGAAGAGAAATCACAATCTTTATCTAAAGCTTGAAAGCAAGAAAATGCTAGTTTATCACTATTATTTCTACTCTGTTGCCCTGAACAGATGACCTCTGCAAATATCTGGTCTTTTTGTAGTCTGTGAAATGGACACTGTAATGCTCTCTTGTCTTTGTTTCTCTGCAGGAGGGTTTTGAGAATTAATGTCTTGATGCTTTGCTGTTGTTCTATAGATTAGATCTATGCATCCATATTAGGTATTATCTAGGAATACTGATTGTGACTGTATATTTCCCTCAGTTGTCCTGAGATAAAAATATGCTGAAAGTCAAATGGTACTCTGGTTACATAAGGAAGATCACAAGGAAAAAATGCGTGCTATCTAACTGGAATATATTACTAATTTTTAAAATTATTTCAGGGAAAAAAAAGGGAATTTAGTTTCTGCATAATACACTAGAGAGAAATTGGCAGACATCTACATCCTTTACAGACTGAGCAGCTCTAGTGCAACACTCAAAAACACAGCGCTTCAAATGAAAGAAGACAACTGTCTTTGTCTCTTGAATAGATACCAAATGGCATGTCAGCTACATTTGTATTCCAATGAGACTGCTTTTTTTCATGAGAAACTGGATTCTCATCGCTAAACATTCAGTAACAGACATTCACTGGTGTGGCAATCTCACTAATTTTTTATTTTAAGTTGTGTCGTTGGACCTAAATACTAGTAGAAGTCTTCATATCTCATTATATTTCTATAAATTATCCAGTTCTTTTGGATATTGATTTTTTTAAAAAAGAAGTAATTTAAAAGCACTGAGATGACTGTCTCTAACATAAATGTGTAAGTGTTTCTCAGCCACTATATGGGATTTTTCGTTTGTTTGTTTTAATTGAAAACTCCCTCTCATCAAAGGAAAAACATGTGGCTGTGAAGAAAAAAGTATAGATATAAAGCTTGGTTCTGAACTGAAGTATCTGATATTGGCAAGAAATGTACCATCAGTCAGTAATAAGAAATGCCATGTAAAAAAACTCTAATAAAGGCTACAATTCTGGATAATGGTGAGAGATGCAAAAAGAAAAGATGTCTATCGTCCAGTTGTCTTTAAATATTGCTACTACTAATAATATTAATAGGAGTTAGCTGTGTCCTGGGGAAGCTTAGGAATCTGGGACATTTCATTAGCAAGAATGATTGCATTTCTAAGCTTGCTGAAGTTCTTATTTCATAGTCTTACTAGAATGCTTTTAAATTTAACACATTATTCTCTTTCACAAGGGAAAAAATAAGGAGGGGGGAAGAAAACTTCTGAGTGCACTCTTTAATAATGTAGTATAACTTTTACTTTATGGACAATCACACTTTCTACTGGCAAAGCTAAATCTGGAAGAGCTGAACATCTGAATTCCTAGTTATTAAAATTTTAGTTCTGAAAATGAATATGAAAGGGAAGGAATCTGGTCAAAATTCACTTTCCCTTACCCTGACCCCTACAGGAAAAAAAAAGTATAAAAAAGAATAAGTACTAAGACTCTTGCCAATTTCAAACAGATTTGGCAGAGAAGTAAAGGTCTTCAGAATTAGAGTTTGTATCAGTCTTACCACAACTGACGGAGGGGAAACCCCCAAGCAGCGTTCTTTAACTCCGCAAGAACTCAAGTTACCTCTTCTGCTTCTTGGCCGGGCAGACAGCATGCATGAGGCCAGAGGAACTCCTGCTGAGTCTGAGGTCAAAGAAGGGAAGTGCCAAGTTAAGGATGTATGGTAATGCACTGGGGGTCTGTGTAGAAATGCAGAAACCAGCCAGGCAGTGAATAAGTGCTTTGTTAGTTGTGGTGCTTCTGGAATTCATTTGCTACAGAGTCAAGTTGGTATAAGTAACTTAGTGCTGAATATCCATTAGGAAAAGTATTCATTACAGTGATCTGGAAAATACAGCGAGTTCTGATGTAAGGAGAATGTAAGAAAAGATAAAAGTGATATTGTTCTTTAATGTTAGAGTGTTTGCATTTCACATGGAGTTTACTATTCCTTCAGCTTTCCAGCTTTGTATTTGCACTCAAACAAGCAAACAATGTTGAAAACACTTTAAACTCTTACAAAAAGTTATTTCTTTCTTTTTTACGATTAGTATTTAAAGACCTTAGTAAGACCTCTGAAATCTGAAGAAGATGGGTTGCTTTGTATGCAGACTGATACAAAATGAAGTCAAATGCAGTAATAGCCTTGGCCAAAGTAAATTTGGTTCAAAATAAAAAATACAACCTTTGTTGGCTGCTCAGAAATTGTATCCACACACTATGGCACAAAAAAGTTAAAACGTGATTTAAGAAGAGAGGTCTTGTATCAGAGAATTTTAGTTAAGCTTTTGGCTGAATTGCAGAGTGTAGCGCCAAGCGACTCTACCAGAAAGCTGGTGGAACACATACATGCGTGCACACATTCTGCTACACTGAGCCTGTACAGGAATTGAAATTAAATTCCTTTGAGCTAATGAATTCTCAAAGTGATGAAATGACTGTTGTTGATTTGTTTGTTTTCTCTGAAGATGCATTGCCTTCACACACTGTGTTATCTTGCCAACAAACTGCATATTTTGCCAGTTTTCTTGGAGTGTTTCCATTAGTAGAGTAACCTACGAAGCAAATTCACAGTGCCTGCTTGATCTAATATGCTTTAGTAACTTATCTGTGAAGACATCTTCACATTGCACAAATACAAGCTGGAGAGGGCACAGTGTGATGCGTGATTTGCATGAGGTTACCTTTTATGGCTCTATTAATACAAATGTAAAAAGTAAAAGTAGCTTCCAGTAAGAAAAAGAAAAAAGAAAAAAAAAGAAAAGAAAAACAACAATGCACGAGTGTTTAGTTGCTTCAGTAAAGGGTCTAGTTGGCAATTCTGGGATTCTTTGTGAGCAGCATAAATGATAGGTGCACCTCACAGATTGAAATATCTGGCCATTCTGTCAGCAGAACTCAGATGTTGTATCTGGTATTTAATATTTCCAACTGCTCTCATATATCAACAAGAAAAGATAGGGACCTTTGTAATATCAGCCTTTTGGAAAATTATTAAGAATGGGACAAAATAGTTCCAGCCAAGAAAGGTGATGGATGTCCTCTGCTCAGGACTGATGGGTACTATGGGCTAAGATCAACATGTGGAGCACATCAGAGATGTGTCTTAATTTTTGTATTGTGAAAATGAGCCCAACTTCCTAGCATCTGTCAGTATGTGCTCTTGGTACAGCTATAAGCAATAAAATCCTCAGTGTTCTTCAGTGTCAGAGGCCTAAATATGCCTTGATGACATTTTTGACACCTTGTTGTTCAGCATTTTTAAGACAGAATGACTAAGCTAGATAGATGAATGGAGCCTGGAGATGACTGCCCTATGTATCATTTATCTCAGAACATTTAGATGAGCCTCTTGCTTTATTATATATAAAGGATTTTGCATGTCAGGCTGTAACAGATACTATTTTGAGGTAAGGGCTGGTTTTCATTAATACCATTCTTGTTTTTGAAATTATTGAAAATTATATACTTGAAATTACTTGAAATTATATACTTGCACTTATAAGGTATCAGTGTTTTTGTTGTACTTGATATGTTGTTACTTTAATGTCAGAATTCCCCGCAGTGAAATTTCAGAAACTGTGCCAGACAGAGAAGCAGAAAAAGATATAAATTTTGTTCACAAAAATGAGCAACTGAAATTATGTGGGACTGATCAGTAAACTATGTCTTTTCCTACTGCTTTTGAGGGAGTAGTAATTATTTATAATAATTTTTGGGAGAATTTTATCAGATTGATTTGACTTGGAAAATGTATACCAAAGAGAATCTGCCTTTAAAACTAATCAAATAACAGAGGCTTCAAAATGTATTTTTGAAAGTGAATATACAATATATTTCACACTATCAAGTCTGTCTTTGAACTATGAATGTCTTTTGTTGCCATATCAACAGTTTGGTTGGAAGCTGAAACTTGCTAGACGTGTCTGTCTTGGATGTGAAGGACTTTTCATTTCAATAATTTTGGCTTCCTATTCACTTTTTATAAGATCAACTCTTGTGAAATCCTGTATAATGAAGGGCAATACCACAATGTGAAAATAAACTGATTCTTTCATGTGGTGTGAATAAAGCAAGGAACAATATGATCTAATGAGTCAGGGGTTTTGCAGTGGACTTTTTTTTCCTACCCAGACCTCCCCTGTTTTCAAACAGAAAGCTTTCATGAAACTTATTTTAAGTTATTCTTACTTGATGACCTGTGAATCCTTTCTATAAGGATTGCATCTTCCTTAAATCTCCTGCAGTCATCCAGTCTGTAAAGGAAAAGATGCTCCTTTGCTTAGAAACCTGGTGGATATACAAATCACAGCTTCCTTTTTAGGTTCCCATGACACCTGTGCTACATCCATAAATATTTTAATCACAGACCTAGCATAGTGTGGGCTTGTTTTAAAATTTTATAAGTAAACAATGAAAATAGATATGGATGTAAGATGGAAGGTAGTTAAAACAGCAGGAAGGAAGTACTCATATATGGAAGAAATCACATGATGGTGTCAATGTGCAATGATCAAGATAAGTTTTGCACGAAAAATTTTGCCTGTCACACTGTAGAATCACAAAATCACAGACTCAGCTGAATTGTAAAGGACCCACAAGGATCACTGAGTCCTACTTCTGAGCCTGCACAGCACCATCCCAATGAAATCTTATACATCATTCAAGAGGCAGTGAAATGTACTGGTCTGGATTTGTAGTGACTATATGGGACCAAACAGAAGACTAGAAGAGCAAGTTGTCTTTGAGACTTCTGAAGCCAAGGCTCAAAATCCTCTTTCAGGTTTTTCCTTTGGGATTTGGTCTGTTGTATTTTTCAGCTAAGCAGATGGGTCAAAAGGGCTAGGGAAAGATGGGGATGTGCTCAAAAGCATTATACATGTGCATCTTGTTACTCTGAAGTACAATATAGTCAGCTAGACATACAAATACATCCTTATGTGTATCAGTATGTAGGTGACTTACATAATTTCCTGCATCTTACATGGATGCATAACTCAACCACAATAGATTTAAGTTCAAGCATGTTACTGTCAGCTTTCTCCCACATACAGTGTTCAGAGGTAGATTCCAGATGCACTTTTGCTGTAGAAATCTGTCACCGATTTTTTTTTCTGTCCTAGAAACCACCAGCTAAGTTTATTTTTGTCTTTTCAAACGACATATGTAACCTTGTAGCCCAGTAAATTTGAGGACGTTTTTGCTTGTAATAGGCCACAGATTTTTCCCTTAGGCTTTATTTTGGCCTATCTGGAGATTTGTTTTAGCTTGGAGCACTACTTGTCTAATCACTATGTGACTATCGTCTACTTTTTTTGGTGTTTGTTTAGCTCTTTATGATTGTGTGGTTGTGGTGATTATTGCTTTTCTGCAATTAGTACCCAATAAATTGTGTTAATTGTGCGTGGAATGAATTACCTGTAAGGCTACAATGAACTGCAGCACAGAGAAATAAAGGCACAGGGTGACAGACACAGGTCTTAAAAACACAGGCATAGACTTCTATTGGAGACCCTGGGCTGTAAGCAGCTCTCCAGTGAGCAGCAAAGGAATGAAACCTTGGCAAGTTTGTTATACCAGAAACAGATTTACCAAGAGTAGTTAAAAGAAAAAAAAAAAACAAAAACCAAAACAAACAAAACAAAACCAAAAAATTTATTTGCAAGTTGACTTGTTCTGTGGTCTTGTTGAACAATTAAGAAAAAAAAAAGTCTGTAGAATATGTTATCAAACCTAAAAACTACTGTAATTTGGGGGGAGGGAACCATCCACATTGCTCTCCTCATGGAGAAAATTCTCTGGGTACTGCAGGTTCCCCTTCTTCTCTTCTCTGCCCTGCATCACTTCATTTTCTCCCCCTCTGCCCCCCACCAAGCTTTTGACCTTAAGAAGGTCAACAAAGCATCAAAAACATGAAAGTTTGGATATATATCATTTGAATTGTGTATAATTATATGTATGTAATACATTATACTACATTTTATACCATATTATACGTGTAATAAAATTTTAGTATCTTTGCAACTAGGTTAAAAATAATGGATCAGGTTTTTAAGACTAATTAAGGTGCCAATAAATTTTTGGGTTTGCATATAAAGTGTGTTCCTTTTGCCCTTAATAAAAATTTTTGTGTAGGTGATGAGAATAAACATCTGTAACTTGCAAACAACAAATGGGCAACACGCATCTAGAGAACATGGTTTAACTGGTGCATCCTCTGCACTGGAACCCTCTTAACCCTTTATAGAAAGGAAAATCTAAGTGCTGTGATTAAGGTCACAGCTCAAAGGCTGATTGCGTTTTGATGGGATCTGAATCACTGCAGTTGAGTTCTCTAGGGACACGGGTGATCTCATGCACAATTCACTGCTAGTCCAGTTAAACGACCTCTGTTATAAATAAATTACCTGCACAACCCCATATAAATAAAAGAGTTCAGCATTAAATAAATAATGTGAACAAATAAAAAAAGAAAGACTGACATTTATATGACTTTAATTAAACTGGAGAGGAGGTATATTTTGCAAAAGGTTTTTAAAGGAGAATGAATTATTTTTCACTGTGGCCTGCAAGCCATTCAGTGTCATTCATTTTGGGAGATAGCATTGCTTAAATGCCATAATAAATGCATGGTTCACAGAGATGGTACCACTGTAATTATATGTGAGTTGGAATTTTCTCTAAATCCTCCTTTGGTAGTAACTTAGGTTTTCCAAAAATGTTTTAATTTGACAAAATTTATCACTTTTGGTGTCTAACCAAACTGCTTATATTGTTAATTTTCATCATAGGAGTGTTTGCTAGACAATTAGCCAACAGATTTTACTTGTATTAATGTAAAAAAGAAAGGAAAATTAAATTACAGTCTGTCTCTTACTCATCTAGCTGAATACTTCATTGCTGAAGTTGGCAGGATGACTTCAGTAGAAACATTCATGTAATTGTTCACCAGTGTAAAAAACATATCAACAGAATATAGGATATTTTATTTGCATTTATTTGAATAAAAGTTCGTATATACTCAACATTGGAAATAACTACTTGATTCACTTTGCAGAATGACTTAACACTTAATGATTTGTTAAGGAGTAGTACATATGTATGCAAATCATACAATAATTTTTTTTTGTTTGGAAATGTAGATAACTTTCTCTCCAGTACCTCAGTGGTTAAAAATATGTAATGCTGCTTGTTCAGTCTCGAAGTGGAGTGACTAAAAAGTAGTGCAAAAGGAAATGTAGCCTTTCAACACTGCTGAACGTAAAAAGATTGTGCAGATGTGCTAGGTTGATTGTTTGTAATTAATGAATATTTCCTGTGGGTTTTGGATCCATTTCTGATAAAAAGAGATAAAAACACAGATTGAAAGCAGTGTCTGCTTTGGAACTGTGTTTCTTCCTCAGAAACAAAAAATCCTCTTGGAAAATCTGCTTAATATTTGTTCTAGGAAAAAGTGAACTTGAATATTGCTATGGTAAAGCTTAAAATGTACTGTGCTTGGTTTTCCACTATTGCTTCTTTTTAAACTGAATTAAGCTGTGGAAGTGCATGAAATTTGCCAAGGGCAAGTGCCTGATTCTGCACCTAGGGTGGAACAACCCTGGTTGTGTGTATAGACCAGGGAACGAGAGTCTGGAGAGAGCGCTGGGGAAAGGGACCTGGGGGTCCTGGTCTATGGCAAGCTGAATCTGGGTCAGCCCTGTCATGGCAGCCAGGGTGGCATCAGGCACAGCATTGCCAGCTGGGCAAGGGAGGGGATTGTCCCACTGCTCTGCACTGGAGCAGCCTCATTGCAAGTGCTGGGGACAGTTTTAGGTGCCACAACACATAAAAGACATTAAACTATCGGGGAACATCCAAAGGAGGGCCATGAGGATGGTGGAGAATTGGAGGTGAAGCCATGTGAGGAGCTGCTGAGGTCATTTGGCCTGTTCAGTCTGGAGGAGAGGAGACTGAGGGGAGACCTCACTGCAGTTAGAATTTCCTTGTGAGGGGAAGAGGAGGGGCAGGCACTAATCTCTTCTCTGTGGTGACCAGTGACAGGACCCAAGGAAATGGCGTGAAGCTGTCAGGGGAGGTTAAGGTTGGATATCAGGAAAAGGCTTTTAACCCAGAGGGTGTTTGGGCACTGGAACAGACAGCATCAAGCCTGACAGAGTTCAAGAAATATTTGGACAGCATTTTCAGGCATCGGGTGTGATTCTTGCGGTGTCTTGCGTAGGGCCAGGAGTTGGACTTGATGATCCTGATGGGTCCCTTCCAACTCACCATATTCTATGATCCTATGTTTCTGTGAATATGCCTGAGGTAGAACTGAGCTGGTCAGTGCTGTTAGAGAGGGGTGTAAGGACAGGGAGTCTCTCCAGTAGCTCATTTATCACATGACAAAAATTTCTTTAATAGCACAGTTGAGTTAGATACTGTGCCAAGTAAAGCCATCCCTCAGAAAAGGTTCATGCCTTTGCAGCAGACCCTTTTACCTCCTCTTCTGTATGAGCCTGAAGTTTCATATACTCAGTCAAGTTTTGGGTTTCCAGATGACAGCATACTGCTTTACTATGGAAGGAGGAATAGCACCTAAACACAGCACCTGGTTTTGCTCCTACTGCCTTTACAAATGCCCCCTTTATTGTGTTATTCTGATATGTAAGGATTATGTAATGATCTGTTCTTCAGATACATGGTTCAGATTTATCTACAAATTAAGACATCTAAACTGAAGTGTCTCAGGTGTCCAAGTGTATCATATGACTGAGTTGTCACTACAGTTACTGCAGAAGAAGTCAAGACAACCTTTAAACCTGTCCAGTCCCCTAAACCAGACTCATACTACCTGAAACATTATCTAGTCTCTGTTTCCTGCATTTGATTAAATTTTCTTTATACCTGCAATTTTGGCACCTAACTCGCTTATAGCCATGTAAGTAAACATGCCTCCATGTACACACATAAATTAAGGTTTTGTGCTGTGAGACTGAATCGCAACCAGTGCGTCTCTTTTAAGATTGTGTAGCATCTTGTACAATGCATGGAATATAACGCATTGATTTGAATAAAAGTGTTTCTGAAAGATTTTTTTGAGATTCACAGTGATGAAGTTACATTTCCAGACCTTTTATGAAAGCACGGAGTCTTAGTTTCTCCTTTCAAAACAACTTTAAAGTAACTGTTTCCTATGAAATACCAAAAATAATTTTGTACAGCATTGTTTTCCTTGAAAGAGAGCTTTTGTGTTTCTAAATTTCGTAAGACAAAGCTAAATTCTAAAATTTGTACAATTGCCTTCTTTTACAACTGTGATGAAAATTTCTACATAAAACCATGAAAGTATAAAGTGTGATTTCATTTATGATCACATTTTGGAAGAGGTCAACCCTGGTCTTGTAGTATCTTTGAGTCTTCTCTCTCGAACTGCAAATACCAAATGTTGCACACTCAGAAAATGTGGCACGCTTAGGGAATATAACCCCAGAGAATATGCAATGTGAATTTCATAGAAATGCAGGGTCTACTGCAGACTCAAATCCACAAAGATCTCTTTGGTATTTTCACTTTCATGTGAGATTTAGACAGGAGTCTATCTGCCTTTAATGCTCGCTTGGGCTTTTGTGAACAGTTGGAAAATATGCATGTAGCTGATAGCATCTAAATGTACATGTGGTGGAGAGGTATAAACATCACAACTTGGACTTGCTTTTTCTAAGCCAGTGTGAAGATACCCACATGTAGTCAGTTCACTTCAGTTGGCATTGTGATCTGTTTAGTATGGGTTGAACTGCAGGAAAAACTGATCATTTAGTAGCGACCTTACTAAATCTGCTCTTCTTAGGACATAGATAACCTCTGATACTTCTGTTTTCCATCAGGTACACAGTGATAGGATCTTATACTTTGGCCGACAAGTCATGCATCAGAATTAGAAACAAGCAAATCTCCATAGCTTTTCTGTTGCCTGGCCTGTAAAAAGCCCAGTTGTGTTTCTATAGCAACAGCAATGGGACAGCAATGATGTCATCACCCAGCAACCAGCTAAAATGCATATTACCTTATTGCAAATACTGGGTAAAGATAAACATTGAGTCATCTAATTGCTAGTATGAATAATTTTGCCACCTTCTTCAACAATTTTCTACAAAGAAGAAAAGAACTCATGCCTGACTGGTCAAAACAGGAACCACACTCAATAATTTGAGAGAGGGGGAGGGAATAAAGAAGAGTTTTTGTTGCCAAACTCAGTTCTTTCCAAGCATGTACAATGCAGAAAATGACTGAAAATATTTTTTTGTGTTTGTAGTCAACTTGTAAAACTTTGTATTAGTTGTGAACTTTGGGAGATAGTGGTATCTGTTTTGCTGAAAATAATTAACCAAACTGAGTTATTGTCATACCTGTACCTGTCTGATGCTGTAGAGTGGAACTTTTGAATGATATACAAGCCAAACACAGGCTACAATAGTTACTGCTTGGTATTCTTCTCTGCTGGCTAGGCTTGAAAGAAAGGACTCGGTGCATCTCTAAATTTTGGAAGGAACTATAATTTTTATCCAAAAGTCAATGAGCAAATGAGCCAATAAAAATTTCAAGCAAAGTTTATCATGCTTTATTAATTTATCATCAAGTTGATTGAATATTTTTCTGCTGAATTTGTGTGGAAGAGCTGAGTAATTCTTCTGGTAGAAATTCAACCTTCTCTCCCCAAGTCATGGGTTTCACCATTTTACCTTGCTGCCTGATATGGCTTCCACTGGACTGGATATCTGCAGGCCCTCATTATCAAGCAGAGACTAAGACAAAGTTTCAGTCCTGGTAGGAGTTGCTCACGGTTGTATGCCTACACTTCTGGATCTGAAAAATTAGTATCTTTTTATCAGATCTTTCCATACATCTATTATGAAAAATCTTGGTGTTTATGATTAAAGTCTGTTTGACCCTTCCAGATCCACCCTTTATTTGTATATTCAATTCTATAAAATTAATTTGCTAATTAATCAGTGGTACTCTTAGCTTTCTTGGTAACTTTAAGTGATGTTTGGCCCCTATTTGGACAGATTTTCTGTTCTCTTTGTTCAAAGAACTGTTTTCTTTCATGGTGGGAAGAGAAGAAGTGTGAGTTCTTCACTGGTGTTTTTGTATTTCTGTTGACTCTCCCAAAGGAAGAGATTTGAACACCTCTGATGCCACGTGGTACACAAACCTTCCTTTCATCACTGCAGTATATCTGCCCTCCTTCCTTGCTTCCAGTTTTGGCCTTAACTTCCTGATATTGACTGCTCTGCCTTTGGTCTCTGCTTTGCACTTGACTCATTTCCACAGGTCTTTTCTTCTGTTCTAATCCTGGGTATAAGTCAGCAGTTTCCTTCAGCTTGGCTTTTCAGTATATTTCTCTAGCCTTGCCTTGGGTCTCCAGCTACCTTGTCTAGCTCTGCCTTGGTTTCTTTCTCCTAATATTGAATGCAGGAACTAATGCCCTCTATACCCTGCCATTATGATTCGGAGCTTTTCTTTATTATTATCTCAGAATTCCCATTATTGCATAAATCTGAGAAAAAAAATACAAGCAGGAATGGCAAAGTGCAAATATAACGACATGATTTTCAATATAAAGGGCTTATTAAAAAAACCCTAGCCATAATGTCACAGGTACCTAGAAGAAAGGTGATGACACACAGAGAAGATATTCTGTAAAATTACAGAGATGTCTGCAAAATTAGTTTGTTTATCTAACTCACATTATAGTGAGAGAACTGCCTTATTTTCTGTATCCTGAGAATGCTGTGATTTGACCTGTGCAATTGCCAATCCAAGGGCTTTTGTGAAAACAGACCTAAATGAAAAAGTTAAGCAGCAGGTGGATCAGGGCTTCAGCTTTGTGAGCAGATGTGAAGTGAATCCTCAGGAATGGTGTGTGAATAGAAAACTAAAGGTGAGGGTTGAAAATAAACATGGACTGGGGACTAGGGCGGCAAAGAAATGTTGAAATTCTAAATACCTTTTGTTCTCAAAGTCTGAATTATAACATTACTTTGGCCTCTCAAAGTCTCAAGAACTGCTGCATACAGCATGCCCCTGGCCAAACCACAGAATAAAATGCAATCATAGAACCATTGAATGGTTTGGGCTGGAAGGGAGCCCTAAAGATTGTCTTGGCCAGTCTCTCCTGCTACTTCCTCCCAAAACCTTCCGCTAGACCAGGCTTCTCAAACGCCATCAGCATCTCACCCCTTAGAGTATATTTCATGCTTTCTACTTTCTTCCGTATAGTTTTTATTTGAAACTAGGTGTTTTCCCTAGATAAAATCCAGTGCAGCTGCTCTTACCTTAAGAAGAAAATAGGTAAGAGGCTTATTATTCCTAGTACTGATATTTTAATTTGGTCCTCACACTTGCTTCAGCAAGCTAAACAAATATTTCTCTTCCAAAGCACCAGAGCCAGCTTCTAGGAGAACTGTGACTTTGAGGATAGAGCTAAACATGTATTCAGTATTAGATAGCCAAAGCATGAATTATCTGCATCATTTTCACAGCTAAAGATATTGCCTATCTTTTAGCAGATGCTTTATGCATTTGGCTCCATGAGATACAAGGGGAGATACTGATAAATGTTTCTCCTCACTGTGGATATCTATTCTTAGGATGCTGAACCTTTGTCTTTCTTCAAGTGGCACGTTATATCAGTTCAAAGGTTTTATGAATTGGAGCACAAATTCAAATGATATATGTTTTCTGTACTTGAAAATGTTCATTGACACATTAGTATCTCACAAGTCTGCCCTGCTCTGAAGAAAAATGGATCATCTAGAGATTGGACTTGACCTGTGCCAGAATTTTCTCTGTGCAGTTGGATACATCAATGTTGTTCTAACTTGGAGCAGAGTTAATACAGTTGATAAACTGAGAATTATTCTACCAATGTTAATTGCTTCAGCTTATGAGTCTTTCAGCATTTCAAGTTAAAACACAGCAACATTGATATGTTATTTTATTCTTATGGTCTGTATCACGTGATTTTGGTTTTTTCAGGTAAACTCTCTTATTTTGCTCTCTTGTAATGATCTAAAGTAATGAAAACCATGCACATCAAATGTCCATAATATGTGACATTTCCCAAAATTTCCCAAATAAAAAAACCCTGAAAATTATGCATCTGGTAATTAACAACCACCAGCAAGATCCTGTAATTCCTACTTTTTCCAGAAATTCTCTTGACTTAGAGTGTTTAATGACAGGAAGTGAAAGGTCTCTGCTTACAATGTCCAGAACAATTTATAGTAGAAACACAATTTTCATGAAAAATTGGAAAGAAAGGTGTGAAGATGCAATATTTATCTACAATTTTTGCAACTGGACAAGAGAAGTAAGGATGAAGAACCTTTCGAAAAACCCAAACCCAGTTTGTGGGTTTTCCTCCATCCCTCCAATTCTCCCCATGGTCCTCCAGTGCTTCAGTCTTTCGTGGGTTCTTCAAGACAACCCTTAATGGTTCAGGGACTGCCTCCATACATTTCTTAGTACTAAAGAGTAATTTCATCACAACGGTAAAAGGGATACCCATAGTTTATCTTAAAACTCCAGAAGTGTATCTCTTTTTCTTTTTTCCATTTATTTAAAAATTGTGGTCAGCACTGATTAATCTTTTACTGAAGACAGAAGCAGAAAAGTATTAGGTGCCACATCATTTATTTGTTCTCTTTTGCTGTTTAAATAATGGCCTTAATCTTCATTCAAATGAACCTGTATAACCTTTATGATTCTTTATCCTTTATTTTTTTTAAATTTCTTTTTTATCCCTTCATATCTGCATATCTCTTTATATTTCCATATTTGACACCTGCCATTTGTCTGATTTTTACCAGTTTCCACACAGTGCCAATCAGCTTTTGATGCTGTCTCTCTCAGTAAATGGCACTTTTCACACACATCTGTGCATTATATCCCCTTACTGACATACCCACCTGTTTCCTGAATTGACTGAGGCTCCTTGGATAAGAAAGGCAGCTCTCATTCCTTCTTTGTATTATTAAGTGCTCTGTATCACTTCATGAATGCTTGGTCCCAAATTTATATCCCTGCATTCTCAAAAAAATATTCATTTTTAGCTGGAAACAGCCTTAAAATGTAATTTTCTGTGTGACTTTATCCATTTTCCCAATGAAAGAATACTACTGGTGCCTGTGCCTTCACCCTCCAAGAGTGCCCCAGCCACTCTATTTGGTTCCAATGGTTTGTGGGCAGTAGGCTGTATCTATATTATTCCAGCTCCTTTTACATCTATGCAAAATATTGGACAAGCCTTTCACTGCATCCTGAATTTTACATACCATTCTCAGCCTAGCCTGAAATAGGAATTGTTTGTTGCTGTGAGATTTGCAGGTCATTCGTGTAACAGGTTTTGAGATTCAGCCATGCTGCATCTTGACCATAAGTAGTTTAAAAAAGCTGAGATTTTTATTAGTATTTGATCCATTATTTTAAAGTTTGACTCACATCATAATGTCCATATGCATAGGTGTATTTGCTTACATGATGTAATAACACAGAATGGAAAATAACTCCCTCACCACCGGAATACATTTTCCAGCTTAATCTCAAAACTGTCTCCACTAGAAATGTGAGGTATGGCAAAACGAATCAGGTATCACCTGTCATAGTAGTTTAATTAAATTGTAGTTTCCTGTTCTCTGCACAAAAACCCCAAACCAAACTCCCTAATTTTGAACAGACTGTTATACTATCTTTAATTAGTTTTAAGTAAATATTCAGACTTAATAATGCAGAGCATGCTAAGTTCCTGTATGCCAATGACATTTATTCTAACCTAACATAATTTGGTAGTTTTATGAGCTTCAACACAGTGTCAGTCAGTGCCTGTTCTGTATTTTCATGTAAATGTTCCTGTCATCAGAGAAATCCTTGAAAAGAGAAAGAGAAGTAGAATGTCTTCTAATGGCTCAGCCTGAAAAGGCAAAAAGTAGAATAAAGAAAAACTAGTATGGTCCTTTTGCTGTGTCATCTAACAGTATTTCAAGCAATTAGCTTTACAGTGGGGATCTGAAACAGGAGAAATTCTGTTTCTCTGAGCAGTTCAGCAGCTACCTTTTCCAGACAGGGATAGAAAAATTGCATTAACTGTTTTCTGTGAAGGATGCTTCAGGCTGATCAAAGGCTTGTAGTTTGCCAAGTTTCTAATTTTGGTTTAAATTTCTTTAAATACACTTTTCCAAATCTAAGTGCTTTTACTCAATCACACTGTTGTCCACTTTACCATAGGAAGCCTGGAGAGGGTTCACACAGCTTATCTCATGTTAGAAAACCAGTGGAAGTTTCTGATGTAGAAAGGAGGACTGCAGAAAAGGAAAAAAAAAAACCATTAATGAAAGAGAAAGGGAGAAGGAAAATTTCCTCTAGGGGTGTTGCTCAGTCTGGCCCAGCACTTAGAAGTCCCATTCATTGTGGAGGCAGTGTTCCTGTGCCAGTATCCTTCTGTGGTCTGATGAAACACTGGCCTGGGAGGCTGGAAACAGCTTATTTTACCTTATATTCTCAAGACAAACAGACCTGGCCCATTTCAATGGGTCAGATCAGCTCAGGCCTCTCCCTCCTCACTGCATTACTCATTCATTGTGTTGGCTCAAGCATCTTTTTTCAGCAGATGCATTTTTTAATTATCGACATTTAAAGCTAATTCCTACGTTTTAGTTTGCACTGAAGTACAAACCTGTGTTCAGTATAGGCTGTTACTAGAAAGAGAAATTTAACTGCCAGCTTACAGGCAAGGATGGCACTTCACTAAAAAAAATCTAATATAAAGTCTGAATGTTATCCAAATATCAAAAGAGTATCAAAACACTTTATTTAAACCTCAGATGGAATTGCTGACATAATGCAGTGTGTTTACTAATAGATGTGCCTCTGATTGTAAGAAGGCTAAGTTAAATGAAAGTAATTCATATTTTTATATAAATGTTGATGTTTCCACACGTAGTGCATATTGATGTCATATTATAATGTCAAAAATGGTCTTTTGTAATTTTATTGCTACAATTTAGCTACAATCCTTAGAACAATGGAAGCCTCAAATGTTGATTGCTGATGCTGTTTGAGAGGTGATTGTAGTTTTTTAAGCAGACAAAAAACACTCCCTCAATGAGAATGCAAAAAGCACCAAACCAGAATTCACAACTATATTATGGAACAGCAAGTGACCACCACTCTGTAATTTTTTTTCTCGAATTGCTTAAACAAAGAATGTGAACCCAAGATTCTGTCTGTGATAACAGCTTTAGCCCTAAGTTAATGTGCCAAGTGAGCAACGCCCCTAGTCAATCAGGTTCTGCCAACCAAGTGCCTGCTGCCTGCCTTGAGAGGCCGAAAGTGGGTGCCTTCTGAGAAGACCAGATTGTCCATTTCTGGTCTAATGCCTTGGGAAGCAAGGACCTTCAACCTCCCAATAGAGATGGTTACACCACAGCCGTCAATGCTCAGATACTAACTTTAGAACCCAAAATCAGTCTGCTGCCAGCTTTCATTCCTTTTATCTTTTCTTCTGCAGTACAGAATTTGAATGGCCACTATCATTACCCTGAATCTGGCACTTACTATGTTGCACATGGGCTGTGAAGGGCTGAGCAGTCTAAAGAGATGTGTATTTACTCTAATTCCAGCTCTGGGAAAAAACTTTAACATCTTCAAGTTAACTGACTCTGGCAATAATTGCAGTCTGAAATGAGTCAATAGATTGCTTCTTGGAAAAATAACCACTGCACGTATTACATGCTTCTGAATGGTATTGACAATTACATGGGGAAAATGCATATATGAGGGCTAAAGTGCTTGGTACTCAATTGACTGACACTAGGACCACAATGGAGAAGCATTGTGGGCTTTACTGGAGTCAATTATGACTTCTACAGAAGCAAAACAAGCTCATTACTTCTTACCATATTCCCCTGTATATTGTTTTAGATTAAAAGAAAATTGAATTGAGACATTTTGCATTGCTGTGTTGAAAGGCAACAGCTCCTCAGTTGCCCATCTAAAATGTATCTGCCACCCCATTTTCCTGATGTCTGCTACAATCATTAAGGTCTTGCACAACACCCCAACAAATTAAAAGTTGACTGAGATGATTACAGGTTCTGCACTATTAACAGTGTCCATGGAAAGTTTTTTGTAGTGCCACTACTGCTGGTTCCACTGCTGGGGTGATGACAAGATTTTATAGGACCACAGCTATATAACTCCAGGCATTTACCTTCGTTGCTCTCTCTTGTAGTCACATGAGATGTTTGTCTGTAGAGTGACTTAAGTAGTAATTAAGTAGTGACTTAAGAAGTAATTTCTGAATGAAAAGTGAAGGAAAAAATAATTTCCGCTCTTTTGGAGTAAGGTTGCATGTTTTACATGTGTTTCTTTTTGGTAGTGCTGTCAGGCATTCTTTATATTTTTTCAAACACAATGTAGATACAGATTACTAGGGCCATTCATTGAAGAACTGTTTTTATATCAGAAAATATGTTTCTTCTTCTAGTGTTGGAACCACACCAGGCAAGGAATTTCACTTAATCCATTTTCTGAGGTGAATTTATCTTAGTTCCCCTCTGCAGAAGCAAATTTTATCCTAAAATGTCATATGAAAATGAGAATATAAGATATTGAAATCAGGCTCTGTTTTGGTGACCATCAAAGAAACTGCAAAATGCTTAAACAATTATAGCTAGAACTGTATTTTTACACAGGAAAATTACTTTAAAAGAAGATAAGAAAAGCTAAATCCACATGCAATCAAAGTGTCTTGTGCTGCTGTAGCTCAGGTTTGAACTGGAAAGAGATATAGGTCCATCACTTGAATACAAAGTTTTTACAAATTGCAACACAATTGGTATACTTGAAGATGCAAACTACCCAGGCCTAATTGGTGAGTTTTGGCCTCTTTATTGATTTATACATATGTGGGTTTTGTTGTTGTTGTTGGTTTTGTTTTGTTGTTTTGTTTTCTTTTGTTTTTTTTTTTTTTTTTTTTTTTTTTTTTTTTTTTTTTTTTTTTTTTTTTTTTTGCCAGCTAGCAGATATTGTAATTCAGTGGGCACAAAGCTTTTCAGGCAAATTAAATGAAACCTGCCAGCTCTAGTCATATAATGGTTTCAGGAGAATTAGTCTTTTTGAAGACTAGCTAGTTGTTGTGTTTTGACTTGAGAACTTTCACCATCTGCAAGGTATTCTTGACAGAAACCAGATTATTATTAACCTCTATTCATCTATCAGTATTAGAAGAATATTGAACTGCTGCACAGTCCATATTCTTGATAGTATATTTGATTTGTGGCCTGAAATTTTAAAGTTTTCTACTTCATTTACGCAGATTAATATTTATTACCAATTCTTCTCCTTTCTATTTGTTCTGCAGAGACATTCATGTAGTTGACTCTTACCTCTAAGATAGTTGCCTTACTTGCAACTGTGTGGATAACATATACATACATATTCCTTGAGCTAAAGGACTGTTGAGGACATATGTGTACCTTAAATGCTTTCTTTTGAAATGTTTAGCCTCTGTAGTCTGAATTGGATCTCTGGCCTGCATAAATTCTCCTCAAAGAGAACTAAGTATGCTTGTTTTTAAACCACACATTCTGTCATGTGAAGTTGTGACCCTAACTGCCCATACCAAATAAACTTGAATCACTTTCTGGATCCTTCGGTGTGCCTGGTTTTTGTAAGCTGACTTTTTACAGCTAAATAATAGCTGATACTAATGATGCAACATAATGCTCATTGTCTTCACAAAACCAAAACATGCAAAATTCAGCAAAAGCAGTTTTAAGATGTTGCATACTCTATAAGGAAGAAAAGGGAGGCTAATGGAAGTGGTGGAATTTATGAACCCATTGCATTTTTGTCTTGAGCAGCCATTGCTAGTTTGTTTTTCTGGGCTTCAATTCTTGAAAAGGTGTGAAAGCATTCTAGATGGGGGTGTCCTCTTCAACGAGCCCAGTGATCCTGTCTCTTGCAGTTGAGTTTCCCTGATTCTGCTCTGTGACCCTGAAGGCATGGTGCTGCTGAGCCTCTCTCCCTTCACAGCCTCTTCTAAACGGAGGATTGAACAGCTGGGTGGGGGGATATGCAGAGGGATCGTTACAGTTTTTCCCCAAGAGGCTGCTAGCAAGAATTTCTAAAAAAGAAAATTTTGGGCTGCTTTGACCTTGATCTCTAATAGCTTTTCTCCCCCTGTGAGATACGTTGTCTTGCATGGAATTTATTTTCCTGAGTTAGTATGAGATGTCAGTTCCACTTGTCTGCACTTCTTGCAGAAAACCACTTCTTTGCTACAGGTTCTTCTTTGCTACATGCTGGAAATCATGTGGTGGGGAGGATGAAGACCTTGCATATCACCACTATATGCATATAAAGGAGCCATTTACATTAATAACTGGGAAAGTAATTACCTTTTTTCTCTTTCTGTTCCATTTTTTCTTCTTTTATGTTTTTGTTTTAAAAGGCAAGAAATAACAGCTTGTCTCTTTGAGAGCAAATAACGCTCTTTAAAAGCAGTTGCCAAGCAACCTACATTTACAGTTTTACACTAAACTCTGAATGGTAAAGAACCTTCCCTTTCCAGCCCCCAAAATAAAATAAAATTGAAATAACAGACATACAGAAGACCCACTATTCTTGTGTGCTCAACTTGTTTTTGGTACGACAAAATGTCTTTTTTACAGTCATATTCAGAGCGGAGCAGCATGCTAGTGTTGTGGAACAACACATTCAGGTCGATGGAGGAGGATTATTTTTTCTTCTGAAATGCACGTGTTTACCACAAGTTTGAGAGGGAATACAGAAAAGCTGTTGATAATTTTGCAATCAAACACTCAGAATAAAATTTCACCCTGATCTCCTAGGAATGGTGCGAATCACGACTGTTTCTGTAAGGTATAGGTGCATACATTTTTCCCCAGGAGAGAAGCTAAACACCTTGCATGTTCTAGGCTGCTACCAGGGAGATGGCTGGGAGCAACCTGTGGTAGGAAACTGCTTCTCCCCGTGCTTCACATGCGTTTTTGGCATGTGAATTTTTTTTTGGTGAAGTTTTAGATGGAAATACAATTATGTGAATAATGTGAGAAGAGTGTCAGACTGTGGAATTGCCAATGAACCCGTGTGCTGTAACTCAGAAATTGTTAAGATAGTGATACATGCTATCGCTAAAAATTCCTGTGTCCAGTCTTGTAATTCTGGTGATACAAATCTGTGCATCGCTGAGACATCACAAGATAAACAACAAATATTAGTAGGTAGGATTTTGCTTTTCCAAGAGGCAGATCAGAAGGACCAAGGACACTTGTTAAGGTCAATTCTAGGCACTGCCCCCACTTCAGAGTCAGCCACAAGGAGAATGCTCATCTGAGCCCTGTAATATCAAGATGCTTCAGGATCTTGGGTAGCTTTAAGTCTCATAGACTTATGACCCGATCTACCATTACTCTGCTATTCCATGAAGAGTGGAATAAGCCTGTACAAAGCCCACAAACTCTCCTTTGAACCTCTGTGTAAATCACAACATTTTGCGTAGCTCTATCATACCCCTCTGGAATTTTGTCATTAATTGTAATTTTCCTTCTTAGTTTTTGCTTTTAAACTGCTGTATAGTGCTTCTGTATACAAAACTGTCTGTTGCATTCTAGAGGTACATTTCAGTTAGGAGGGAGGTTATTACAGTTCCTGACAGATTCTTAGCCTTTCAGGGCTTACTGAGAAGTGAGCTCTCCAAAGCTAATGGTTTTGAATGCCTTTTGAGTCCCTTCATGCTACCAGGAAAAAGACAATTAAATACAAAGATTGTAGAGGACTTTGGCTGCTGAGTGCCAATCTCTTGATTTCATTTTATTATCAATTCTATTTGCTCCCTTTTCCACAAGAGAAAGACACACAGAACTGCACAGATTTTAGTGCTCTGTTGGATCACTTTTGCCATGTGGCTCAGCAATGAGGCTCAGAGGCTCATGGCCTCCATTTGGCATATTTTAAGATTAACAATACCTTGGGTAAGAGAGAACAGATGGACATAGCTCATTGAACTCTTTTTTTTTGGAGAAGACAGGTTTTTGTCTGTAGAATACAAGAAGCAAAAGCACATCTCTGTATTGGTGTCTCCTTGTGTTTCTGCCAGTGACCATGAAGATTGTTGTTTTTGCGGTCACCTCAAGTTGAACTGCATTTTGCACAAAGCTTTAAAGCCTATCATTGATGCCTTCTCCAAATGACTTTTTCTATGCACAGCAAATAGCAGTGGGATGGATTAATACATGGGCCTGATAAAATATTTGAGCCTACCTGGCAATCTGTCAGTGAGCTCCCTTCGAGCACCCAAAAGCACTGTGCCTGCTTGCCTCCCAGTGTCAGCAGCACAAAAGCCATTTAAGAGTTTGTGTCCCACATTCTTTGGTGTAGGCTTCTGCTCAGGGGAAGAAGGAGGACACAAAATAGTAACCGAAGAGTGAATTTGTGTTGCATGACTAGGGTTTTGTCCAATAACTTTTCAGGAAAGTTTAGTGGAATATTCATAGTTAAGGAAGAGAATAGGAAAGACGATAAATTCAGAGTTATCACAGAATCGCAGTGTGCCTTAGGTTGGAAGGTCTGACCACTGGAGGTCATTTGGTCCAAATCCCTTACTCAAGCAGGACCACCTGAGGTGGAGTGCCCAGGACCATTCAGATGGCTTTTGAGTATCTGCAATGATGGAAACTCTTGGCAACTTGTGTTAGTGCTGGTTGAACTCAGTGGTGAAGAGGACAACTCAGTGATTAAAAACTTTTGAATGGCACCTTTAAGAACTATAAAGCCTTGCTAATGCAAAGGGTTGGAATTAAGGACAGCCTCTCAGAATTTCCTTTATCAAATGTTTATTTTCTTCCTATATATTACAACAATAATTACAAAAAATTTAAGTCTCTTCTGGGAAGGTACGTGACATAGTTTAGACAAATAAATTAGTATTAACTTTATAAAAATGTATTTCTTCTGTTCCTGTAACATTACTTTTTCTATAATGATGCATTTACAGAAAGTTCAAAATAAATTTGAATAGTGTTTTGCGTTTTTTTTTAAAGGCTTTCAGTGTTGCCAGTTCTGTGTTAAAAATAACTTGAAGATAAGAAGTCTTTTGAAGATAGGGTCTCTCATTTTGAGCATTAAACCAAATGTTATTATCAAATTACTCAACCACTGAGACAGTTTTTAATTGTGATTAGTTTTTTCTACAGTTCTGGTGAGGCTGCCATAAGCAGTGGAGTATTCCTGTTAGCTTGATGGTGCTCATAAACACCTAGATAATGCTTCAGAGAACAGAGCCTGAACTTCAAACTGTTTTTGCTATTAACATTAGTTAAGGTAAACTCAGGTTTTCTGCTTCTTCTGTGGGTACAATATTGTCTAGAATATCAGATTTCTTCATGCCTTTTCAACTCTACCTGCAGACTGCAAAGCTAATTATTAACTCCATTTAAGCTTGCAGAGGTAAGAGGCTAATCATAGGGATTTTATCCTTCGCAGTCTGCATAATGCTTTTTGTTTTGACAGCACCGTGCAAAGTCTGCTGCCCTTATGTGTAAACGCAATCTACTAACCTAAAAAAAATAAAGGAAAAGGTTTTTGCCAATATCACAATATTTTGTAAAAATTTCACCCAAAGTTGCAGTTCAATTCTGTGGAATGTGAAACAGCAATTGCAAATACCCACAGGGCAACATACGACAAGATGCTGGTGGGGTTTTCTTCTGTCTGCTGGTAAGTGCAGTCAGTGAGGACCCCGTGTGTCCCACACAGATGTGACTGTCACAGCAGTTTGTTATACCACTAGCAGTAGATACAAGAATATGAGGACTTCAACCTATTTTAAGTAGTTATGGGCCTTTGTTATTTCAAAATGGTTTTCTTCCTAGCTATTTCAACTGTCCCAAGTATTTGTGTTAGGGTGCTGTATCAGTATCAGGCAACTTGCAGTTCTGTGTATAATTTACTACTGCAAATACTATTGCAGCTGTCAGACTATCGAAACACAATCCAAACACTAACAATTCCAAATGTACAGAATTAAAAAGAGACATTGAAATGCCAAATTGGATTTTAGAAATGACGACTCTTTCACAGGAAAGGTTTTAGATCAAAGAGAGATAAAACTGGCATTTGGTTTGGGTTGTGACTGACACAACTAATTTTTCTCGACTTCAGCTGATTGCATACAAGAGAATAATTAGTTTTGACATTTATTATGCACAACAGACAGTTATTTTACTTTCTTCAACAGTTAGTTTTAATTTAAAACAGAATTATATTATCTTTCATTTTTAGTGATTTGTGAATTATTGGTTTTGAAAATTTTGCCATAAGTTAGGTATCTTCCACTTCCCATACAAATAGAAATAATGCAGTCTTCTTTCAACCTTTAGATTTTGAGGCACAAAGCTTATTTTAAAGACAATTTGTGGGTAAATTTTTATCTAGCAATCAGTTTAAAAGGGATCAAATGAAAAATAAAAATGAAATATTTAACTTCTTTTAAATTCAGTAACTCTTAGGACACAGGAAACACTTTCAGGCTAACAATCCTAACTGTGCTCTATTTACAGGCCCAGGTATTCTGCAGTTTTCAGAACAATTACTCTAGTTTAAAAAAATGTATATTACTATTAAATCAGCTTAAAACATCCTGGTTTTCATTAATTTTTAATTGTTTCCATGTACATTTCCCTCAAAAATTTTTGAGAGTTGGTATTTGTTTTTAAGTGGGCGGTGAAAATAGATGGGTAATCTTTCCACGTGTTTTTATCAAATTTATCCAACACAGCAATGTAATAATAAACTTCATCATACCTGAGTCCTCTGAAAAATATCACACAAATGCTGCATAAGACTTATGTTTCCAACAAACTTTTTTAACAGTAAAAATATAAATGTGTTAATTCAAATGCAATTTGACAATTTTTTAACCACATCCAGCAATTTAGTAGTGTAAGTCACAACAAATATTCCATATTCCTTGCTAGAGAAGTGAAATGAGGTATATATGTGCTGGCATACCCAGCCAGTGTCCCAGTTGAAATATCTACTCATAGTCAGTAAAATATTTAAGCCATATTGATACTGGAGGGGTTTGAGTACGTGCTTATAGTTGAGTGCTCTGATGAGTAAGTATGAATTTAAGTGTGCTCTTAAATATTCTGCTGAGCACAGACCTGAACTTGTAACATAATAGTGATCTATTGAACAGGTAGCAGAGAAACCACTGAAATCAGCGAGTTTCTGAAGGACTGTAAAAGTCTGTCTTTGTGGATGTTATTTGTGGGATTAGACCAATACCAGGAGTAACAAGTATTCAGCCTCAAATTCCAAGATGTTTTAATGCACATAGTTTGAAATTTGTTTAAAGTTTCCTGTTATAATAAAAGACTAGACTTGAAGAAATTCTGCAACTGGACTCCTTAGAAATATACACATATTGTGATTTTTTTTACGACTCTTAAATTTGTTGATGTAGGGTTGAATTGCAGGTGTGGCACACGATCATTTAGCAGGTCTCTTCTTGGGTCTAGTATTCAGCTTTTGTTTTTCACATTCAGCAGTTCTTAAAAGACAGAACGTGACATAAATACATCTTTTTTTAAGCTACAGTTTTGGGTAGATTATTATATTTTTACCCTAATTTCCAGATTTTCTTGGTTTTGTTTTATTTTACTTCATTCCATGCACTTTACCAGTAGCTATGTAATCTGAATATTATTTTCTATTCATTAGTTCTAGGCTGCTTCTCAGGCTGTTGTAAACCTCTCTCACATGAATAGAAAAAGTCACATGAAATTTTAATCCGATCCAACATCGTCATGCTCTTTAACATTTGCTCCTGATTAGATGCTACTGTCCTGTTCAGATTTCCTCTACTGCAGGTTATTGCTAATCAATTTTTAAAGATCGTGACTTGTATAAAGTAGGGGAGAACATCTGTCTGAAAGAGATATCTAATTTTCTGTCCATGAGATCTGTCTAGAAACTGGCTATTTAAACCAAATATTTCATAAATTCTAGCATTTCTGTGATGAATAGAATAGCTGTTTAAAACAGCTAATAGATTAAGTTCTTTGTGCTGCAGGTAGGTTGGGCATAATTATTCTTTATAATATAATTATATTGCAGGACTTCACTCAGATGAATAATTTTTTTTTTTTTGGTCTATGGCATTTTCAAACCTTATGTAATGTGTATTTTGTACCTGCTCTAGAGTTTCATTATTGCTCACTAGTTTTTTATTCCTTGTGCATTAAAGTGTTTGCCAGAATATACAATGAAAGCATTCCCAGGCAGGAGCAATATCTCTACAGTTGCAGGGAAACTGACCAGATCAGTTTTTGACATGTCCAAATTTAAGCAGAACCAGATGCTTCAGGCTTCTCTCTCCTGCACAAAAAGAAGTGATCTCCAGTTTTTCATGTAGCAACAGATCACAAGGCTAAGTCCTCCCTGGAAATCACTCTGTAAGTGTTCCTGGACTTTTAGTTTATTCTTTTCCCAGATAAAGAAAAGAAGGGTGAGCAATAAATTTCTCTATACTTGTATTATCCAGAAATCATTTTCATCTGCTAGACAATTCTGTACATTAATCCCATTTGATAAATTGATTCTGGCTCACAAAGACCACTGCAGAGACTGCAACAGTTTTACATGATTTAGTCACTTGATTTCTGAGTGGCAAGGGCAGTTCATAGAGGAAAGAGTTTGTATGTTGGAGGTCATCCCTAGAACAAATTTTGTGGAATGGCTCTTGCACTGGCTGAACTCTAATTTCGCCCATTCTAATTTAATGTTGTGACATCTCATATGCTGTCTAAACAACCTTGAAATACAGATCCTTTGCCAGATACCAGTGCTGCCCAGTCAGTTGGTGCTCATCTCAACGTTTTTAAAGCTGTGCCCAAGGTATTAGCTCCTTGACTCCTGCTGAATTTAATTGAAGTACAACTGCTTAATTTCTCTTTACTTTCTATGTGGTTTTTGAAAATCTATCCCTGTAAACTGAATGGTAAATATAGGATGAACCCTATTTACTAAACAATAGCCTATTCAAAGTACTCGATATTGTTATTCTTGTTAGCAGGAGTGGATTTGTTGTCACTACCATATGAAAAAGAAAAGGTCACTGTGAAGGAACAAAAACGTAAACTCTGTTCTGAGTGAAACAAAAGCATTTTAGCCTGATAATCATATCCTTCCCTGACTTTCATCTTCTTCAAGTGTTTCCTAAACATATATAAAAATATATGAATATTGTCAGTGTTAGGTATTGAATGTACTGTTGGATAGTGTTAATATTTTTGCTTAAGGAAAAAAGTTATGAAACTGAATATCATGCCTGGAAACTGACATAGTCACCATTTAACTTGCAGAAAGTCCTTGGATTTTTTTTTTACTGATAACAAACAGAAAAAAAGCACAATAAATTCTGTGGGTTTTTAATGATTTCACTTACATATCTCACCTGAGAATCTGTTTCTTTATCATAGCCATAAACAAGACCAAGGTGTGTATTTATCAGTTGTAATTTCCTGTTAGAGCCTTTCCCTCAATATCCCCCTATTGAGGAAAGCAGCTGTGGAATTTGGTATTCTTTTCACAATTTGACTGAGTCAAGACTAGCAGCTTTAAATTTGTGCTGAGGAGGTGGAATTACATAGCAACAGTGTCATGCAAACAGCCTGTAGCAGTCAATACAAAACCCAGAATATTATTTCTGGACATTGCTAATTATTAATTACTCAGTATGAGTTTTCAAAATTATCATACAAATTTATCAGCCTAGGCATGTTACCAACTTTGTAGTCATTTCCTAAAGCAAATATTTTACTTATTCATAGAAAAAAATTTACACATTAAGGACAAACAAAGCAGCAGAAAATAGGGGTAAGGTGTCAGCAGATGTTGTACAGAAAAATCTGAAAGCAAACATCCTAATCTCATGAACTATTCCAATAGATATGCCCTATTAAAAAAAAATTATCTGTTCGTCAGCATCTTCAGCAGTCAGATTTGATCTGAATGAGATAGGCCCCAATTGCATTGTCAGCTCTAAGGTGATTAAAAAACCCTGTAAGCTACATAAAGGATTAAAATAATGTTTCCTTTTTTCTCCCTTACTGCACTTTGAATAAAACATTTGCTTGTTTTTCTAAATGATAATCAAATCTCAACAATGAAAAAGGAAGTCAGAAGAAGAAAACAAATAAACCCCAACACAATTATTTTTGTAATTACTCTACCCTAAGCAATACTTTCTTTACAATATATTTCTCATATGGGTTGTAAAAACTAACCTTTTCCTAAACTATGTGGATTTTCAGGAAAAAAAGAGCTTCCTTGAGAATTTTGATGTCTAACTCAGAACATGAAACTAAATCTCCTGAGCTTAAAACCTGCATTTTGGTTTTGCACAGCACTGTTTTCCCATGTAATTTCACTTATATCTTGCAAGCTTACTCTTGTCAACTGTGGCATTCAGCACTGAACTTTTCTTCTACACTGTGGTGTTGAAAGCTTTGAAAGGGTCTCATGTATAGGGAAAGAATTAAAAAATATGGTAAAGCTGAAAATAATAGATGCCCTTCAGTGAGGTGAAACACTGAAGAGGGCACTAAGGGAACCTGCATTTAGGTAGGACCTCTCTCCTGTAGGGACTGGAGGCAGGCTGTGTATTCAAGGCTGGAAAGAGCCCTTATGACCACGTGCTACACCAGACCAAATCAATGCACTTACATGTAAGAATACTTAGCTAATAGTGCTAGCATGGAGCAATCTATCTGCCCAATAAATACCAAAGTAAAGTGAAACCGAGCCCAAGACCACTTTCTAGTCAGGGGACAGATGCTATCTGTCAAGGGTAGGGATTAGCTATGCCCTACACCTTTCCCCGAGCATATCAGCACATGTTGGCACTTCTGGATACATTTCATTCACGCAAAAACTTGAGCAAAGAACAGATATCATCACTATTTTGTCCTGATAGACATTTTAATTGTACAGGGGCTTTCCATTTTAATTTTCTGAACTCTCAAAACTCATGCTGTCCACCAGATTATTATATGTACAGATCAAATGCTTTCACCATGAAATATGGGAAAAAAATCTACATGTTCAATGTTGTATACTTATTTATGCCAGCCTGCATGTACTTGGCCTAATTTCTTGTTAAGGGGACCCTTACTTATTGGTGTAAAAATAATGATAGCATGAAAAGGATGTGGAATGTAACTGTGTAGGAATAGAAAGATGCATGAATCATCAACCCTGTGTTCAGATCCTTAATGTATTTCTTGCCTGATATAATTTCCCAAGAGGAGATAACATACAGCTTATATTCTTTTGTAAGAGGTTGCTGGGAAAATACATTCTTAAAAAGAGCAGAAATAGTTGGAGGAAGAGGACATTTGTGAAGTGTATATGCATACACACAGAGAGAACTACTTCTTGACTGTATTTCTAAAGTTATGAAGCAAATCACTTGGCATTTAAGAATACCATGGAGCACTCCTTAATTAATTAACTGCAAGGTTCCTTCTCCATAAGACGCTGCTTCAATCAGTACATGCTGCAGACCTCCTCTGGGTACAGGCTAGGCCGTGTTAGGAGGCAACTGCCATTTGTAGTAACTCTGCCTCAGGGAATGCTGAAATATCACACATGTAACAAACAAATCAGAGGGCGAAAGGACAAAGAGGATCAAGCTGGAGGACCATGGCTGCAAGAATGATCAACTTGCAGTTGACTCAGAATTTTTTTGGGACCTGCTATTCCAGCTGGATCCCTGCAAATCGATGGAGCCTGATAAGATTCATCAGACAATCCTCAAGGACCTAGGTAATGCCATCATAAAGCCTCTCTCAATGATTTTTGAGTGATCTTGGAACCCAGAGAGGTTCTAGTTGACTGGAAGCTTGTGAATGTTGTCCCAGATTTCAAGAAGGGCAAGAAGGAGGACCCCAGAAACTACAGGCCTATCAGTCTCACATCAGTCACATCTGTTAAAATCATGAAAAGGATTACAGTGAGAAGTAACGAAAAACAACTGAGGACAACTCAGTCAAGGGTCACAAGCAGCATGGCTTCTTGGACCTGCTTGTTGAATCCAATTTATTCCTACAACAGGGTAACCCATTTGGTTGATCAAGGGAAGCCAGTTGATATAATCTATTTGGATTTCAGTAAAGCTTTTGATACAAGTATCTCTCACAGTATTCTTCTTGACAAAATGTCCAGCACACAGCTGGATGACCAGGTTACACAGTGGGTGAACAACTGGCTCATGCGTCAGGTGCAAAGGGTTACAGTGAATGAGGCAACATCAGACTGAGGTGACCTGTCACCAGTGGGGTTATACAGGGCTCCATCATTGGCCCTGGTGCTTCAAAACTCTTAGGTCCAGTTCTTTTCATGGCTTGGATGGAGGACTTGAAGGAATACTAAGTAAGTTTGCCAATGACTAAATGGGGAGTTGTTGATTCCCTTAAAGGCATAGAGACTTCATGAAACTGGAGGGCTGGGCAGTCACCAGCTATATGTAGTTTAACTAGGGTGGATGTCAGATTCTGCACTTGGGATGGAGCAACCCTGGTTGTGTGCACAGATTGGAGAATGAGAGGCTGAAGAGCAGCACCTCATAAAGGGACCTGGGGGTCCTGGTTGATGGCAAGTTGGATCTGAATCAGCAGTGCCCTGGCAGCCAGGCAACCCTGTCCTGGGGCACATGAGGCACAGCATCACAGCCAGGCAAGGGAGGAGGTTGTCCCACTCTGCTCTGCACTGGAGAAGCCTCACCCTGAGTGCTGGGGGAAGTTTTGGGTGCCACAACATAAAAAAGATATTCAGCTACTAGAGAATGTCCAAAGGAGGGCCACAAGGATGTTGAAGGATTGGAATTCAAGCCATGTGAGGAACAGCTGAGATTACCTGGTCTGTTCAGCCTGGAGAAGAGGAGACTTCGGGGAGAGCTCACTGCAGTCTAAAATCTTCTCATGAGGGGAAGAGGTAGGGCAGGCACTGATCTCTTCTCTGTGATGACCAGTGACCTGAGAGAATGGCCTGAAGTTGTGTCAGGGAGAGGAGGTTTAGGATGAATATCAGGAAAGTTCTTCGCCCAGAGGATGGTTGGGCACTGGAACAGCTCCCCAGGGTAGTGGTCACAGTACCAGCCTGTCCTGAGTTCAAGTAGTGTTTGGACAGTGGTCTTGGACACATGGTGTCACTCTTGCGGATGGTGCTGTATGAGGGCCAGGAGTTGGACTCAAGGATCCTAATGGGTCCCTTCCTAAGGAGAATGTGTCTGTTATAAAACAGTTCAACATCACCATTTATAATAAAGTTTTTTTAAAAAACCCTGTCTCTGCCACAACACCCTGTTTACATTACATTTCTGTGTGATGCTGACAAAGTCATGTAGAACAAGGTTTTAGAAGGTGGCCAGGCTTTGAAGCCTTGAGGTATGATTTGCAAAACTGCTGAGTGCATTAGTCTGTCATAAAAATTAATGTAAAATACATACAGAATCGATTAAATAAAATATTTCTGTAGTAGTAGTCTGAAAGACTGGTTAGTAGGTATCCCTATTGGATTTCCAAATTAGTTTATATTTCCTGGTTTTCTCTCATGTCTCAGTTCAACTTCTATGGAAAAGAAATAACTAACCCTCTTCTTCCATCTTGCAAGTGTGTTCTGAAGTTCACTGTTAAGAAATCCATATTGTGCAGCTATGCAAGAAAATGCATGAGTGGTAATGAAAAGGTTTTTCTAATTTTTAATAATGTAGTTGGCCTTTTGAAGGAACCAAAAATATACCAGAAATTTGCGAGTGAACACTATTAGACAATGTTTGTTTTGAAGACAAAAAAGTAATTATTTTTTTACTTTCCTAGCTGAAATATTTTCTCCATGAAATACTGAATTATTTTAATTCAGATTCTTGTAAATAAAAATTCTGTCTTCTATCTGGGAGGAATTTGCATTTAAAAAATGAACCATGTTAGAAAGGAAAAAGAATGAAAATGTTAACCTAATACTGAAATAAATTATTTAAATTTTGACAGTATTTAAGTTGACTTGGCTTAAGAATTTCGGTCTTTTCGGCAGCCTAAAAAATCTGAGATCTAAGCAGGGAGGATGACAGAGTTTTACGTTTTAGACACAAAGGAAAAATGAATATTGTTGCCTGTGCCTAACCATTGGAAAACTCACCATTCTGTCTTTAGATGCCTTGATTTTTCTGTTCTTATAGTAATTATTTTTCAGGGAAAATGAAGTGTAGGTCTCAGGTATCTATACCAGCAATCTCTAGAAGCAGCAATATCATCTAGGTAGAAAACAGTGACACTTTTGGAAATGACTGCTGGGGCTAAGGAGATTTTCAAGCTGCCACAGGAGTTTCCTGTTTGATCTGTTTGGTCTCTTTGCTCTGAGCCTGACTGCAACAATTTTTACCATGGATCTCAGCCTGGTCTGACCTCAGAGCTTATCCTCTTTTGAGCAGGAGGTTGGTCAAGAGCCCTTCTCTGGGCCCTGAACACTTAAGAGAGAGTTAAGCATTGACTAAATGTGTATTTTCAAAAGACAGTCTAGTAAAAATTCTGTATGCCCTCACAAATTTCAAGATGGAGTTTGCAAGAACTTTTCAAAAGAAAGTCACAAGAGAATTTTTACAAAGGCAAAACAATCTTTTGCTGCAGCTATGATAGTAGAAATGACAAAATTGTTCTGGATATTTTAAAAATATATCAATAAAAAAACAGAGCCTGAGGTAAACAGTAGGCAAAGAGACAGGTATTTTTCCAAGTTACAAATTGCTGTAAACAAAATCTTACCCTAGGAAATCACAGGCAATTTTAATAATAAACAGCAATATCAACCCAAGTTTTAGCAAATGTTTGGGATGTGCCAGCTAGGCAAAAATGTTCATTGGAAGCTATTAGCAGTGTGTTACAAAAGTGTGAGACAATTCAAACAATCTTATTTTTCAGTAGGATTGTCTTATGTCAAGGCTAGTCTCTTATGTTTGATTTATTTACTCATTTTTATTCAATTTATTTATCTGTTCAAGTTGCCATATTTTTTTTTAAGCCTGCTCAAAATGGAACCTTGATGGCTGGGGAGCTTACCGGTGACTGATTCAGAGAGAAAGTGAGCTTGGTCTTTAAGTGTCGAAATCAGAGTCTGAATAAAAAGCAAAGTGTTAAGTAAAATGTGGTTCTTAGTACTAGTGCGCACATGATCTGGTGAATTTTTAGGAGATGCAGTTAGGAAGCCATTTGAAATGTGCAATCACAGGAACTTTGCTATGATTACAGCTTGATAAATTCAGTAAATGCTTTTAGTAATGTTTTTATATAATGTTCCAGTCATTAGCTACCTTCGTATGTGGTGGCTACTGTATATCTATATACCACAATGCATGAAATCCTCAGGCACTCTTACCCAGGCAAGCATGGTGAACAGGGAAGACATCTTTTCATAAACCCTTGTTGAAATGACCATCAAAGACAAACAAAAACATCAAAGTATAAAGGATGTTGGGTTTTTTCCTGTATATTGAAAGTGCATTTTTATGGTCTGGAAAGGACAATATGGTTTTTCTTTGGATTCCTCTTTCCTTTAGTACTTAATGTGATGGAAAATTACTTAAATTACTTGTTTTCCACTGTTCACAGATCATATGTTTTTGATACATCTATAGACCATTATTTTTATAATCCATTATTATTATGGTTTATTTGCATCCTTTGCATTTCGTGTACTTGAAATAGGTTGGAGGAGTCTCAGGTTCTGAGATCTCTGTTCTAACTTGCAGCTTGCCAAGAACACTATATTATGTTATGTCCCTCTCCTTGCTTCACGACGATGCTATCAGGTTCAGCTACGAAGCATTGAAAATAGCATTAATGTCCCAACTTCTCTGACTCTGTCACATCATGTGTTTATTATGATGGATTCAGATGGCAAGCTTTCATTGTGCTAAGATGTGGGTGTCCCATAGTTTTGTAATATTAAAACAGAAATAACCTAACTAATTTCTAAATATATGTGAAGCTTTTCCCCCAGCATCTCTGTCTATGCAAGATTTCTTCTTCGAGTGTTATTAATCTAATAATATTTGGTAACCTTGGGTCTACCAGTCCTATTTTACTATTCTCCGTGATATGTGGAGTTGAAATGCAAGATTCCTGGTGGTTAAAAATGACACTGTGAGTCAGTTAACACCTCTGGTTTTTTTCAAAGAAAGATGCAGGCGATTTTGTCTTCATGTGGTCTTTGTGATTATTTTGTTTACAAAACCCTCTCTGTACAAAATGGCAATATCTGAAAAGTCTCAGTGACACTTGACTGTCTAAACACATTAGCACAATTTTAAAATCTTCAACTTGGCTTGATATGAACCTCATATTCCCCTTAAAAAATTCTAGGTACTAGAAACAGGCCTTGCGTAGTTGTGCTGACTGGCCTTCACCACCTTAGACCAGTATATGTTTTCTCTATGGTTTTTTTTGCAAAATAACAGTTTTTCAGCCGTGCTGTGTTACCATCTTAGATCTTAGAGGGATTT
The DNA here is from genome assembly GCA_013397155.1 of Irena cyanogastra. Lineage (NCBI taxonomy): Eukaryota > Metazoa > Chordata > Aves > Passeriformes > Irenidae > Irena > Irena cyanogastra. The sequence goes on along the minus strand of VWZV01007550.1, from coordinate 307,689 downwards.
TTTCCTACACAAGCAGTTCAAAGATGCATTTGCAGTTGATTTTTGAGCAGTGGCTGGTAAACTAGTTTAGATTAAATGACTGTTACATATTTTCATCATTCTCAAATTGGAAGAAGATAGTAAGTTTAACTGAAGTATTATTTGCATGTCTCTGCAAATCTACTTATAATCTGTCAGAAAAGAGCACTCCTTTTGCTATATTTGCAATCAAATGTGAATAGATTCTGAAAGTTCCTTTTCCTTCAGTAGGGCTTTGATACCCAGGTAATAATATTTCCATAAGTTCAGCAGACTTTAATCCAAGGAAGTACTCCATACCCTGAAACTCTGCTGCTAGCATCTTTCAAAAAATCTGGGGGCTTTTTTCATACAGCTAATAGAGATTTTAGTGAACTGCCATGTATATCAGCTGTTTGCTGCTTGGTACTTGGTGTGTCAGACAGGGCTTTAGCCTTGACGGTAAATTAGTGCAGTCTTGAAACTCATGGTGATTCCCTGCACCACTCAGCAAAGGGATTACTACTGTTCAGAAGAGGGTTCAGCATGAGATTGCATCTGGGAATAAATGAAGGTAGGGGATAGAAGGAACTCTAAAGCTGTCTCTAGCAAGACCTCACACTTTTGCTTTCTGGAAAGTTAGTTCCATTTAAAGATGAGTAAATGAATAATCACATGGTGCCCCAGCATCTTGGATAAACTTGTGTGGGTGATCTATGTGTTTTAAATTCATTTCACTAAATGTGTGTAACTGTTAACATGCACACATTCCATACTTACCCCAAACTGTTTTAATGTTTCTTTTGGAAATCTCTTCAGGTGAAGCATGTTTTCTCTTTGATTTCACATTTCATTGACTAGATTTAGGTACCTATGCAATACCTTTTAACCTAAGATAATGCTCCCTAGGGCAGGGCACAGTAGATCCTTACACACTGTAATTTTTTCTCTTCTCAGAGGACATTTTATCTTCCTCTCCCTAGAATTCCTGCTGAGAAAACATAAATAAACCAAGCTTTAAATTCCTTAATTCTGGATTTAGTCTCTGTAATCTGTGTTCAGATTAAAAGCACAAGGCTTTGCCTCCTTAACGCAATAATCAGAAGTTTGGTTAGTCATTTCAAACTCCTGACAGTCTGCAGGAAAAACTTTTGGTTTTCTGATAGGGCCATAGGTACCTCTAAGACAGTGAACTTAGCACCATCCTCCGAAAAGCAGCAGAAGTAAATTAGGCAGGCTCTTCCATGTATAAATAAGCTTTTAAAGATTCAGCTGAAAGAGAGAATGGAAATGATTAGGTTGTCTTGCTCTAGAGGAATATGAAAACCTTAGATTAGAAGAAATATGCACATCTCTGAAAGATACGGAAGTACAGCTATGGAATGGCTCAAATGATGAATTCATGAAATGAAGTTAATTTGGTTTTGATCCACTACCTCACTTTTCCTTTTTTTCAGTCTGCTTCCTTTTGTATGCTTCATTACAAACTTCACTGGACATCTTTAAGTGTCACAAACTGTCTGAATTTTATTTCGTAAGGGAAAAAAAATGTTCTCTTAATTTGCTGTATATGTCATCTGTCTTTAAATATAGCATCACTTTATGGATATTCTACCTGTTACTGCTGTCCTCTCACATCTAAAGCTTTTTAAATGGATTATGGCTTATTCTGTGAGTTTCCTCAGCCACATATTTTAAGGTTATTAGTCCAGTACATACTCACTTATAGCTACATGCTGTCTTTCTAATCTTCAGTTACCCATGCTAAGATTTGAGTAATTCATCCTATGGGTCACATTCATAAAAATGGGACAGTTATTCCTGTAAGGTCATTCTGCTATTTTCAACTTTTATGGGATGGTATTTTTATCACTGATCTTTTATGAAGACTGGGTGGTTTTTTGACATTTAATTGTCCTGACACTGTCCAATAAACCTTTATTGCCCTCTTTCCCTTTTTGTGTCTCTGGTTGCTATTTTTCATGATGCTGCAAGTAACACTGACCTAGATTCTTCTCTTGGTTTTTTAAGACAACACATTCTTTTAAATTCTGAGTTCTTTCTGGTTTTATCTCTCAGTTTTATTCTTTTCTAGTTCAAGAACTGATGTAGTTCTTCAGAATGGGGATAGACATTTTCTCAAAATAATATAATTGTATCTCTCCTCTTCTACACGTATTTGCATCAGCATAGTATCCTCTAGGTAAGCATATATTCTCCACAAAGGAAATTTTACGCATATGGGAAAGAAAGGAGTTTTGAACACTTGACGGGGCCCAAAGACTGCCATCAAGAGACTATCAGTAGCCCTTGTATCTGGCCCTGTGTCACTTTAGTGCCTCTGAATACCAGTTTCCTGCATTGTGCTACCCTTCAGCTCTGAGTGGAGACAGACTAGACACCAGGTTAATGCCAAGTGCAGCTGCCTGCTAGGACCTACTACCATCCTGGTGTATTGTTTTGTGTAAAGCTTCATGTCAAGAAGCTTTTGGAGCTCTAAAGTTAAAACAAATCCAATTTTGTTCATAGATATAACTCTTGATACAATTTTTTCTAGTACTCTAACTCTGTTAGTTTCAGCTGCTTCTGATTGACTCTAGTCCCAGCAAGGTGAAAAATCAGCTTACGTGTTGGGTACAAAGTTAAAATGGTTGCACAGATCATGGGAACCTTTAATCTCCCAGTTTTTTGAATGAGAAATGACTATATAATTATTGCAGAGTTTGGATCCAACCAGATTCACATTTCCACAGCTGCCTGATCCCTGTCAATTAGGACACATCCACAAAGTTTGGTCAGTGTAACATGCTGTACATGGGTGCTGGGGAGATTGCTGTCTATCAGTTGGAAGACCAGGACAAGATCAAGCAGTTTCTAGGACATATCTAGCAAATGAAGATTTAATTCTTCCCATGAAAAAATTGGGACAAGCTTCTTCATGTAGCCTTATAGTAACACAAACAATAGTCCAGCAATATAGCTTCTGAGACAGATTATTTTGTTACTATTCCCGTGTGCAGCAATATACCTTTATTTGTGATAATTCATCTCGTCTCTATCAGTATTATTCGAGGTTCATTACATATTTTCAAACAGTGTAATTGCAGTTGGTAAAAACCCACTCTATTTTGCAGTTATATTTTACCAGTGACACCTTTGCTGAGCACCAATGTTATGTGACTAGCTCTTGCTATTGGCAGCTTTCTGCAAGTGAATATGTAAAACTTCTTTCACCCATCCTCTTCCTCTGCTAAGGCATAGGGGCATTCTGATATCATAAGTGCCATGTATTCAGCCTATTCTGTAAACAACTTATCCCTCATCAATTTCCCAAAACATCTGGAAAGGCCTAGGTCTGTGTACTGTTGTCAAAATGCATAAAAATAGGAACTTTATTAACCCTGTAACTGTGAAAGTCTCTGTTCAAGCTTGAACGCCATTGTGTGCTCTTCTTTCTAAGTGCTTGACAGCTACTAATGAAGACTGTCAAGCTTGGCATGAATTTTCCCACAGATTTTACCATCCCTCCCACTTTGCACACTCATTTGTCTTTTCATCTTTGAAGTCTAGAATACCTAGGAATTGACTGCCTTCTTTAGGCCTTCTTTCATTTATTTCTGGAGCCTGAAGCTTTACATTTATTGTATAATTTGGGTCCTATTTCATAGCCCTGTCAAATGCACTTTTTAGTCTTTTGTGATGCTCTGTTGCTGTGCTCTCAAAAGTCAGAACATCATCTCTGTGCATTTTAATAGATTCAGCTCCCTCAAGAAATATGTAGCACTTAGTGAAAATTCTTGGGAATATATATTAAGCCAAAGGAAGCCCATGAAACCACTACCTCCTGTATAGTGCATCAAATGCGGCTTACCTTGAATTCCTCTTATCTGGGGAGATTTGTAAAAGCAAAGCAGATATACTTTTAAGTTAGTGAAAGAGTAATGCCTCACTTCATGGAACTTTTTATCAATCTATTTAGTTCTCTTAGATCTAAACACAAACAGATAAGGCAGATTTTCTTTCCATGTTAGTGGTACCTATTGAGAGGCCATTTCATATATCTCTTGTCATTTCTTAACTAAATGGTTGAGTTTCTGTTTCCTGCTTAAAAATCCTGTAAACCAACAGGATTTATGGCCTGTGTACACATACCATTAAGGACAGCTGGTCTCCTACATTACCCTTTCTGGACTCTTTCATGACATACAACCTCTGCATCTCATGCTGGCTGCAGCATGTTTTAAATTGAGTTTGGGCCAAAGTATTTGTTCCCACTGATTTTAATTGAATGGTTTTAATTTTCATTTTCTGTTGAAGACTTCTACTTTAGCTTCACATTATAAGGTCCCAATTGCACTGAACGTTCCACTAGGTATTTTTGTTTCTGATTCAGTTGTTTGGAGTACACCTCCTGCAAACTGATTCTGCCCCATTACAAAGTCCATACAAGCACCTTCAAAGTCACCTACCCAGACCTTGGGAACAAGTGCAAGTTTGGAAAGCAGCAGGACTTGTTATGCCACAGGCAAGGCTTGGAAACACGCATCTAAGAATAACCCAGACAAAAGCCATATCAGATCACCAACACATGTTCCAAAAGACACACTGACGAGACACTGTAAATTAGTCCTATAGTATATTGCAGTTCCACTGATATAACTTCATGCTACACAACATCTGCCTAGCAGCCAACCTCATCAGAGCTGGAGACACCAGTGCTCATCATAAGAGGCCAATGTAACCAATGCCCTGTGTTTCCATGTCCTGATAACATCTTGGTAGCTACCACACATGGCTGCTGCTTACTTGGTCTGACACGCCTTGCCAGCCTCATGACAAAAGCCAGAACAACCAGATGTACTCCATTGTTGTCATTTATCAAGGGACCATGTTGTCCACAACTAGGCATGCACAAGGGCACAAACTCTTAGTTAGAGATAAGGTAAACAGAAATGGACTTTATTTGGATCATCACTTTGCCCAAGATTGTCTCCCTTGCCACTACATTCTGACCTCTCAGTTTCTTTTAGTCTCTGAGTCACGCTGCCTAAGTGCTGTGAAAATGCCAAGTAGCCAATGACTCCACAAAACCTCATAGCTTGCTTTCTGTCTCTCAGGAAAGGGAAATTGACTATGAGTGAGAGGATTTGGGCTTCCTCCTGAGCACAGCACTGTCCCAATGGGTTCTTTTAATCTCTTTGATCAAAGTTCTGAAGCAGAAATATTCCAAATAATTTTTTTGAGGCCATTAACACTAGCAAGGACCTGGATTCACAAACTCCAGGCATTTAAGGTAGTGATCTCCCAGTTCCCATGTGCAATACCTCTTCAATCAGGTATGCAAAAGTTCTTGGATGCAAATGTTCAGATCTTTTTCATCTTCCCCTACCCATTCCCCTATAAACCCAGACCTTTCTGCACTCATGGTGAGAGTTTAAGGTATATTTTTTGTTGACAGAGATGGGAACTGAGCTGGGTTAAAGTCTGCAGCTTTGGCTGCGGCATGTCGTGGGTTGCAGATGCACTGCCAGAAGTAATGTCCTGTAGTTCCTCTTTCCACTTCCCATATGAGAGCAAATCCATTTGAACACAGAAGAGGCATGGCAGCATGTGTGCTGGCACTTGTAAGGCATGATGATTTTCCTGCCAAGTCCAAGACAGGTATTGACAAAGCTAGCAGGAGCAGACCTGAGCTGAGTAGTGAGATCTCTGTGTAGCTGGGGAGCAGAAGGTCTGTAAAGAAAGAAATTACTGCAGTAAATAGGTAACCAGTTTTTGATATTGTTCATTAAGCACAGGTGCACAGGACTATGTGTTCAAACACATACTTAACCATACAGAGAAACAGCAATATGAAAATTGTTAGATTCTCTAAAGGCTAAAAGAGATTTTAAAAATTGCTTGAAAAACTGAAAGAAAGCAATACTTCTACAACTGTTGTATGCTCAGGGTTCTTATCCTTTCAAGTAGTAAGTAATATACATAATGCCTGAAGATTAAATCAGATATGCATTAGAAACGCTGCTTCTGATTTGCATTATTTCAAATTATATACTGAAATTCCAAAAGCAGATCTTTTTTTTTTTTTCTTTTTCTTCTAGGAACTTACTGTATAAATCACAAGAACAACTTTTTCAAAATGTATATAAGCAATGTATATCAACAAGGTAAAGTTGCTGTGCATAAAGAAGAATATGATTTTTTCAGCCTGGCTATTTGAGCATTCCTGTTTTCTGCCAAGTGAAAGGATACAGTAGTAAGCCAAACAAGAACCATATGTGAAGAAAAGAAATTAGAATATATAAAAAAGGAGATAGCTGGTTTGTTAAGAAAAATCAGGAAGGCTTAAACAATTACAATGGGAAAAAATAAATAGCAGGAAGGAAGTAAATTCATGAATAAAGATAGGAAATAATGAGCTTAAAATGACTAAACTAGCTGCTGCTTAAATCTTTCTCAAGAAAAATGAAGATGAGACACACAGGCAAAGGTATTTAAGGACATTGCACATACAGCTGCTGATATAAGAGAAAGAAATCAAATACAGAAATGAACAAAGAGGCAAACAATACCAAGGATGTAAACAGGCAGAAGAAAGATTCAAATTTATGTTTTGCATGTGAAGAAATTAGTGTAACGGCATGCTGAAGAAGATTGTCATATGTATAAAATTATGAAAAGAACATGTAAAAGGGGGAGATGAAAAGAATTCTGGGTGTATTTCTATGTAGATGTGAAGTTTGAAACTAGAAACAAATTTTCAAAGTTTCTATCATGCATCAGTGAGCAAGTCCCAGTCTGAAGAGTAAACCCAATCACTAATAATACTTCCATCTTTTATTTTCTTCCATCTTATTTTAGATATCCGATCTCAGATGCACTCTTGGTTCCAAAACTTTTTGAATCAAGAGAAAAAAACCCCTTTGTTTTCTTTTCAACTTGGGAAAATAAATAATTGTATTCTTTACTCTTTTTTAACTTAGACATTACACCCATAGTTATCCCTGTCATTCTCAGGATGTTGTAAGCTGTTTTCTTTCTGTAGTGCCAGGATAGCAGTGGCTGTTTCAGATCCATGCCCCAAAAGAGAAGACATTAAGAAGCTGAATAATTAGGGATTTAGTATCACACTAAGGAGTAGCTAGTGTCTGTCTTTCTGGGCTACAAAACAGTCTGTAGCCCAGTCTACAAAACAGTCTAAGAACTCAAGGAGCTTTGTACTATGAAGATGCAAGGTTAAGATGGATTTGGAATGACTTTATATTGTCAGTGGAGTACCGTGCAGCAGGTATATCTCGTGTGAATATTTTCTGGTATTTGTGAATAGATTTTCTGGGAAATTAACTTGAGCAAACAGTGGAATGAAACACCGTGGTTTCTCCTGGCCCTAGTGTTACATATGCACTCAGCTTACTAACTATACTTCACTGTCCTTGGAGAGCTGGGACAGAGCAGCCTTTCTTTTTTTTAATTTTTTAAATTCTTTTGTATTGATGTTCTGTTTTAGTTACTGGAGGCATGCATCAACACATGAATCTTCATTTTCATTTAACATAAAGTGATTGCTTAACTCTTATGATTTCAAAGAAAGCCCCTAACTAATGAAATACGTAAGTAATGAAGGCTCTATATAGTCTCTGAAAATATTGTAATATATCATAATTTTTACATGTCTTACAATTGTATAGCCTGTGATCATCAGGTATTTGGTTTATTGGTAATGTAAAAATCACAGGGACAACCTACTTGAGGAAGATGTGAACAGTACATAATAAATGCTTCAACACTGCAACACTTCTGAGGATGAAGTATCTTGGGTTTGGGTACTGTGTTTTAGTTGGGACTGTTGTATGATAGGCGGGTTTCCTCACCTCTTTTTCTGAGGTAATAAAAAGAAGTAATTTTTATTGGTACTGTTTTTTGTCTTTATAAATGATTAAACAGAAAGTTCTTTGCAAGGCAGCTAATGACCAGTGTGGGCTAATGTTAGTTGGCTTATGGTGGTGAGATGGTGTGTGGTGAAGGTGGTGTCAGAGAGGAGAATGGAGCAGCACTATCTATTTCCATTATTGCTGAATAGGCTCATTGGCTTTAAATGAGCTTCTGTTTCAATATAACAAAAAAATCCAGGCCTGGTAAATTAGACTTGTGATTTCATGGGGGAAAAAAAAGGAGGAAATCAAATCTGTCCTGACTGAGCTTCATGACTTTTTTTTTTTTATTTTCTTTAAAGAGAAAAAAGATTTTTTTACAGAGAAGGTTGTCAAATGAATACTGGTATGAGCTTCTCTAAGGATTTCCTGAATATAGCATTTTGAAAGGTTGTCTTATCAAACCATTTCCCACCACACACTTCTCTGTCAAACCTGCCCTGAAAAATAATCTTTGCCATTTCTGGACATTGATTAGACAGACACATAACAAAGTAATTCCTCTGCTCTCTTTGGATATTAGGCAACACATTCCTAAGCTGGAATTCATTTATGCCCACAGGTTTTGAGTCCTAAGGTAGAGACTTCTCCAACAAGGTAATAAAAATTGACCTAGTAAATATTACTTTCATTGTATATTAATTACATTAATTTTTTTCCCAGAATTGTTTATTGCTTTCCTCTTTTATTGGCTGGCAGAATTATATGGCACACAAACATAATATATATAACGTATATATATGTGACTAGGATATGACAGAATGGTGTCTTTTTTTGGGTGTGATAATTTAGTTCCATCATCAAGATATAGTTTCTGTTTCCCTTCTGTTTTCTATGCTAAAATACAGTTTCTAAGTCATAATTGAATTCACAGTAAGAGTGTTATTGTGTTCTACCATTTATATTTTAGACAGTTCAAGCAGCTCCCTGACAAATACTGGCTCAAGCTCTAATTTTGTTAAACAGATGTATTTATTTTTTTAAATTGTTATTCAGAATACAAACATGCACTTATATATTTCATTGATGTTTATGTGTCTTGTAGCACAGTTAAACTTGATGCTGATGGAAATAAATAACATTTTTGTAGTAATTTCATTTTTTGTACTGAGTCAGGCTTCCAGGGGTAGTTCTGTTCTTCCTCTGCCAAAACTGTGTAATTCCCACTAATGCAATGCCAGTCTTTCACAACTAATTCATTTTAACTGATCCAGCATCCTTCTACTTAGCAGCATTTCAGTAGGGATTAAAATGTAGTTTTCAGTGCACAATCACTGGCTGTCCATGCAGAGATGCTGCCTCTCACGCACAAAACAGTGGCTGAGAATCTTAATGTTCCTCTGTCACTTAAATCATGGCAATATCTAGAGGCTTTCATGGAATGAAGCTCCATTTTGTAGATGGTGTGAAAGAGTGAAGGTTGTGTAGTGTAGAAAGGAAGAATAACTGGAGAAATAACAGACAGATGAGAAAGAGAAAAGGGTGGGGCAGCAAAGGGTTGCTTGGCTGTAGTGGGGGTCACTGTCCAGGACAGACTGTGCGGCCCTGTATCACAACAAAGAAGACTTAGAGGACAGGTGAAAACTGGTTGGCAAATGGAGTTCATTCCCATAAATGTAAATTCCCTCTTAGCTTTTATCTGTGGCTGCTATATAGATGATACATAGGTTTCACATCTGCACAGATCTCATCTTCTTCCCCCAATAACAACTGCAGAGGGAAGTTCACTGCACAAATTTTTTAAAAATATTACTCTAATTAATTAGTAAACAACTTTTGATTTTAAGTAATGGTTAATTTGGTGAATATTTATATTTTCATTCCTTTTTAAGTAAAAACATAACATGTTATTTCATAAAGATACTGTATCAATTTCCCCCCTCTTCTTTCCATTAGTATTGTTTCTTAAATATTGTCAAATGAGGCATTAAGTTAAGTATTTTTCCTTTCCTACAACTGGAAATACGATTAATATGTATTGGATAGATTATGAAATATTTATATTTCAAATTACATTGACTGCCATGTAGGAATTTACTTCTTTTCCTTTCCCTCTCTGCCTTCTCTCTTAGTTTTAATTCATTCAGAAAATTATTTTCTTGCCAATGGTTTTATATATCTGTATTTATACACTCTTCTTTAAAACCCTCAGAATACTGACATATCTGCATTCTTTCCCAACCATTGTGTCCTCTTCCTGCCATGGACTTCCTGAAAAGCACCATGATTGAAGCGGCCTTGATACTATCCTCATATTCCTTCATTTCTCTAACTGACTGAAGTTTACCAATCCTGAGCAATCTCATTTGTTTCCTTTTGTATCGCTCAGATAAGTTTGTTGTTACCAAACCGCAGTTAGAGGATCCAGAATCAATTCCACGGTATTCACAAGGGATAAGTAATTAGCTCCACACAGAATTGCTGGTCCCTCAAGGCTCAGGCTTCTACAGGACTGTCCTTTGTGTCCATTCCTCGTGAGTGGGCGCATTAAAATTCCCCATGCTTTAGTTCTCACTGGGATGGGAAAGTAGGAGTTTTAATGCACCAGAAATCAAGTAGAGAGGAAGACACAGGACTAAGCACAGGTGGCCACCAGTAAAAGGTTAAAGGGGACTTGGAAAACTCAAACAGTTGTCCCTTCTAAGGCAGCAGAAAGCAGATGAAAGCACTCTGCCTGTTTCACTTTTAATCACATCCCAGGTTTCTCCTGAGGTAGTACCAACTGTGCAATCTTCCTTTACTTACAGCTCACAGGACGTAATACAGAAAATCTAGAGCTCTTTATCTGGCTCTCTCCACTTCCATCAATTTTTCCTCCTTTATATCGTCTACCTTTTTGTGAGGAGCAGTCCTCACAAAGTTTCAGATTGCTGTTCTTACATTTGTCCCACAAGAGTATTTTTATTGAAAAATACTACTGAAAAATTTTATTCCTTTTCTTCCCCACATGGTTCTGTTTGGAGTTTTGTTTTTCTTCTTGTTCTGTTTGGTTTTTTTGGTTTTTTTTTTCGTTTCTTTTCTTGTAACTTGCATGTGACTTAATCTTAAATTCTGTAGGTTTTGTCGGTATTTCAATGGATGAATATAAGCAAGTATTTTTTATTTTGATTGCTTTCCTCAAAGTAACGGGTTTTTTCCCAGATTTTCATGTATAAACATGGATTTAAAAATTTGCTTCCAGAGCTTGTTGATAGAGGTAGAGTAGATTTCTGTGAATTTCTTTGAGATTGATTCTAAACCTTTTTCATATCATTCAGCCACAGAGTAAAAGGAAATAGCAACACTGGGACTTGTCACCTTCTGCATGGTTTTGAATTTCCTTTTCCTTCTTACCTTCAGGAAATGGAAATGGTCCAGTTTGTTGCTACGAGGGTCGTTCTCTCTTCTGCCTGGACATGTTGCATGTTTGTGATGACTATAGCTGTTGTGCTTGTGGGACAGAGACACCAAGCAGGCAATGTTTCCCATTGCTGTTCAAGAGATTTTGAAAACATTCAAAAAGCTGCAAGCAGAATGGACACTGAACCTGGCCACCTGGGTGTCCCTGGCTCTCCTGGCCTGGGCACAGCTGGACTAAGCCCTGGCTGGCACAGCTCTGTCCTGCCCTGCCTGGGGCTCCCACTCAGCTCCCAGCTCCCCAGCCCTCAAGAAATAGCTCATGTAGCATCCTGACATCAGGCTTTAGTTGATTCCATTTGGCTTTTACTCTTATACCTTTCCTTGTCCATAAATTCAGCGTTTTTCCTCAAGACAAGTTTCTGTGCATTGCCTTTCAGATTTTCTTTGCATATCCCAACACTGCACAAAGCAATTGACAAATGTGTGTTTTCTGTTGCTCCATGCACATTCTTCTTCTCTGGTTAGATTCATGAAAGGAAAAGGAAAGAGTTCTCCCTCACCGTATCTTGTAGGAGGAAAGTCAAGTTAATCTTTCGCAGTTGCGCCTTTGTTCAAAAGCCAGACAAAATCAGGTGCTATTTTTAAAAAGCTTTCTTCAGTTTTCCATTAAGTTGTAATATCATCACTAATTAATAGAATTTGATCCTAGGAACACTTTGATTGCTCTGAGGTCAATATATTAATGAAAAATAAAACAAGTTTTATCTTCCTAAGTAAAAGTGTAAAACTTAATTTATAGTAGCAGATTTGTTGTCTCCCAAGTTACATGACTAATGATCCAAAGGAAATGACAGGAATGAGACAAATTACTTAAAGGGAGATTGCATGGACTGTATATCTTCCTAAGCTGTAAGATCTCCAGGGATCTCTTCCAACCTAAATTATTCCATGACTGCATAAACAAAGGGTACAAACATAGCTTCTACATCAGAAGCAGAGCCTCCATGTTTTTTAGAGACAGATGGTCATTAAGACAAGTTTCCATCAGGAAAATATCTGATACCAAAAAAGATATCCAAACATATTGCCTGGAAGAAATCTTCCAATTCGCTCACATACAATTAGGGATTTAGAAGGATAAAAGATGTCTTCTCAATCTCCAGTACAGAACTAATAAGGATAAATATTTGTTTTTTCTATTTTGAAACTAGTCTGATTATATTATGCATTAATTTGGTGATTTGGTAAATTAGGCACTTTGAAGAATGGAGGCCTCCTCAGTTGTGACTTTGATGCATTTTTGTATTTTATTTAGTCTAATGAAATGTCAGTAGTTTCCTCAATGTGCATTTACTTAATTTCAGTTTGGCTTGACCATATAAAAAGTATATGAAACTCTACTACTCCTGCAATTTTAAGCATGTTTCAAGTACCTGTATACAAGAATACATCTAGCATGAGCAAGATTTTGGCAAATCATTCTACTCCTTCTAAACGTAATTCTGTTCACAATTTTTATTAATGTTTATAACCAATAAGTGGGTTTTAAATATTTTAAAATAAAATATTCAATATACATTTCTGTTTAGCATAACTTAAAATGAAACCTATCACTTTTAGTAAATTTTCACTTATGTTTACACTTAAGTAAGTCTGCATATTAATTGTTTTTATAAAGAAAAAGGCTTTAATAGCTGCTTTTTCCAATCCCTAGGCAGTCAGAAGGGTAGGCAGGTATAGCTGCATGCAAAATCAGTGTGTAAGTATGCACCTCACCACGACTGTTCCATGCCCCACATGCTACAAAATGAGGTTACTGTGGGATCCAATACCATAACATTATTCTGCATTCTATCAGGAGCTTGTGTGAACCTTTCCTCACGCCAGTGCCTATCTGCAATCCCAGCTTTTTCAGTGATGCCAGCATGACACCTGGAAGGAATGACACTTGACCCATCTGAATGATGCACTCATGATCTAGTCTTTAATAAGTACATTTAAACAAGATGGCACATTTCAGTGGTTCCTCTGAGAAAGAGACCTGATAATTTCCAGTTATATTCAGGACTTTTTGGTTTTAATATGGGCTGGATACCTGAGACCTAAATGCCTAAAAGGCTGCTACTGTCCTACTCTAGCTCTGCTTGCTGCAGCAGAAACTCTAAGGCGTAGAGGTTAGCCAGGTGCTGTTGGACTAAATTTGGTTTAGACAAACATAGGACTGTGCTTGAATTTCTCATTTCATAAGTGTATAGCTACAGGAATAGACACTTACAGCTTTAAGACATCAGTAATTGCAGAAGGGTAAATCAATAATACTTTTATACCTTTTCTCTAACATTTCCTTCAGGTCGAATATAATAGAATTGTCTGAACAAAGTGGATTATAAAAAAAATCAAGGTATTACACCTGTTTAATGTTCAGCAATTGTTCATTAAAAGATTGGTTAATTTTCAGGTGAACTCATTATTCAAATCATTCATTGGTTTCTTGGTTTCCTAGCAGTTTTTGAGCTTTTCTTTACTGACACAATACAGTGTTGTGCTAGTAGGTTACTGAAGTTTAATAACTTTATTTATTCTATGTCCATTTATTCAAGGCTTAAAGTATTACTTGATTCTCTCACTGGAATGGTTTAAGTGCTTAGGAGACTCACTAGCATAATATGAATTTGATATTTTCCATATCAATATGTTATTTCAAATGACTGACTTATAAATATTTGAGTGGAAATTATATTATTCATAAACATTCATAGTAATCTGGATGTTCAATTATTCACAGAACGTGATAAAGAGAGAATAGCAGATGAGGACAAATTTAAAATAGTTTTGGTAGATACAGTCATTTAGGGAGATATTCTAATATATGATAACTGATTAATATCTTCATGAGCTTTGTGATTTTATCACGGATTCAATCACACTTCTTCCTTTGTTATTCATTTTATTCAATCTGATTTTCAAAGCTCATTTTAGTACGCGTTGGTATGGAATGGATAATTGGCTCTCACCTACAGCTGCCAGTTCCTCTGCAGACACAGCTTCATTAAAGGGCTAGCAAAGCAAAAAGCAGCTCCTAAACAAAGGTTCAGTTTTCAAGCATGAGTGTGGAAAAGGCATTCCAGAAACCTTGTGCGGGTATGAAAAATAGTTTATATGCAAACCAGTGATGGCAAGCTGATGGAAGATATGGCCTGTACTCTTTAGGTCTTCATATTTGAAATTTGATTTATAGTGAGAAAAGGCCTATAAATTCTGTGTATTTCTCTCACCTCTTGTAGTATGAGATCGTTACAATAAGTGATGGCTTGAGGGAATCAGCTGAAACTACGAACCTTAAAGGGAAATTTTGGATTACCCTGTGAAAGTAAGCAAACATCATGGAGAAATCTAAAGGCTGCAATTCATGCTATTTTGAAAGTATGGTTTGTATGGAAATGGAAATGGGATTCTAAGATATTTCTCTATTTTCCTGTTCCTCGGCAGGACCTCAAAAAACAAAGCAAGGAGGGAAGAAAGGAACTATGCTTCCACTTTTTCTGCTTGTGGTTAGGAAAGAGATCTATGATTTATTATTTTCATAAGTGCAAAAAATTAATTTCCAAGCATCCAGAAAGATCTGATGGAGTGACATGCAAAGAGGTACTTGTGTTTACCTGATCTCTTTCCTGTGCATATAGCTGTATATCTACCTTTCCATGCATTTCCAGTCTGTTTCCCCTCCATATGTTTTCTGTCTTTCCAGTCCTTCAGATCCAGGCCCAAGACTGTAGCTGCCTGGAGCAGAGGTAGGAATGATTCTATTCCTCTTGACGCCTTTACATGGTTGCACAGAAAAGACCTCAGTCTCTAACTTTCAGACAGGTTGGAAGAACCACCAGGAATATTTCTTCCTAATTATCCATCCTGAAAAGGGATTACAGTTGGAGTCTTTATAGCAGGAATGACCATATCCTTATTATCTATATTCATTTTTTGGTGGAGTCTTCTTGCACATATATCAAAGCAAAGCAGCAGCGAGGGGATACAAAAAATACCCGGGAACTGGTACGGAGATGCAAAGCTAAACATCTCTGGTTTTAGACTTATGTGTATCAATAAGATGGTAAAAATCTTGGATTTCACTGAATGTGGCTGAAGTTATATCCGGGGAGGTTCAGGCTGGATATCAGGAAAAGGTTCTTCACCCAGAGAGTGTTTGGGCACTGTAACAGGCTCCCCGGGGAAGTGACCACAGCACCAGCCTGACAGAGTTCAAGAAGTGTTTGGACAATGCTCTCAGGCACATGGTGTGGCTCTTGGGGTGTCCTGTGAAGGGCCAGTAAAATTGCTATAGTCATCACAAACATGCAACATGTCCAGGCAGAAGAGAGAACGACCCTCGTAGCAACAAACTGGACCATTTCCATTTCCTGAAGGTAAGAAGGAAAAGGAAATTCAAAACCATGCAGAAGGTGACAAGTCCCAGTGTTGCTATTTCCTTTTACTCTGTGGCTGAATGATATGAAAAAGGTTTAGAATCAATCTCAAAGAAACTCACAGAAATCTACTCTACCTCTATCAACAAGCTCTGGAAGCAAATTTTTGGATGACCCTTGTGGTCCCTTCCAATTCAGCTTATTCTGTGATTCTGTATTTCTGTGATATTGGAGCCCAGGAGCACCTTCGACAAGGCACAATACTAAGATTAAAGTTTCCTATTTGTGCGTGTTTGTTTAAAATTAGATAGTCTTCTCTACACACATGCTTCCATTTGGAAAAGATACCGTGCTCTTGTGATGCCTCATGTTATGAATTTCAAACATGCAGAGCAAGGATTTAATCTGCTTGTCAGTCTGTGGTAAAAGCATGTGTATCCCTTTTGAAAAATCAGCCATTGCCTTAGAGAATACATGAATGGTCGCTGATTCTCCAAGATATACAGCATTGTGCACCCTTGAAAATGGTAAAACCTTTCCTGCATAAAAGCAGTAACTACATTTAAAAATGCCAAACATATCAAGAGTTTTCACAGTAAAGACTCCCCAAGATATTGCCTGCTTGATAGGCAGTGAAATCCTATTATGTAAATTGCATGCAAATATATGCACCACAAATGATAATTAAAACCTTTGTAAATACATATTTGCAAAATACAATCCATCATGGTCCACAAGGTTATAATCTACATTTTTAAATGAACAGTGCAAAAACTTTGAACATTCACTCAGAAGTGAATGATGATAATTTGAAATATAGTGAATTGTCATTTATCAACTTTAGGTTCTTTACAGAGTGTCATTCATTCAAAAAAAATATCCCTGATTGACTAAATAAAAGATTCCAGCCCTTACCAACATTTTTTGTTTGTGTGGAATATAATAACTAATGTGCTACTGTGACTGTGAGCCTTCAGTTATCATGAATGGGAAGTGAAAAATGTTGTATGCAATGTCATGAAACAGAACCTGACAAGAAGAGAAATTTTACCAAGAAATGTGACAAATCACTTGCGGGAAGTGGCCTTGGAATTATTTTAAAACTTTTTAAGCTTCATATCTCAATCTCTCTCAGGAAATAGCACCTCCTGTAAGACATTAGAATTGAAACCATACTGGGTACACAGAGCTGTCTCAAATGGAGCAGGGTTAACTGGTAAACCATACCAGTCTCTTCCTCAGTCACTCTGATCCTTGGCACGCTCTTCAGTCTGTAGTCCATGGGAGGTTTACAGCCCACAGTGCCATAGTAGTGCTGTGTGAGTTCTCAGTCTAAAATATGCACAGTCTGGCACCAAATGCTCCTCTTGTACCTTCTATTTAATGTGAATGACATCATCAAGGCAGCAGTCTTCTGTTTACTTTTTGCTTTCTAAAGCTTTCTCAGAAGGAGCTTCTGTGGTTTTCTCCGCATGCTTCTGATGCGCAGAACTGATATTCCCATGCTTTCAGCTCATTTTAATCAAGACTGACCTATGGAGGTGAGCAAACTGCAGAAATTTAAAGGCTGGAATTCAGGATACTTTTGACCCCAGCACAGTTTGTGGGAGAAGGAAACATATACGAATCCCAAAGTACCTTGTGACACTGGTTGAAAAAGACAGGGAGCTTGGGAAGGTGATTACTCCTGCCTATCTCTGTCCATACACGCAGGAGCCAAACTACTGGCCTATATTGAGGCCTATATCAGAGGAGGTGATTTTCCAGCTTTCTGCTTTTGTGAGATCCCACCTGAAGTACTGTGTCCAACTCTGGGGACCCAGAAGATTTTGGACATGTTGGAGCAAGTTCAGAGAAGGCCACCAAGATGATCAGAGGGATGGAGCTCCTCTCCTGTGAAGACAAACTGAGAGTAATTAAATCTGGAGAAGAGAAGACTTCAGAGCCTATAGCACCTTTCAGCACCTAAAGAGAGCCTACAAGAAATGTAGAGAAAATTTTTACAAGGGCTTGTAGTGATAGGACTGGAAGGGACGGTTTTAAACTGAGAAAGGGTGGGTTTAGATAAGATATTAGGAAGAAGTTATTTGTTGTGAGAGTGGTGAGACACTGACACAGGTTTCCCAGAGAACCTGGGGATGCCCCATCCCTGGAAGTGTTCCAAGCCAGGCTGGATATAGCTTTGAGTAACCTAGTCTAGTGAAAGGTGTCCCTGCCCATGGCAGGGGGGCTGGAACAAGATGACTTTTAAGATCCCTTAGAACCCAAATAATTCTATGATTGTATGTTATCAACTGTTTGTTTTCCTTTCAGCTGAGAAAATTTCGTGAACTTGATTCTTCTAGTTTTGAGGAAGTCAGTCAGTTGTCATCAGGCCTCAGGTAACAGACTGACAGTAAACAGCCTTTCAGCCTGCTTTTGCCAGAAGTGACATATAGGCTTATCTGTAGCCATGAGATTAATTTCCTAATATTGTTAGGACTTGTAAGACAGGTATAAGTAAAACTATACTTTTTAAAAATTCTTGGTTGGCAACTAAAGAAAACAAAAAAAGAAAGGTCTCCCACCCTTCAATGCAAGTGTGTAATTCTAGTGAATAAGCTAAATGAGTAAGTGCAAAAAATGGCCTTTTGTTTCCCGTGTTTGCAACAATACTCATTAGCAGTAATGATCAGCACCCTTTAGCTGGCATTGCTGACTGCTGGGATTGACTGACAATGCAAGGAGGAAAGTCACTTTGTGAGTTGCTGACTTGTGAGTGTTGGACAGTTTCAATTTTCTTTACATGGCATCTTCTGTTTTAGGCATGTATTACACAGACACTGAGTATCTTTGGTAGTGCTCCTCCTTGCCAGAGAATAGGCCCATCCTCCTTCACAATAAGGTTATTGTGTTTTTTCTCCACATCAGGCTGGTGAAATAAAGAATTCTTTAAAAAAATCTACTCCCAGAAGAAGGCAGCTGAGCAGTCAGCTACAGAGCTGTTCATGAGTAATTCCGTGTCTGATTCTGCCACCCATGATCGTAGCAAGTGGCAACACTGATTTTTTTTCCTATTAAATAATTCCCCTTGCCACACTGCTACTTTTTGGGTTGGCCTTATGCTGAGCTCTGAGTTTCTATCCATTCTGCCAGTAAGAAGAGGAGTTATACAATTCTTGTATATAGGCAGGAGAAGGTGTGCAGGCTTTTCCAGTGGGATGTCAGAAAAGACTTCTATAAAATGAGAAAGTGAAATTTGCAGGCTTCCATGTCTGACCGGCTCTGGAAATTGAGACCACTGGTATTTGGCAGAATCAAATAACAAATTATTTACATGCTACTTATCACTACTTTGGGTTTTGTAGCATTTTGAAATACCTCTACATAAGCAGTGTCTGAGCCTCTAAAAAACCAGTGTCTGACTACTACACAGAAAGACAGTTCTGCAAAAAGCACTCTCCAATTAAAATGTCCAGCCTTTCAAAAATGTATGTATATAATCTAGCATATAATAATTGTTTTTAAAAATACAGCTATTAACATATCAACAAAATGTCGTGGCACTTTATTGAATGTTGAATTCTCTGAGTGCTGCTGTCCTTGTACTTAAATGCATTAGAAGTTTGACAAAACAGCAGGCCAGCTGGCAGCCTTGAGAGTGTGGCAAGAAAGCATTCAGCACTGGGCTCTGCAGGGATATATATCAACGTGACAGGGGAGGTGTACTGACATGTACTTTAGTTTTGTGGAAAAGAGGCGAGGCAAGAATGTAGATTCTGAGCCTTTTGTGTGACAGTTACGGTCACCTAGTTCCCTGCTACCCTGTTTGGATGGGATATCTGCAGGGAGCTGCTGTGAATACTTGAAACTAAAGAGATAGAAATCATGTTAATATGATTGATTTATTTGGTTTTATAATGACAAAAATATCTGCTGTAGGCAGAAGGATTATTGCAGAAATAATTCATTTAGCATTTAAAAGGGCTTCTTGCTCTTAATTTCTTTTCTTTTATAACTTGTCCAGAGAAAAGGAAAATATCTCATCATGAATGAAAGCTTCTTAGAAAACATAATCTCAGCTAATGCAGAGGGAGCTGCAGCTCTCCAGTCAGAGGACTCTAAATCATTTGCCCTCTATAGCTTTGGTCAGTCAGATCAAACAATTCAAGGGTGCAGGGATCAAATTGCCAGTCAGTATCCATGGGTAACAAATGTGTTTCATTTTCTTTACCTGTGAAAGAATGCTAACTCGACAATAATCACAGGGAAAGCAGTCCTCATAAACTCAGTCCTCATTAAGTGTGTTTACTTTTGTGGGTTTGCCTGTTTGGAAAAAGCATCTGGATGAGTAACTCCCAGCACTGTGCTGAGAAGCAGAGCAGAGCTGCTGCTGCATCACTTAAGAGTTAAGCCCTGAAGAGATGAAAATAGAAAGGCTGATTGCTGGTTGTCTCATCAGCCCTTGTGAAAAGCAGCTGACAGTATTCATGTTTGGAAGAGGAGAGGAAATTGGAAATCCATTCCATTTCTCCCAGTGTTTCAGTCACAAGAATATATGTGACTGCAGTTCAGAAAATATAGGGAGGCTAAGATGCTTAAGCCACAATTCAGTGATTTCCTTTGTCACATATTAACATAACAGTAATCTGGTTGAAAAAAATAGCTTTGTTTCTTCAAACTCCATCTGTGATAGTGGGAACTAGGACTTCTGATCCTCTGGGGTAGCTTTGAGATTTTTCCCTTTCCACCTGATTTTTGTTCATGAGTGAACACTGAAATTTGGATTTGGCATCATTAACATCAGCCACCAGACTGAGACTTGGACCAAGAGCAGTTTGCAGAGTATCAGTGACCGTTTTGACTGTGATAAACACCACAAAACCATAACAAAAGCTGTTCTTTCTCTCCTAAGAGCAAAAAGAGTGGTTGCTAGTTTGACACCCACGTGCTTTTCCCTCCCTCACTGTTTCTGTCATCACACTTTAAACTCCCTCACAGAGCTTCAGATCAACAGTTGCACAAGATACCCAGCACATTCCAAGGCTAGATTGTCACATGCGTGGACACTTACCAGGGATGGCAGTCTGGGTAATGGATATTGGGCCACCTCCTGAAATCTGTAGCAAAAGCACACAGAAAGACAGACTAGCAAAAAGTGCTATGTGTATTGCTACTTGCTATTCAGTAGGATGAAAGGATAGTAGGTGGAATGTACTTGTTCTGACAACAAAAGAATAGCATGTGCTTTGTATTTAAAGCGAAATTTCATTTTTATGTTGACTCAGCCATTGGTCTTGTATTCTGTCACTGACATTTACAATGTCATCTGACCATCACTATCATGCTGTTGCCCAGCAACAAAAATGTCTTTTTTTTCCCCATTATATTCTGGACCACTATCCATTTATTCATATGACTGGTGCAGTGCTTCCAGACAATCCTCTTTTAACATGTATATAAACAGCAAAAAGGAATCCAGAAAGATGTTACAACCCAGGATCTTGGGTCTCTAACAATCCTCCCACAGCTGCAGGTAGGGCTGCACATCCCACTTAGGGCAAATTTCAGCTCAGTCAGCCTGCAGCTGCCAGGATGGCATGGATCCTCTAAGAAACCAGAGGACTCCTCTTTGCTTCCTTGACTTTACTGAAAGTAGAGCAAAGCTCCCATATGAACTTCAATACCTATGAACCTTTTTTCTCTGATTTCAGTGAAATCAGAGTTTTTTTCATCACATTTTGCTGAAGATAAAACTTATCAGACATATTTAACGTTTTGAGGAAGTTGAAGAGAGAATAAAAAACATTTGAGGCCAGAAAGAGACAAAGAAACATTAGGTGACAATCTGTGTTCCAGTTTAGGGGAACTTTTCGATGAGCTGCCCTCAGAAAACTCAAAATACACTTTCTCTTGTTTTGCAGATTTGCTCTATTTTGCCTTCAGAGTTTATGTGGACATTTTCCAAGCTAAACATATTGGGGAAGGGGAGAGGAAAAATAAATAGCTATTTTTTGGCTGGTAGGAATCCAAGCAGTAGCGAAACTACCTCATTTCAACAAGGTCTTGTAAAAAATGGCTCAATTCACTTAATTCTTGTGACTTGCTGATGTTTCTGCCAGAGTCTACCATTTGGAAGCCAAAAATATTGTGACAAATTATGAGGGAATTATGCAATTAGGACTTAATTACTCATGCTGTAATAGTGATCTCTTTCTTATTTTTCCCCCACATAAGAAATAATAATTGTGTTTTTTCTCCTCTAAAGCGAAAATTTCCATCTTGAATTATGTGAATTCCAGAAAGTTACTTTTCATGGTTTTGCCTTTGTAAGGTTATCTAGACCGGGATTATCTAGACCACGGTCTGTCATGAAGTAGTCAGGAGAGCATGATACATCTTATTATTTGTCCTCAGCATACGGACGAGTGATAAGTGGGGAGATGCAGAGATGTTGAACTGTGGCTTCTTTCCCTCTCCAGAATTTCAGACAGTCTGCTGGGGCAGGGAGCAGGATGGACAAATTGTAGGTTTTTAACTCTGTGCACCCCTGTGGCAATTCAAGCGCAGCTGTCAGGCCAAGGCTGAGCCAGGTGAGTATCACTTGGGCTATATTGGTGCAAGACACTGAGTAACCTGCACCCCAGGCTGTGGGAAGAAGTGACCAGCAGCTTCTACCAGGTTCAGCTGGACAGAGAGAGCTCCTTTGGGGCACTTCCAAAATCACTGTCTCCCTCCTGTGACCTACACCCTGCATCTCCTTCAGCCCTTTGCTTTTATACTTGAAATGCAACAGGCGCACACATGTATCTCATGCTGTATGAAGATATTTGTCAGCAGTTTGTAAACTCAGAAATTTTGTGTGATTCTACTGCAAGGCCTTGACCAAAGGGGAAACAGAGAAGAAATCCTGCCTGGAAGGAGCCATGGAGTGCCATCTTAAAATATAGATTTGTGAGATCCTGAGACTATGTTGAAAGGAATGTATTGATTACTCTGCACTGCCAGATGTCCCATGTCTCAAATAACTTCCATAATAGAGGTTTGTGTTGTAATTCCAATGTAGAAATAATCTAGTACATGGGTTTTCCTGTATTTTCATGGAAAACTGCCATTTTCTTTCTGGGTGCTTAGAGCAGAGATGCAGCAGTTAATGCGAATGCAACCTAAACCACGCAGCTGTTTAGTCTAGTGGCTGAGGACCAAAAGCTCACCCATGTCCAGTAGATAGTCATTTTACAGCTGTTTGACCAGGACTGTGACAGAGCTTGCTACTTCAAATCATCTATATTTTCTTTTGTGGAGACCCAGGCACACCTGTGCTGAGTGTCTTGTAAATGCCCTCAGCCGGTAATGGTCTGCACCACAACACTCTTCTCAAGGCTGTGCATAAAAGGCTTCTAACAAGGACCTTCTTTCAGTCTGTCTGGAATTCAGGATGCAGCCCTCTCTTGGGTGAATCTGAGACTTCTCTCAGTGGTGAATTGCATTTTTCCTCTTGAGCTCTCTGCTGCTGGAAGTGCTTCATCTGTCTGCTATTCACAGAAGTAGTGCAGCTGATTTGATTCTGAGTGCAATAGACCTAGATCTGAGGTGCCAGAATAATCTCTCTCATTACATGCCCAGCATTTTAAGATTAAGCAAGGGCTAACTTATATTTGCACTTAAATTAGACTGTAAAAGCACTGTTCTTAGGGGACGCTAGTAAGAACTGAAGAATGACACTAAATCAATGGACTCCTAAAGAAGGAGAAAAAGAACTAAAGAACTAATCTAAAGCTCAGCTGCTAAGCCCAATGGACTTTATTAAAACCTGTTAAGACAGACTTTCCATGAAATAATGTTGTTAAGAAAGAGCTTTATCTTCAGGTTTTCAAAAGCATCTCATATATGAACAAACAGGGAAGTAAAGTAGAAAGCCATTTTTTCATAATAAAAAAAAGAGAAAGAATAAAAAGAAGTAAGATGAGGGGGAAAAAATCATGTTATCACAAATCCCATGCAGTGGGACAATAGAAGATGATTTTCTTTTTAGTTTGGTCGAGTAGTCTTACTCCATTCTCTTCCAACAGAATGCAATTCTCGCACCATGTTTGATTTGAATTGCTCTTCTAGCTGTATGATCCATTCATGTTGAGGTCTATCTCAAAAAAAATCCGGGATCCTGGCTCATTTTCCTTTTCAACAACAATAATTTTCTCAGTTTCCACCTCTTACAGGACAGCAGAGATTAAGCAGAATCTCTTCAGTCACAGAGACATCACAGCACAAGCTATGCCTAAATAACCTTTCCAGAAGGACAAGGACAAAACCTCATTATTCTGGATGAGTTAATGAGGACTCTGCACAAAATCAGTCAGACAGCTCATTACAAGTCGCTATCACTCTGCTTTCTCTGCCTGAATTTTACATCTTTAGATTCCCCATTAATCACTTTCTTCCAAGGGTGCTGGCTTGCCTTTGGCTGGTCGCTTTTTCAAACCAACCTTTCTGTCTTTGTGTAATAAGTGGTTTTTTTGCCTCTTTTCAGCGACGGTTGGGCAGACAGAGATGAAGTCATTGAAGGTTATGAACCCGAAGCAAATGGAGGCATTACTATCAAACTGCAGTCTCCCGAGGTGCTGGCCTTTGATGACTACTACCTGAAGCTGAGGCTGGACACCAACACCCGCAACCCCTGGTTTCCCGAGTTCTGGCAGCACAGATTTCAGTGCCGCATTCCAGGGCACCCGCTAGAGAATCCCAACTTCCAGAAGAATTGTACTGGTAACTTGTCAAACTTTTTAAATATTTTTTCTGGTTTTTGAATCTGTGCTCTGGCAAAAAATTTTCCTTGGTTCTGGTTTGGGTTTTTCTGATGAGGGGGTTATTGGCTTTTTGTTTGGGATTTTTTTGTTTGTTTTGTTTTGTTTTGTTTTGCTTTCTTGTTTGTTTGTTTTAATTAAATGTTTGTTGTTGGTTTTTTGTTTATTTATGAAAAGAAAGATGGTGACCTCAAATAGTACAGATAATACTCCCAGCTCTGGTGGGAGTGTATCTGGTGCTGGTTGCACAGCCTTCTCTCAATTTAGTTCTGCTCTGTTATAGAGTGACTTGCTCCCTTTTTATGTTTTAGGGCTATTCTGAGGCTGAGTGCTCAAATTTGTAATATGGTTTGTAAAATATAAAGATACATGAAATTTTAACAAAAATAGGAACAAATTTATACTTTTTTTCTTCAAAGTCAGCTTTTCTGATAACTGAGGAATCAGGAAATTCACAGACAATACTACAGCAGAAAACCAATTTTAAGGAAAAATGATGAGTTTTAAACTTGGCCAGTTATCTGCTTTACCTTTTTTTTTCCTCTTAACCTATTAAAACATATACAGTTTGTTTCTACTATATAGCGTTCACACAAAAACCACTTTTTACACATGGAAGTAACTCTTTCCTCATAGCAAGGGAAGTGTACCTGTGCAGAGACAGTTTTTCTCTTACATTCATCATCTGAGAAAATGAACTAAAATATTTCAGTAAGCTTAAACTTATTAGTAAATTGAGAGATTATGGTATTTCTATGACATACTTGCTGAATGATTTTTGCAAATATTTTGTTTGTAGTTTGTAAATATTTAATCTGTAGTCAAAAAGGTATACTTGATAGTAAGGAAGTTATTTCCTTAGAAACAAAACTAATTAAGCCTTACTTCCCATCAATTTCTGTCATATTCTTTACATTTTGACCTCCTGTATCCCCTAGCAGTAATCTCACTTGGTCTTCTCATGCCCCCTGAGCTACATTCCCATAGTTTCTAGTTCTTCCCTTTTCCATCAGTAATGCTTCCTAATAAGGACTTCCACAGTGCCTTTTGTTCTTCCCCAGTTCTTCTATTCACCATTGAGGCACATCACCAAATGCTGTTACTGACTTAAAACTGGCCCGATATGCTGACTGGCAGCCAGGCTGACCTGTCTAGGCGCTGAGAGACTAATAGCAGGCCAGACAGGCTAAATCCATATTGAGCTTATACCGATAATTGTTCCTCAAAGGAGTCACAACTTTGGACTTTACCAAAATGTTGTTTTTTCATGTAAATATTTAATCGATTTTAGAAATGCTTCAACTCTAACAAAGAAGTTGATAAAGGCCAACAGGGGCAAAAATTGCTAAGGAGAGTTGAGTGATTTATGCAAAGTGCAAATGCACAGCCTTCTTTTGTAAGAAAAGACACTTCAAATTGCATGGTTTTGTTCATTCCATTTCCACAAATAAATTTCATGCTGATGAAAAAAGGTTCAATTTCAAGACATCTCAGCAGCTGTTATAAACATGGGTAGTTTCTTATCCAGCCTCTCTTTGGTTATGAAACGAAGAACTTGACTCTGAACCATCATAGTCATGCTTTATCTGGTGGATCAAAGGCAAGGGGACTCCCCACGTGGTGACTTCAAAATGGCCAACATGGGGAACTTCTGCATAGAATGTGTAGGTGAGTTTTCAGACAGTGCTTGCTGTAGACTCTAAAATTGTACTTAAGCCAAAAAAAAAAAAAAAGTTAAGGAAGTCATGGAAGAAAAGTAGTGGAGACTATTTTATTAAGAAAGGATCAGGATATCCCAGCTTTGAAGTCACTGGATGTTGGAGAAGTTCTGAAGAGCATCACATGCCTGCCCAGTGTTCTGAGCTTCTCAAGGTGTCAGGGACCACTAAATTGTGATAATACCAGTGAAACACAAAATCATTTGTCTACATTGGTAGACTCCGACAGTTAATAGTGTCAAGTCAGTCATTCAGACATCTTTTCCTCCCCTAGAAAGCCATAAATTTTTGCATGAAACCTCAAAATATGTGATTCTTGTTAGGCTTTGCTGAAAAGCCTTAAATTTGGTGGTGTACCCCTGACAGTCCTCAGGCTTATCACACACAACTTAAAAAAACCCATAAATGTCTCAAGTCACCAAAGGGAAGCATCTCAAGGTGTCTTTCCCAATAATGACATTCCCAATCAAGAAATCTTGATGTCCCCAGCAAATCTGTGGGGAATACAATACTTATATTTTACTTAACTACACAGATCTGACTGCTTACTATCTGGCACCACCAAAGCTTTCTGTGAACATATCTTTGTCTGACATTTCTGGAAGGTTAAGAATGTCACTTTAAATACTAGCAGCTTCAAGGGTATTTGGTGGAGACTTTCTCTCCAAGGAGGTCTAGTATGACAGTGCCAAGAAACCACCTTATCTCTCACAGATTTGGAGGCAGGCCTTTACACAAACTCTCTGTTAAAAAAAAGGAGTCTCTTGCCTCTCCTCTCCTTCACAAAGTATCTCTGTACACAAATTTGAAGGAATCCGTGATTCTCAATAAACAATAACCACTAATATTTGAAACCCTGAGCAGCCAATAGATGACCTGACTTTTTGTGGTGCTACGAATTTAAGTCCTCTGCCACTCCTATATCACCCTAGGCAAATGATCAGTAACCAGTACTGGTATCAAGCACTTTATCTCCAGCGTATCTAAAAGCTTTTACTCCTACCTCAATATTCCTATGAAAAGGCACGTAGGGCTATGCATCATGGAAAAAGCTGAGTCCTCTGTGGTCCCAGTAGTCCATGCACATTATTAACAAGTGTTGTGACTATCTCTGGGTCATGACCTCTTTTGTATTACAGAAGTGCTCTGTTAGTCCTTACTGAGATCCAAACATGCCATACTTTAACATAGACAGCAATTATCAAAGGCAGTACTGCTCAAGTTCATTTTCCGTGTCTGGAGAGCTTACATCTCAGAAAACTATATCATGAAAAAGAGAATCATGTACAAAAGTTCTTGTGATAGGTAAGCATAGTGTAATTGTATGTACACAGCAAGGGGTTTCCTAGGAGCAGACAGAAGCAAAAAAAAAAAAAAAAAAAAAAGACAGTGTTGTTCTTCAAATACCTTATTTAAAAACATTCACGATATTTTGAAACTTCACACTATGTTTTGAAAGGGAGATTAACAGCAAAGTTGGTATCTGTTGAGAATCTTCAGTTACTGCCTTCCCATTATAATTTACTCATATACCATCTAATCAGTTTACTGGGTAATTTATTCAGAATTGCCACTGGCATGTGAGGTTCAATTTTTATCATTCATGGATAGGCAAAGACTTCTCCTCAAGCAATTACAGCTGCTGCATCTGCAATTTCTCACACCCTGTTACTGTTGAGTCAGCATTAGCTCAGGATTGCATACTCCCTACAAACAAGGGAAAGCTAGTTCCTAGAAATCTCCCTTCTCTGATGATAGGAATTACCACTGGAATTCCCTCATTCAGTCTCTGAGAAGACTGATGTCCTTCAGAAAGTCTCATATTACACTGAGCCCTGAATGTACATGCGTATTTTGGGGGTGGGAAAAAAAAAAATATATATATATGCTCTAAGCACTATTGGAAGGAAGCAAGTCTGAGTATGGTCTACTCCATAAAGGCTGTAAGATGCCTAACAGTTTGCCACAATTTCAGAATAGCTCATCTGGATTACTAGAACTAAGTAGTAGTAGTAAAAAATTCTTGGGCAGAGAAGAAATCCATCAAGACTGTTGCAGTTATTGCTCATTTAGATAATCCCTTAAATTAAACAACTTACTTTTCCCACTTGGGTGGCAGCCAAATGAGTGGGAGCTATTTTTGACTCATTCTATGCAATGTTTAGCCAAGGGCCTCTTGTAACAGAATGCCTTTCCCTATCCCTCTCTTCTTCTCTCTTTCTTCAGCTGCTATAGGAGATATTCTTCTTCAATAGGATTCAAGTATAGAAATTTTATTATATGTAGTTGTATTGGATCTGGCTGAGATTGGTTTAACTTTCCCCACAGTAGCCCTCACAGTGCTGTACTTTGTATTGGTAGCTAGAAAAGTGTTGGTAACACACCAGTTTTTTAGGGCACTGCTGGGCAATGTTCACACAGCATTGAAGAGCTCTCCCACCCCACACCCCCACCCTCAAAGGCTGGTAGGATGGGAGTGAGCAAGACAGCAGGAGGGGACATAACCAGTTGACCCAAACTGACTGAAGTTTCTACACCATATGGTGTCATGGTCAGCAATAAAGGATGAGAAGGTGGGAGAGCATTTGTTACTGAGACATTTGTCTTGTAAAGCAATGTCCTGAGGCCCTATTTCCCAGGAAGCAACCAGAACATCATCTGCTGACAGAGTTAGAGAATACATTCTCCTTTTCTTCCATACATGCTCTTCAGGTTTTTTTAATCAAACTACCTTTATCTTGACCCATGGAGTTTTATTTTTTATTTTATATATTTTTCTCCCCCATCCTGCTGAGGAGAAGGAATGAGAAAATGGCTTGGTGGGCACCTGCCAGCTACCTGAAGTCAACGTACCACAGCAGAAAACACACCTTTTTATATGGATATTCTCCTAGACTTTCCTGGATATCTAGCCAAGCCAAAGCCACTTCCAGTACAGAGTTTTTATTAAATTGTCTGTGCCAACAAGGTACTTGTAATATATCCCATGTAGCTGCTACAGTCTGTAGGAAACAAAGCAACTCTGCATGGACCCCTGACACATAGCGGAATTCAGAAATTCACACCATTCTTCATGCCTTTCAGATAAAAAGCCAGAACAGAACAGAGTGTTTTTTAACTGTAACAAAGAAGGATGTTTCTGAATTTGAGGTACTAAGACAGTATCTGACTCAGGATGGACCTGAAAGAAAGTTCGCTTAGCACACAGCCCCAGGCACTGTCCCAAGGAACGGTCCCTACTTAGTTCATTAGAAAACTCAGCCTTTTCTGCATTTTGCAGATTGTACACTGACAGCAAGTTTAGGTGCTAGACTGTGTACGTCAGGCAACAGAGTTCAGATATTTTTCCAACAGACTTGTAGGATGTTTTCTCCTTCCCAATCTGATAGCCCAAATGGAAGTGGTTTTTTTTTTCCATACAAGAAATACAGTGGCTAATCTTTCTCTGTTGCATGTGGTGAGCCCACATAGGCCAAAATTAAACGCAAGTCATACTCACACAGAAATGGTGTAATACTCAGTGCAGTGCAAACACTTGTAGGGATGTCTAAAAGCTCTCTTACAGAATGCCTTGTTCTCCTCCTGGCAGATAATACAAAGGCTGGAGTTTATATAAACCAGGTGGGCTGAGTCCTCCTCTGCACCACAAGAGACAGCTATGAAATTGGTAATGGAACTGATGCAAATAACAGATTATGCTCACAGCAGTTCGTCTGCTGGGACAACAAAATACATTGGCAGGCAATCAGCACAAACATTTTTCAATAGAGCAAAGTGGAACAAAGTGGGCAATTCATGATTCATTCATCGATTAAATTGATCTTTGTGAAGAAGGGTTATTTGTCAGTGAATGTATTTGTTGCAGATAAGAATAAGAAATGTAGATATTTTTTGTTCCAAAAGAAGTCATAGTCCAAGTTCCCTTTAGGATGCTTACTCATACTTTGGTCATGCCATAAGGATTTCTTTATCTGCTAATTCCTGTCTTGGCCCAAGAGAACTGCAAGCAATCAGTCTGAGTGCATCCAGAGTCACAAGGATCACAGGGTCAGTCAGTCTAGAAGGTAGCTCAGGAAGGCTGTAGTCCAACTCCCTGTCAGAGCATGGTAAGTCATCAGTTCAGACTAGGTTGATCAGGCCTTGTAAACCTCCAAGATGGCACAAGGTGTCTGGGCAACCTGTTCCACTACTTGAATGAAAAAATTTGGCCTTGTATCTAAAGAGAGAGCCTAAACCTCTCTTGTTTCAAGATATGGCTATCATTTCTTATTCATCCACCAGGTTTCACTATGAAAAACCTGCCCCTCTCTTCTTCATAACCACCCCACAGGTATGAGGTGATGTTGTAAGGCTGCCCTGCAGCCATCTCTTCTTCAGGCTGAACGAGCCCGGGCCCTTCAGTCTGCCCTCAAAGGCAAGGATTGCAGCTCCAGATCATCCTGGTGGCCTGTCACTGTTGGAGTAAGAAATGACACAGACTCTCCAGAAGGCTGGTTTGCACAACCTCCTGCTTTACTTTGAATTCTCTCCTTTTATACACTGTTCCAATACTGATGAACTAGATTGGTCAATTAATCAATACATTTCACCTGGTTGGCTAATTAGCACACAATGCCTTTCTTATAAACAATCTTTGAGAAAAACAGGAAAACAGAAAGTAGGAAAACAGCATCTGTTTATAATAATAAGCTATCATTGTTTATTTCCAACTCCTTAAAGTTCCAGAAGCCGATTCTGGAAAAACTTGTCTAGTTTTCTCGCTCTCTGACCAGGCTGTCACATCCACAGTGGCCCTCTGCTGCAGGTGCTCCAGGTCATCAGGGTCTTTCTGTATTAGGGATTTACAAACCATATGCAGTGCTCTAGGTGCAGCCTGATGAGTGCCAAGTAAACGATGGTGGTGGTTAGATAATCACATGCCTCAGTCACTGGTTGTGCTATTGTTACCATTCTGCTTACAGGATGCTGCTTGCCATCATTCCTGCCAAGGATCTGTACGTCCACCCTATTCTTGTGTCAAATTTTGTCCTAAGAAGGTGTATCTTTTCCCATCTCCTTTCTGCAGGAGACATAAACTTTCACCACACCTGGCCAGTTCTGAAAGACCACCATAAATTGTCATAACGTATTAAATCATGAGCAGAACAGAATGATAGCAGAAGAAGCTTGGGAAGAAGGCAAAATATTCCAGAAGAGGCATTTATGCTTTGGTATGAGTAATGAAGAGTCATACTTCTTGAGACAAAAATGTCAGGGAATATAGATTATTTTGTGACTGTAAAGACTTTGGGCAACGTTTGGTATGGCCATAATCTGAAAGAGATGTGGAGCACAGTGCAGAGGTGGTTTAGGTATTAGAGACCCACACAGCAACACAAAAAACAGTGCAGTGTTACATGAACATACCAGTTCAAATAGTGTATTTATATCTGTGGAATGTTATCCAATCATTTCAACAATTGGTTCTGAAGTCAGGTGCAGCTGTTAGCCTCTAGTTAAGATTTCTCTGAAAAGCATCCCTAAGTGTTTGCCACCATTATCATCCACTAATTAAAAATTAACTAATTTTATCCCATCCAGACACACAATTCTTATAATTTAAGTGAAAAGTTTTGGTGTTTTTTCTGACATAGGATATCAGTTGTTTAAAAGTGGTACTCCCCAGTTCAGTGCCCCCAGCAAGACTTTCAGAAACCAGACGCCATTTGCTTACTCACTCCCTTCTCCTTCTTGGTCCAGGAATGGAGTTGAGAATTAGAGGCACAAAAGGCGAAAGTCATGGGTTAAGATAAGAAAAATTTACTGGAAACAAAAATGAAATAAGAAAGTGGACAACAGCAGAACAATAGTAACAACGGAAGGTATCAGACAAAGAAACAAAGAGATTTTTTGCATGGAAAACTGCAACAAATACCAACCAACTCTTCCCCACCACACCACCTTTTCTCCCATGGGAGGGGAATGTAAGAGAAAGTCCCTTTCCTCGCCTTGGCAATGAGGTAAATATCAAATAACATTACAGTCTTGGCTACAGCCCCTCCCAATCATTTTGGCTGAAACAAGGACAAGGATAATAACATCTTAGAAGATCTACAGGGCCTCTACTCCTGCCTGTCGTAGTGTTTGTTTTTCTGGTTTTGTTTGTGAAGTTCTCCTTGACTGCATTTATTGCACCCGATGGGAAGACAGAAGACTGATGGCTGCCTGTTCCCATCCCGAGACACAGTTGTACTTGGCCAACGCATGTTTCAGATTACATCCAGGCCACCTGTAATGTAGTTGAGAGCTTCTCTTAATCAAGAACTTTTTTCTCAAGACCCACCCTACTTTTAATAAATCTATATGAGAGGACATGGGGTACTCCTTTTCTCATCTCAGTGGACAATGCACTCCAGGATGTCTACTTGATTTTTCTATAATTTTCTGAAGGAGTGAATGCATTTCCAGTGAGACCTGAACTGAGTTGTTTCCAGAGTTGGACAAATTAGATCCAGCAGACATTATTAGGGCTCATCTGGCTGGGTCAGACGAGTGTGCAGGTGTTTCTCTGAGAACATTCTTTTTATCTCAACATCTGCTGGGCTCCCTCATGGAGCACTTGTCCCATGAGATTTTTCATCAGCAGAAGCACCTACAGTAGGAATTACTGCCACTACAATAATTCAGAAAAAGTTATTATAAGACAACAGCCTGGTGCGCACTCTGACAAGTCAGCCACTGCTGGTAAATCACCTTTGTGGTGTATAGGAGACATATTTTTAAGCTTCTGAAGGAGTAATCAAGCTATCGACATTTCCATAAATTCTTCAAAATATATTTTACATTCAGGATCCTGTGAGTTGTCCATGCTCACCTCTGCTTTACATTCTCATTACATATTTAGGTTGTGTATCACTCTTTTTCCTCAGTATAAGGTAGAAGATCCTAGTGACCCCAGGAGTGATCAAAACTAATCACAATTTCATTGGCACCTAGAACACACCCTGATGGGGACAACTTGTCTGAAAATATTCTAGTTGCTACCTTTCTTAGTCAAGTCTTTTTTATATCGGATAAGATAGAAGAGTTGTAGTTTCATTTTATTTCCCAGACAATGTTACAGGCAGCTTTTAAGGCTTAAAGATGAGGAGGATTAATAATATGCTTATGTGTAATAAATCATGTGAATTATTCAGAAAAGATGTAGTGGCCAGGTTTTTGTTCATTTGGTTCTAGCTTTTTGTGTCCATCTTTGGAAAAAAGCAGTTATATTTATCTTATATTTTATATTTCCAAAAATATGTTTAAATCAGGCTGTCTATAAATATACAATGAAAATAAATATCTTTTTTTTTTTGGGATCCATAACAAAAAAAATGAAACCATGCATATTACAACAGCACATAAAAGTTTTCTGAGTCTACACCTACATCCTTCATTCTGGATTTTAACAGTAAAACTTGCACTTCTGGGATTAAAAAATTTTCAGGTAAGCTTGTGACATTCACCCTTCTCCATTATGTGGATAAACTGGTGGTGCTACTGAGGAAAAGGACACCTGAATCATGCTCCTTTGTGCCTTCTTCAGGCTCGTGTCTCCAGTGGCTAGGGAGAGACAGGGCCATTCCTGACTGGTCAGGTTGCCACATATGATTTAAACTTATGTCAGGAGCAGGGTGAGGACAAAGGCACACAATTAAGATAAAAATTGACTTGTTCCTAGAAATCAATTGTTTGTGCAGGTTGCGCATCAGAACAATTAGCAGAGATATAAACATTTAACCAAACCAGGGAGTCAGTCAGATGAAATAACACAAGGAACTTATCTGAACACAAGGCAAACTGCTGTCAGCCCACCATATCTTTTATTAGATGATATCTTCCATTTTCTCATTTACCTGAAGGTGGAAAATTTCAAACTCAGCTTTCAATTTTACAGGTTGTCATTACTGGCAGCACTACCCCATAAATACAGGTGCAAAGGAGAAGCAGTGGAGGCTAACACATGTAGGCACAGTCCCACATACTAACACCTGTCTAGCTGCAGACTAGAGATACTCTTTGTACACAAGGATATTTTCTGAAAAACAGCCAGACAGCCAGTAGTATTCTTAAAATAAATGGGTTCCTCTTAAAAGATTGTGGGCAAGCAGTGGCATGAAGAACAATAAATTATAAGCCTGAGTGGTAAAACCTAAACCATGAAACCCACAGAATTTCCTACTCAGAATGTGCTGTATTGGTATCCATAGAGAGAATAATCTGATGGAAGATGCGTGCTCTGAAGTAGTGCTGCTAGAATAAATCTGTTTTCCCATTCATTCTGGGATATCTGGGGAAGTGCAGAAGTCTGCTTGTGTGGAGAGAGTTAGGGAGAAATGATAAGATACTGCCTCTACACTGGGGTGCTGGCTGAACCAGAAATCCACTGTAGCACAGCAAGGTACTGTGATGATTTCAAAATGTTTCCTCCAGCTGAGATTTTTGAAACTCATGCAGTAGAAAGCAGCTTTAGAGGAACCCACAAGTTCAAAGCTTCCATTTAGCTCTGGATTCAGTGCCAGCTGTAGAGGAATGAAAAAGCAGGGCTGTTTTCTTCGAAGCAGTAACACCCTACACATCACGATAGGCAGTGAACTGTCTGCTTTCTGCAGAGGCCAGCTTACTCTGCTGCTTTTTCTAGGCTTATTTTGTCTAAAAATTCATACCACGGGGCCCATTTTATTGTGAGATCTCAAGTACTTGAGTGTTTTCTGCATTGCCACATTTGGCTACCCCCAGGAAAACAAGAGGTGGGCTAAAATGGATGCTTATAAAATTTTTTCAGATCAGAAAGAATTCTGCTTCTGTTTTTCTGTTGAATTTGACATGTGACTACAGATTAGGGCCAATTATTTTATTTTCTTATTTGCTTAGCTCTAGTTTGCTACCAATCAGTGATGCATTGTCCTTGTGCAGACATTGTTCAGAAGCTGCTAATCTTAGCTTAGGTTTAAGAAGGATCATTTCTGTGATACTGAACACAGGTCTGGGCAGGTGTTTGGATAAGGGGAAAATAAAGTGGGTCTTTGTGAATTAAATTATTGCATATTGCAAGGGTTAAAGGGAACACGTGCGTACTCCTAACAATAATTTGAAAACTATGCTTAATTTCACCAAAAACTGTGAGTGTACTCTGCTGATTTATAACATGGCCCAGCTGGTTAGGGTGACTTTGGTCCTCAGCTCCAGAGCAGCTGCAGCATCTGCCTTTGGCCCTGGGAAGCCAGGGGTTTTTGTGTAAGAAACTGCATGTTTGCAGGACTGTGGTGTAGCCTGGGCCTTGGACATTGGACATCCACGTGGCTCCAGATACATGGCTCCAGGAAGCCAGCGCTTCCAACAGAGGCTGTCTTGTGTGAGGATATGGACTATTAAAAACAAAACCAAACCCAAAACCAACAGAAAACTTGGCAAAGGAGAAATTTGGAGTAAGCTGTATTTCTGTGGAAGTAAGACACCTTTGTGTTGATTTGTATTCTGACAGCTAATGCTGGTGGCTTTGATACCACCTTAGCATTAAGAATAGAAGTGAGGAAGAAGGCTTGTTCTCTTGGAATAATAATAATAATAATAAAAAAAAGAAAATTAAGAAAAAAACAGTAGTACTGGCTGATGGGTTGTACAGACAATAATTCTGAAGCCTCTCTAAAATCAATAGTGATTTAAAGCACAAAAAATAGTGAATATCCTTCCTGGCTGTTCTTTGTACTCATGCAGAACCACCGGAATTTAAGATAGGAAAAGATCAGTTATGCCAGCTAATTTGTGTCCTACCATGAGGGGAGTACTTGATCTATTAACATGAGATTTTCACTTACACCTTTGAAGTCCTCAGAATCTCATGGCCATGCACTGACAACAGCTGCCACTGCTTAGACATTTACAAATCTAGATCAATGGAGGGAAAAGAGTGTGATTTGTTCCATTTTCTGTCTCCATGCCAGATAGGACCACAGATGAATCTGTGTATTTTATTACCATCATCATATTTTTCCACTCTAATCTAAAGACCCTGATTTTTGTTTTGGGTTTTGTGCTCGTGCCATATATTTAACATATCCTGAGAATAGATCTCTTGTTAATTCCTTTACCCCATTTGGTGGTAATACATTCTGTGGTTAATATGAAAGTTGCTTATTTTCAACTCTGAATCGGCATTTTATGATGAAGATGCTCAAAATTAGGCTCTTCAAGTGCTTGCTCTGAGACCTAGATAAATTGGCCTGATTTTTAAGGATACTGATCTCCCATAATTTCCATGAAAGTCAACAGCAGCTAGAGAAGTTCAGGCATTAATCAAGTCGATTAATTAGGTGCCTGAATACGTATTCAGGTTCCTAATTTAAGTGTTGTATGGTGGATAATGTTCTGAAAGCTGCAGGACAATTACTGAGTTCCATATCTTTCTTTCCAATAAGGTCCCAGGCTTCATGTAAAAAGCATGACATCTGAAATATAATCAGTTCTATTTCCTGAACTTTCCATTTTCCTGTTGTAGTGTGTTACAATGGAACATCTACAAGGGTATCTGACTCGACTTTTTTTCTTGGTATTAAGAGTGAAAACTTGATTAAAAGTAGCCAAATAGCATAAAAATCTGCATACATTTCTTTACATTTGTAAATGAATTTGATTTTAAGTGTGTTCATTCTTGTCTCATGTAAGAGAAGCAGCAACTTATTATCTGCTAGCCTTGCTTCAAATAACTGATCTGTTAAGAATAGTAGTTCTAAATGTGTCTTTAATTGAGTGTGCGAGTAAGGCAGCAAGGTTACATAGATACCTAAGGGACAGCGGAAGACTGAAGATTGGGGTTTCTTTCTTTTTGATTGTTTCTCCCCAGGAGTTCAGGTCATGTAGAAAATGGTCTCTGTGGAATCCTGTTCTTAGAGAATCTTGGTCAAGATCCACATGGCACTGGGAGAAGGGTGTGAAGAAAGCAAGGGACAAAGGCAGATCCAAGGTCTCTGTGATAATAACTACATTAAATAATATTAGGATTAAATTAGTGCCTGAGGCCTTGGGAGCGTAGACAATTGTGAACCCTGCAGAGTCCGAGGGAGGTTCAGAGATAGTTTATTGTTGAACTAACTGACAGAGGTAGCTATGTGAGACACAGTAATAGTAACAAATTACATTCTCTGCTTTTGTATTCCCAAGAAAGGGGGCAGAAGAAAATAAGAGAAAATAATAACAATAATAATACCACCACCACCCCAAAATACCCACCCAACAAAACCCACGAAGCCAGATGAGAATATGGCCTCTGAATAGGCTGAGACAGTCCAAAAGCCATCCCATTCCATTCCATTCCATTCCATTCCATTCCATTCCATTCCATTCCATTCCATTCCCACTGCTCGTAAATCTTACATTAAAATAACTGTGCTGCTGCCTATGTCCTTTAAATGCAAAGGCTGAGCCTCACCGTTCAAATGCCTTTGTAGGCATTAAATTTTAGTCAGTTAATGAAATAATAAGATGGATTTCCAATGCTACATTAGGGTTTGAAATCAGCGTCTGTTGATTACATATACAAGCCATTCAATCAAAGGAAAATATCATCTGGCATATTTTATTCTTGATTATAGGATGAAATATTAATTTCTAATTAAAATAGGAGCTGGGAAATAGTATGTTGCTGCAGAAGGTAAACAATAATTTCAAATAAGTAAAAGAACATATTGTGGTAATTTTGCAGGTGGACTGTACACAGTCCAGAATTTAAGGAAAACAAATTAATCATAATAATTATTTGTCAAGCTCTCATAATAATTGCTCTCTGTTTCAAAAAAAGATGCTGGAATCACCTCACATTCTCTTCTATGTTGTTTTTTTCTAGAATGAATATGTAATTTAATGTTATGTCCTAACTATCTGAATTAAGTTTAAGCCTAAACTGCTTCTGACTTGGTGGATTCCCAAGTTCAGAATCAATATCAGAGGTTTATTGATTTCAAGTTTAAAGCATTGCATATCATGTTTGAGTATTTGACCATAATAAGACACTGTATTTCCAGGCGATTTCCTGGTCAGTTCCATGACTCTTCCAATATGTGATCACAGTATTTTAATCAGAGATGAACTTCCATAAGCTAGAATCGCTGAATATTGATTATTTTTATGATCTACAAGTAGATGAAATATCTGTACAGCTTACTTGCTTCATGATGGAGTTAATTCCAAACATTTTCATTAGAATGTGCATAAAATGAATATCCATAACTTCATTGCATTATGGCATTTTTAAGTATACTTCTGGTTTGGCACATGACTGCAGCCATGAAATCAACGGCATGTAAATACAAAGACATGCTTCTTTTCAAACCATTTGTACTGATGCTTACTTGGGAGTATAAGATACAGGAAGTGATTTATTTTAATTAGGGGCACTTATTTTCCTCTGTTGTTTCCCAGTGTATTAATTCGAAAGAACAGGAACTAAGATAATAGCTAGAGTGAGGGAATCAAAAACTTCAAAACCTAGCATTTTTGGAGGTTTTTGTTATCTTGTTTCACTGTTGAACATTCTGTCAATTGTACTTCTCAAGCTGATTTCATTGAAGTGCACACACAAATATCATGGGTATGAATCTCTTTTTTTTGTGCTTTGAAGTGGGCTCAGTTTTCTTCATCTTGCACTGAGCTACACTTTGCAGATCCTTCCATTTCTATTTCACTAAAAATCAGTCCTAACTGCAGAACTATTTCATCAAAATCATTCCACTAAAAGCTAGGAACAGGGGGAAGGAATGCTAAAATGTCCTGCCAAGGCTTTAACAGTTCATAGCAATGGATGTGTACAGAAGATGTTTCAAATGCCAGATTGCAAGCTTGTTTAGACAGAAAAGAATCTCAGCATATCATCCTCATAGGGCCATAAATCCTATATTTTTTTGTAAGTAAAATTTCCTACGAGGAATTTTAGCTTAGTTGCAAGAAACACAGAGGCTTCAGGCCATGTCATACCCTACTGAAGCTTTATTAGGCTCATGAGCTTCTGTCAAGCCATCTGCTCTAAGCAGGTTTCTCCAGACCTGCATTTAATAGCATGTCCCCCTGGACATGAACTTGTGGAATTTCTCTGCTTGTTACCTAGTTTTTTGCTCCTTTTCCTCTTGCTATACGTACTTTTGTATACTTATATACTTGCAACTTTTCAACTCTGTGATCAGTTTCTTCTGCTCTCAGTGACAGGAGTCATAAACATGCGGGAACAATCTATGTAGATTGCAAAACCTTGATGTTGAAGAGCTATACTTTGCCAGGGGCAGCCTGATGAAGGAAGAGACAGCACTGTCCTGGGGCTCCTGGCATGCAGACATATGTGCTGTTAGCATGGCCCTCAGGTGGTGCATTATATTTCCCTTCAGGTCCTTTCTTTTACTGCTAAACAACACATGAGACAGAAAAATGCAGATTTATGGAGAAGGCAAAAAGGAACCTTTACTCCAACACAGGCCTATTTTGCCCTTACCTGCCTCCCAGTGATGCAGTTCTGACAAAGCCATGCTGGCAATTGCTGCAAAGGCCTCCAGCCTTCCTCCAGCCTCTTCTGAAGGCAGACAGGGCTGTGGCATTGCACATCAGCTGGAAGTGCTTGTGAATATGTAATATCTCACCCCTGCATTGTCCTGTGGCATGCCCAGTCTCCACATTCACTTGAGGTTGCAGCCAGCCCGAGGAAGACGACAATCTTCTCATCCCCTGCTTAGCTTCTCTGGCTCACAGAAAGGAGACTGTCTACTCTCCTGGACAAAGACACATTAGAACACACCTTCATCATCTCCCTCAGTATAAGCACGAGTTATGTGCATTGTCACTTGCTGCTCCTCCTGGAGTCGTATATATATGAGAGTCTGAATGTCCGTGGGAAGAGGCAGAAAGAGCAGAGGGGGGAGCAAACTTCAAATCCTTGTATCTGTTCAGCAAAGTCTGCAGACTGAGAAATGAAGGAGGAGTTATATCAGTTTCCTTCTGTTTTGATCCCAAGTCGTGTGGTGGATGGGTTGAACTCATGAATTCAGACTGGGCGTAGGGCTGGCAGCACTGCTGGGTCCCCTTTCTCCTGCCCTGTGCTTAGAGACTCTGACACTCGCTCTACGTCTGATTAAAGAGTGAGTCAGCGACTTGTACAGTGATTTCTCCTCATAATGGTTCAGCTTCACTGTGGTACTGTTGTATTTGTGTATGCTAGACTTGTTCCAGAGTCTTTGACACTAAGCACTTAAAGCCCTAATGTGCCTACATAACATGATATGGAGAATCAAGAAAGTAAATTTAATTAAATCTTACCCCACTCCTTCTGACACACAGGGAGAGACAAAAGGAACTTCTTTTTGAATACTGAGTATTGAAATGGGTATTTGAAATGGGTATTGATCTTTTAAGGTTTAGGTGTTAAATATTTGAAATGAGGGCAAACCTGTACCTTGATGGCTGAATTAATATTCTGGTTTCTTTTAGCCGTGGAGTTGACATCTGTAAAAGATATACTGGTAAAAATAAATTTTAAAGGCCCAAATCCTTTTAAATTCAATATCAACATCAACTTTATTTCAGAAGAAGAAATTTCATCAGTGATTTGACTAACTTTGCTAGTGATTAAAAATAACCCCTTGCATACAAATATCACTGCAATTACCATCCTGTTAATGTCTTAGAGAATTCTAGTGCTAATTTTTGAGGAGCTTTTGCTGAACTCCCAGCTTTCAAATGGGTGTTTCTATTCTCTTCTCTCTAGCTTTTTACAAGGATAGAAAAACAGTAATCCCAATTAAAACACAGCATTCACCAGATGTAACAAAGCAGTAGTATCTGAGAGTCTCATAGATTTTACCAATCTCAGAAAGAAAATAGCAGGATATCTCAACTGGTAACTGTAATTGTATCCTAGCTTTTCAGGGAAAAATACATCAATGTAATTGCGTGAATTGAATCTCTTTGCTTGGGGAAATAAAAACCATTTGAAGAATGGAAGCAAAACCTTTCTGATTTAATGGCATTCTGAAAACAAAGTTTAAAACCCTGTGAACTTCATTTATTGCTTCATGAGTACTGTAAGATGTCAAATGTTTATCAGTATGTTCCAAAATCTGGTGTAGAACCCTCGTATTGTAAGATATTCCCTCCTTTTAGCTTTTTCTGTGAAAGCTGTTTCCTCTCTTGCCAAAAGGTGGAGAAACTTGCAGTTCTAGATAGAGAAATGCATTGCTTGCTATAGAGTGGCAACATGATGCTCA
Organism: Irena cyanogastra; assembly: GCA_013397155.1. Classification (NCBI taxonomy): domain Eukaryota; kingdom Metazoa; phylum Chordata; class Aves; order Passeriformes; family Irenidae; genus Irena; species Irena cyanogastra. Next base: position 266,237 of record VWZV01007550.1, on the reverse strand, counting down.
GGGGATGTTAAGGAAAGATCTTTTCTTATATGACAATACTGGATCCTTCCTCAGCCTTACCTTACAAATAGAGGAGCTCCATCCAGTCAAACAAATAGCTCACATACAATGGGAATTGAGTTACCTGTTTCATCTTGTGCCTTTTTCATAGCTCTATCCTCCATGTATGAGATCCCTGTAGGGGATCTCTCCTCTCATTCACTGTATTTAGCTGCCTCTTGGACTTGCCTCCCTCCTGCAAAGATACAGACATCAAAGTGAGAAGTAAAGTTGTAACCATCACACATTTCCTGTTCTGCTTGTAAACAGTACAGTAACTGGTTTTCTGGGAACAGAAACCATAAAGGAAACAATAATTTACCATGATGGGATCATTTGTTGTAGGTTGAATGAAACATTTATTATAGTCTGTGAGAAATTTTTGAGCCCATAAATTCTCACTCATGAAAATTGCAAATTTTTTTTAATTGAGACTGAAGCAAAGCCTTGTTTTTTCTGAACATCTTTTGGCTTGGAAAATATGCTTCCCCCAGACAATTTTTCCACAAATTGTTGGTGGTCACGTTAGCTTGCACACAGAGACAGCAAACTCATTGAGACAGCCCATGACGAGCGGAACCTGTGCCCCTGATCCACAATTGCTTGTTCTAGTCACCAAATAATATTTCCTGGCCTCTTCCTCATAGGTAGCCAGCTACAGCTTGAAATGCCTTGGAAAGCAGGCAGTTACATAGGAAAATAAAACTTCAGAAATTCTTGTTACTGTATATTTGATTGTGGGCTGGAAGAAGTTTTTGGATGTTTTCATATTGAATACATGACTTGTTGCCTATGACTTGTTTTTGGCCATAGTAAGGATAGTAGCATGAAAGAAAGTTCACTTTTTACTCTTAAGATGTGCAGATTTCATTCAGCCATACAATATTAATTAACAGAATGTATTTATTATCAAAAAGGCAATATGAAGAGAAAAAAACAAAAGATGCACAGGTTTTAAACTCACCATCGTTGTACTTATCACATCTGGAGACATTAGAACCTCTGTTATTCATTTTGTAGTGCCTTGAACTGAAATTTGTTAAATGAATTTGTTGTTATCTTTGAAGTTAGACAATGTAAAGAGGTGTTAGAATATAAGAGGGAGTGAACTGGCAAAGTTTCTAAAACATCTGAATTGATAATGGCAAATAAGTTAAAACAAATGAAACGCTTTGCAAAAAATATTTTATACAGTCATGGTTTGGCATGGTTGTTCGAGGATTAGCCCTTATTGAATGTTCCTACGTGCGGTAAGATAAACCAGGGAAGAAGACTGACCTGTCTGAACAGAGGCCTTTGAGTTTTCCTGAGTTCCAACTCAGGGAAAAAATGAGAGTTTATGGCATTTGAGTGAAGGGGCAAACAACTCAGCAGGACTTCGTGAAGTTACACAGGGAGAAAATTAGAAGGGCCAAAGCCCAGCTAGAGCACAATCTGGCTACTGTCATAAAAGATATTAAAGCAATGTCAGGTTAAGGATTGGATTCAATGACCTTAAAATTCTTTTTGAAACTAAATTACTCTATAGTTTTAAATAAAATTAAAAATTAAAGTTTTCCAAGGAATTGGTGACAAAACAGAAATGCAGAATTGGTTGCATTTTCTCTCCTATGCACATAAAGATAAAACCATAATTAAATATTTAAGCATCTAACTAAAACTGTTCCAACTTTTCTAGCCAAATATCCTAAAATTTTACAAAAATCGCCATTAACTAATTAATGGCACCATTAATGTGCCATTTAGTTTCCAGAATAACCATTAATTCTTAACTGTAGGGACCCAGATTTAAAATGACTGGTCAGGTCAAAATGCTGACTTTCTGCCCTGCTCCTTGCAAGATCCTGTGACACAAATTTGTTGTGTTTGAAGTTTGTCAGGCCTTCTCTAGCATGATACAGTGTAAGATATGTGACTTCCAGTGTTTTCCAAGGAAATGCTGTGACACTAGTAGCTCTCTACACAAATCTGCACAGAAGAAGATAAGCAAATTTTCTCAGAGCCACTGGGGGTTCCTTTGTTCCATTGGAGTTTTTTAATTTCAGTTCTGCTAGGCTTGACTGGAGTTAAAGCAGATTATTAAGGGATTTGTTCAAATGGCTCCAACTGCTGTCAGGCTTGAAGCACTGGCCACTTCTGTAGGAAGCCTTTTCCAGTGTTTGGCCACCCTGTGGTAAAGGCAGTGTATGTTGGGACTGAAGGGGAGCATAAGGAACCTGCCTCCACTATTTATCCAATGCATATGGACATTTGCTAGGAGCCTGGGTACTGCTCTAGCAGTTCATACCTGGCATTTTTTGGGGGGAGCCCTCTTTACTCCTTGGCATATGCAACCGAAGTATGGAAGATTTTTTTATTTAATTTCCTTTTCCCAGTGAAATTTTGCCCCAATAGTCCTTCTGAAATGTTGGTTTGTTTTTGGGGTTTTTTTGCATAAATTAGCACTCATTTTGAATGCAACCATCACCTATGTTGTAACTTACAACAAAGCAAAAATCTCATTTGGCCTTCCCATGAAGCATGGCAGTCTTGGAAAGGACCACTGCAAATTGAGAAAGCAGTATATACAATTTTTAATACCTTCATACCTCTCTCAGGACCACCAGAAATGAAGATAGTTTTTATGACAGCTGGTAACTTTTTATTTCACCCTAAATATTCAGCAGATAACCATAGCAAATCATAAAACTGTCTGCCTATTCCAGCTGAAATATTATCCTTTATAACAATTCTGCTGAACAGATTTTGGCTTTTTAAGCTGATCAAGAGTCATCTATGAACAGACTGTGTTCTTTATCAAATGTCTGTGTTTGCTCAAAATTTGCCAACTGGCTAGATTCCCCAACCAAAATGTTTTTACATTTATTTCCATCACAAATTCCCTCCTGCCCTAACCTTTCAGAGGACTGCAAACAAGCAATACTTGGTTCTGAGTTTTATATTGAATGTGGAGAGATATCTCCTATCTTTGCTTTTACATGATAGTTAACTCATGTCTTGCCATAATTCCAATAGCATATTTTTTCTTTACTTCAGTTTGTCAAGTGGGATTTGCAAAATACACTCTCTGCTCTCAAGAGCACTGTTAGCTCCACACTGACTTCACAGCAAAAGCACTAAAATAAATTCATGGCTGCTTCACAGTCACATCCTTCTAAGGAGTTAGTCAAAGATACTATTATTTAGCTGCGAGGTGCATTACAGTAAATGGAAAGATTGACAGTGAGTTTCATGAAATTTTGGACTTCCTTCCTTCCTTCCTTCCTTCCTTCCTTCCTTCCTTCCTTCCTTCCTTCCTTCCTTCCTTCCCTCCTTCCCTCCTTCCTTCCTTCCTTCCTTCCTTCCTTCCTTCCCTCCTTCCTTCCTTCCTTCCTTCCTTCCTTCCTTCCAGCACTATTGGGAGCACTTTTCAGTTGTGTGCAGCCAGGATGTGGTGTTTGGTTTTTTTGCTGGGTTTTGTTTGTTGTCTTTTTTCTTCTTTTCCTTTCCGGTTAGTAGTGTATTTGTGTACGTGCCCTTATCCTCTAAGATTTACTGGCAGAAACAGAGACTGAAATCAAAACTGTGATAAAAAAAATTACCCAGACTACTGAGAAGCTGTTAAAATTAAATTATTAAAACAAGATTTGCATTACATCCAATAGAAAATTAAGTAAGTATGATATTTAGGTCACCTGAATTCTTCAAGGTCATCCAAAAATTAATGGTCTAATTTGAGTGACTTCAATTAATCCAGTATCCACATGACCTATGAATTACAGTTTTTCTTTTCTTAGTGAAAGCTAAGGTCTCTAAAATTAAAAAAAAAGGAAGAAAGTTAACAAAATATTTTTCTATTAGTCTTTGTAGATCAATATTTTTTTCGAAGGGCTGAGAAACAAAAAAATAAAAGTTTCACTGTTCAGAGTTCTTCTTTGCTCTTTGTTAAATTTCAAAGACTTACTGAGGAAAAATACAACTTTATAGAGACAGCTCATGACAAATACAGTAATACTTTTGCATTTATTAAAAACTTGCCCTATGAAAACTTAATTGAACATTGTTTTGTCTCTGGCTGAACACAATTACATAATTTCTTTTGTTTTAAAAACCCACACATTTCTTACTGATTGTCTTAAGTGAATTTTACAAATTCAAATGCAAAGGTGTATCAATAACTTATAAAGATGAAAATGAAATAGAGTGCATTTTGACTCTGGGAAGCTAAGTTTAGGGAAAACATGACTTCTCATTCTGGATTTACTGGAAAATATCTTATTTACATATAAGGATTTTTATATTACTGATCTGGAGAAAATTCATTCAGGCAATTCACATGTTGCTTTCCATTACATTACAATTATTTCTATAGGTGACATTAAGGCAGTCACCTCTGTAGTGTGGGACTATATACTTGCAACCTTAATTTAGGTGCTCATTCCAAAATAGTCAAAAGCAAATCCTTCAACCAACAACTATTTATTCTCTTTGGAGGTGTGCACATTATATTGAAATATGATAATCCAAAGCATGTTTTGTTGAGTGACTATATACTTAAGGGAAATGGCCTCTTTTTAACATTGGCAAGTCCTGTTACATTTTGTTTTCTACCTCCATCACCCACATGAAGGCTTGCCTCAGGAAACACATGGGTGCTATCCTTATCTCTTGCAAGCATTACTGATGTTTATGCTTCTTTTTTTTAACTAATTAAAAAATTAAGGAAGATCTGAGATAAACTTTCATGTAGAAAAGGGTAGATAGTGAGTACTGTGCACTATCTGCTTTTTGTGATCGCTTCCACAACCTGCTGCTTAGAAGCTTCACAAGAGGAATGCTGTGCCAAGCCCAGGTTCTTTTTGTGCCTCATTCACTTAGGGACTGAGAATAATTTAATTTTCTAGCTACAAGAAAGCAGAATCAGTGATAAATTCACAATGTGCTAGTCATATGAGACTAATCACCTGATGAAACACACCAAAAGATGCTTATTGAGACTATATATTAGCATATACAGGCACACAGATGTCAAGGTTATGCTGTACATAAGTGAGGGTGCACAAGCACTGCCATGATCTCTGCTTCCCTGGGTGAATGTTCTGTCATCTTGCATACAAGGTTTTTATTCTTTCTGTGTTTCTCAACATGAATCTGAGTGATGTTTGTTTCATGTGATTTGAATGGGAGCTGTGAACCTTTTCTCACAAAGAAAGTGGCGGATACATTGCCCCTGGAAAGAATTCCTTTCTGTATTCTTTCGAGCTGCTCCTTGCTTGGTGGTGCTGGTGGTGAATGTATGGTAGTGAGGAGCACATGAACTCATTCAGTCAGATTATGCTATATTCACACAGCTTTTTAAATTCACCATCACATCTGTTTGCTATGTTAAGCTCATCTGGAAAATAGTTACTGAGGCAAAATTTTCTTGCCCAGCTGCAATGCAACCCAGGGAAAGCAAGATAGACATCCCTGCATTTGAGATCTCTGCTGTCCTTAGGAATTCCTAGCTGAAATTTCTGAGTATTAGGGCAACAGACTGAGAAGACCTACTAAATCACAGCCTTTTCCAATGATAAATGTAAGAACAATCTTCGTGGTTTGATTTGAAAGCCATATCATAGATACATTAGGGTAAGGAACTATTTTTTACCTTGAAGGTTTTGGTGAACTTGCAGATTTTTACCTCCTTTCATCATATTAAAATGACAAACATCTCCAACCTGGATTCGAGAAGTGTCAGTTAACACCTAGTCTCTCACACATCCTACTTCCCTGGTGTACACAAGGTGTTCCTGAGACAAAATAACAGAGACTGGATTGCAATTGCCTGTTAAACATCGAGTAACGTGGGAGGCCTGCAGATAAAAGCAACTTGCAGTTTGGAGCATATTGTGATTGAACGACTCAAAGGGAAACAAACAAACCCAGGAGGTTTCTCACTTCCAGCTGCCTCGGGACCCCACAGCACAGGTCTGCAGTGCCTTGGGGTCAGCACTGGCAGTGTTCTGCAGCAGCTCAGCTGGCAGAAGGCAAGTAGGGAGCAGCCCAGGACCCAGCAGGGTCTGATGTGAAGTGCAGCCAAAAAACAGCACCCTCTGACAGTGCTGGGCCAGCTACACATCAGAGGGAAAACCTATGTGTGTAGAAAACCTCTGCTGCCACGTTGTTTCTGATCAGACTAAGACTTCAATGTCTCTGAAGTTACACAAACTTTGGCTGTCTTTCTGTAGCAATCCCATTCTGCCATATCTACCACTGCTTTTAACTAAAATTACTGTTTCTGATAACTTGAGAGGTGATACTGATTTATGTTGTTTAGTTATTAACCACTGAAAGGGAACTTGCTATCTTGACGCTCAAAAACGTGATTAAAAAAAAAAACCTTCAAATGTAAAAAAAAAGTCAATTTTTCAAGGAAATAACTTAAAAAATTGTTTCAGTGGAAATCTATTTTCTTGATTAACCTTCCCTAAAAAAATAGCATTGTGGAATGACAAGGAAAAATAAAAAAACCCTAACAAACAAAAGATGACAACTTGATTAAACAGGTGCTTTCTCATGGAAGCATTTCACTCTTAATGAATTCAAGATTTCTGGGGTGGTGGTAGGCAAGTGTTTTATTTATTTATTTATTTATTTTAAATTCCTGACTGGCACCTTGTTTATGCCTCTAAAGTTTAATAAGAGAAAGAAGGAAATCCTTTTTATATATAATTGCTGTTTCATACTTTCACGTCATTTCATCTTTCTTTACAATAACACTTTTTTCCTTACCATTGTAGGCAATGAGAGCTTAGAAGAAAATTACGTGCAGGACAGTAAAATGGGATTTGTCATCAATGCAATATACGCTATGGCTTATGGGCTACAAAATATGCATCATTCCCTTTGCCCTGGACATGTTGGACTCTGTGATGCTATGAAACCAATTGATGGCAGCAAGCTCCTGGAGTTCCTCCTCAAATCCTCATTCATTGGTGTTTCTGGAGAAGAAGTTTGGTTTGATGAAAAGGGAGATGCCCCTGGAAGGTAAAGAGGTTTCATTCCAACTAATTAAACCAGAGGGTGGGAAGTGGGAATGGTACTGTGTTTGGTGATGTGGATTTCTTTGGGTTTTTTTTTCTGAAACATAAAGCATGAACCAATCTTTCCCACAGCCAGGAATAACACTGGTAACACATGGTGTCTTGTATTGGGACAGGAACTACAGTAGAGCTTAAAAATTTCTAATGCTACAGGAGAGGACAAACCTTGTAACTCACAGACTTCTGGTGTGCATGGTATTATTGAGTCTCAGCACCGGGGTTTTCGTATGTATAAAGCCTAATATAAATGATTGGAATTTAATGAAGAATTTACCTGATGTGGTTTTGAATTGAGGGCTGCAAAGCTCATCTTTTTCCAGCTGGAGCTCTGCTGAAACCTTGCCAGAGACTGTTTAGTTTTGATTGGTAAGATCCTTAATGATCTCCTTAATTTGTTTCACTCCAAATGGAATCAGATCAGTCCCAGAATTTAAAGATAGGTCTGTGTAGAGCAGCACAAATACTAGGGGAGTTTTGGCAGAAGTTTCTGTGTTCACTCATTTGGGGTCTGATCACAGCTGTGGCTGCTGCTATTGTTTAGCCCCTCCAGCAGACACAGGATGTACCCAAGCAGTACCTTTGTGGGCTTGGATGTCACATTTGTTTCTCTTAGGGGAGCAAACTGGAAGAGATCTTGCCTTTCATTTAGTTTTTTGGGTTCTATTTTAACACAGGGATTTTTTTGTTTCTTTGTTTTCTTGTTTATAAATACATTTAGTTCAGTGGCTGAAGTACAAAATCCATTATTAATTGAAACCTACCCAGGGATTGCTTCAGAAGTTTGCTTTCCTACTGAGTTGTTAAAGTGTTATAAAAGGCTCTCTCACTCCATCTTTGGGCTTATTGCATAAGTGCATCTGAGTGCCAACACCACACAAAGGAAGGGCTCTGGAGCAAACAAGAGTTTTCATGTCTTTTCATGCCTCCCAAGAGCATTCATAAGACACAGTGGTCTTAAAGCAACTCTTATCTCTACTACTTGTTTTTATTAGCAAAACTGGCCAATGTTTTATCATTTTCTAGATTATGTTTTTTTCTATTGTCATATTTAAACAGTATATACATTTAAACAGTTTGTTACATTTAATTAGTAACAAAAAGCTAGTCAGTTTGGTCTTGTTGAGCATTGACTTCAGAATTCTTTTAATGAAAGATACAGATCAGTTAGGTTAGGCTTTGAAAGCAAAGCAAGCAATTCCATTCAATTTGAACACACACATTGACACAAATGCATAAATCAAGTCTATGCACATATAATTTAGATGGTACAGAGAAATTACTGCTTAGTGTAGCTTTATGATTTTTACACACTATTTGTGTCTATAAAAGCATTACTCCAGCTTTGCATATGCTGAATTTTCTGTCTGTTAGCTATTTGGTTTGATGTTTAGATGTGATTTTCCAATTTTAGCCTAATTCTTATTTACTATTTTGTCACCCAAGAGCATTTCCACAACTCTCATCAGTACCAAGCATAAAATTAGATTGAACAGTTGCTGAATTCAAAACATAAGAGTGTTTATATTAGGATATTCCTCTGAGTATGCAGAAGGATAGAATTTATTCCATCCATCATTTTCGTCTATAGCAAGGACCGTTTTTCTTGATTTCCTAGCCTACTTAGAATTTGATAGGTTATTTTAGGTAGGGAGTTTTTTTGTTATTGATCCTCATTTATGTTTTCACAGTTGGAGCTAGCAAGTTCGGGCAAGGAAATTCAATTAACCTTTTTTGTTATTCATTCTGTAATCCTTGGATCAATCTGTGGCATTTATGTTGTGGGCAATATAGTATCAGAGAATGTCTATGTGTATATGAACTGTGGTCTGCACAGTCTGCCAGATCCTTGTATGGCAGCAGTAGTTTAACAGAATCAGCTGTAGCTTCAGAGTGGCTGTAGTGTTTCCACAGCTTCATGTGGAAAGTCTCTTCGTGCATCAGTGAACAGACCATAGCACTGTGTCACTACCCAAGAGTTTTTGTACCTCAGCAAAATGGAAAGATAAACACCACATACAACACCTAAATATAGCAAAGTCAGCCTGATATGAAATTTCTTAATTTTTTTTGGCTTTTCTAGACATGTGCAAGAATGTCCCATAAATGTGTAAAAAGTTTTTAGATATCTTGTCCTCAAATCATGTGAACAAATCAACTTCACAAGGTGGAATAATATTACTCTTAGAAGGCAGCAATCTTTCTCATAATTTTCAAAATCTGTGAGGTTCTTTGAGCAATTGACTCCCACAAGGTCCTAATTGTCATCATCATAAGTAGAGCAGACAGAGTTGCCTGTAGTTATGCTTGTCTGACACTCCCATAATCTCCCGTTTTGAAACCTGTACAGCTTCATGAAACCTCAACCATTTGTTTAGATACAAAGCTTTTTCTATCTCAGGCTCAATTCATGGTTTCAAGGTTTTTATCAAAATGAGATTGGAAAACACAAAGCATGTAGCCAAAGGTGTATTTCTTCTGTGAAGAATCTTTTCTTTGAATGTCTCTTATGCAGAAATATGAAGCAAACTTTTATTGGAAGGGCAAAAATGCAGTCATTTAGCTGACTGCACTGTCTCTGGGAAAAAATGACATGAATGTAACTCTGGAAACTCAGCTGTATGTGCTCACTATACCCTCATTAAGAACATGCTGGTAAATTTGCTACATTTCTTACTTTCATTGAGTAGCTCCCATTTTCTTTCTCTGTAGCAATCATATCACTGTAATTTCCAGAAATGGCTGGAGAAGGTGTGAAGTATGCAGTAGTCAACACAACATCCTTCTCTGGGATGCAGACATATCTTTTTAGCTCTGGTCTGTTCTAGGTAATTGCCCCCTTTTACCTTGTGGTTGGTATGAAAAACCTTACCTCTCTAGAACAAACGATTTGCATAGACCTCTGACCATAATATGCTTTGTAACAACAGGCAGGAGAACTTTCAGCCCTACAATGAACCTTTGCTATATGGAGAAATGCTGATCTTCACAAACTAAGAGAAAAATTTCACCTAACATTTCATCTTAATTAGACTTGGACTTAGAACCATGTAAGTCTATTTAGTTCAAAATTTCCAATAGCTGTTCAGGCTTCAGTCATGACAACACTACCTATTCCAGTGCTTTGAGTAAATAGTCAAATTTTGCCTTATGCAAAGCCTTCAAACTTGCATGTAAACAATATTTTTTTTTTTTCAGATATGCATTTTTGTTTTGGAGTTTGGATTCATGGGTGGTTATTTCATTCATTTACATCCTGGCATTGCTCAGCATTGCTCTTTTCCCTCTTGTCTTCTGGGATAGCAAACATCGATACCAGTCTGGTATTATGGCTGTGGAAAATGGTAACTTCAGCTGTCTCAGATTAACTAGAGTAAGAGTATGCCTGTGACCAGCTGACTTCTGTTCTGGCTTGCCTTACAAGTAATTTGTTCATATGACACCACCTACTTGGTCACATAATTTCCCAATATACCAGAGAGCTTGCTCTTATATTAAAAGAAGGATTCGGTTTTTTACCCACTGAATGTTTTAATGGCTTCTTTAAAGGCTGCCATGTGTGTGTGAAATACAACTGCCTCCAAGAAGTCTCACTCTCTGAGAGCTTCGCAACTCATGTCAAACCCTCTTCTTTTGGGGCCATAATTTTTAGCATGGACACAGCTCAAAATTGTTACAATTGTACATACGTGAGCAAGAGGAGGGGAGGAAGTATTCCAGCACTGAATTTGTCTTTGCTCAAAGCCCAGATTTTTCATTATGAAAAAGAAGGAAAGGATAAAGAATTTGAGCACATTTCCATATACCAAGTGTATTTGCTAGACCACATTTTCCACTTAAAATTCAACCTGCATATCAAAGCTGCGAACGTACTACAACTTGTCATAGCACAAGACTGTATAAGAGCTTTTAATCTACATACTTTATTCTTTGACAGGTAACCTATAGGAAAGGGAATAGTTTTACAAGAACACAGGAGAAACTCTTAATTGATATTGCATTTATGTCACTCTGTGCCTTGTGATATATTTTTGTAAAAATGAAAAAAGTGTGTGAGCTCAAAAATTCCATTAAGGGAATGTGAGGGTTTAGTAATCTTTTATTCACCTTCCTGAATTAATTTTCCAGCCCAGAGTAACTGATTTTGTCTCAGTCTAATATAAGGTCAAACTAAAATCCAAGTACATTTTCCTTGGTAGGAGGAGGTATGCACATTTCTGCTGAGCTTTACTCCTGTCTGTTGAGTATCTATAATGAAATGCCTGACTCTCACTGCTACTTGTTATCCTGATTCTTCACAAGCCTGGAAACAGCATTTCTTTTTTTAGGCACTTCCTTTAGAGGAACTGGGATACGAGAAGCCTAGTTCCCTAATGAATTTGAAATTTACCCCTTTCCTAAGCAATGCCTTGATTAGTGGCCAATTCCCAACCAATGGAGCTGCCTCCTGCTTGGAGCTCCATTGAACTCAGCGGCAGGGGTCCTTTTCACACGTGATTCAGGGGAGCTCTGCAGTGGCCCTGGCATTATCTGAGCATGCATACTTGCAAAATTGAGGTCTAATTACAGCTGTAAATATGCATTACTTTAAATCATCTTTAACGAAGACTTAGTTAAGAAAATTTCTCTACTCTAGAGAATAATTCTAGCACCTCTTCCCTCTGTGAAGTGCAGAGAGAGTTGAAATTTTGCATATTTGAACCTCAGAATGGAAAAGAAACAAATGGATGCCTCTCTTTGCTCACAACCAAACATCCCAGTTTTATTTATGGCTTGTACATTGCTTACCTTACTTTTCATTCTTAAAGCACATAGAGATTAGAAACACCCGTTATAAACAAAAGATTTTTTTCTCCAGAGACTGACAATCCCGTACAGAAGAGCAAGGTGGTAAATTCCAGGCTTGGAAAATATAAGATGCTTTGTTATTTTCAGCTCTAATTCTGATTCCTTGTTCTCAATGCTCTTTCTCTTGTCATTTATTAAACAAAGTCCTCCCTCTTCTCATCTTAAGAGACCAGGCTATGGGTTTAGCCTCTTTTGTGGTTTTTCTTCTCTGTAAGCACTCCAACATTCATTCTTCCATTCTTGCTTATTTCCTACTAAGAATGTGGGGTAAAAGAATGAATATGATAATTATCAATAAGGGATGTACACACATCAGGTTCAACACATTGAAGCCAATGGGATAGGCTGGATGTTTATAGCAGCAGTTTTTTATGCTTCCCTTGCCTCAGTCTTGGGAAGTGCTCTCCTACTTGCCTAGGGTAAGGAAGTAAATGTTGTGACTGAGGTGCTAACTTTTCCTGACAGAATCACTGGGCTGCATAATATGAATGGTAGAACTTAGAGCTTACAGCTAACTTATGGCAAACCAGTTTGGTTGGTTTGAGCATTTCTGCTTAAGAGCTCCTAGCAAGGGCTATACTACAACCAGCTCGCATGGAGACACCAAGTGAAGGTTAAAGAAGTTTTGACAAATTATTAGAAAACACAGTCAGACATTGCCTACATGTGCATCTTCAGCAGAGTTTACTGTCTTTGGTGCGCAGTTCTTCCTGGACACACAAATTTTTACCCACAGTTTTATGCAAGCAAGGCAGGCAGTCAGCAATTAAGTGCCATTCAGAGCTGACGTTTCCGATGATTCTGCTGCAAACCCTAAAGGATGTTGGGTTTTTGTGAAACCCAAGTTCCTGGTGTTAAGGGATAACACAAATATTTAGAGGCAGAAGACAAAGAGCAAGGTAAATTTTTGTCCTTTAAGTTGCAGAGAGTGACTTGTTTTTTCCTTGCAGATATGACATCATGAACCTACAGTACATAGAGCCCAACCGCTACGACTATGTCCTCGTTGGGACCTGGCACGAGGGCGTGCTCAACATTGATGACTACAGGATCCAGATGAACAAGAGCGGAATGGTCCGATCCGTGTGCAGCGAGCCTTGCCTGAAGGGCCAGATTAAGGTGTGCCTCAGACACCTATTTTCTGCTATAGAAATATGAATACCCAGTCAGTGTTTTTCCGTAAACCCAAGTAAGCTTCTTTCAAGCCAATGGGTAGGGCTTCCTTTCCTTTAGGAAAGCCAAAATGATAAAAAGACTCCTAGACGAATACCTTTCTTTAACGACAGCATATACAGGCCCATGTTTTCTAAAATTACCCTTTGTAGGGATGCAGAATCTTCTAGTGTGACAGAATTTGAATTTCACCTTATGTGAGAAAGGTTTTAAGTTAGTCATTGTCTACAATATTCAGCAGTTGTGATTCACCTGGGGGCTGATCTTGAAAATATCGTGACCCACGGGAATCCAGTATTTTGTTCCAGCAGTTGCACCTGCAAAGAAAAGTTGAAAATAAAAACCAACAAACCCCACGCCTATTTGTATCTCACAACAGGACGAATGGAAACACAAATGAAATCACTCTGTGTCCACCAAAGAGTAGCACTTGCATCAGGCTACAAATAATTTGCTACCAGTCATGTCTGGATGACATAAAGACACGTTTCACCACTTTGAAAATGGTATGGATGCATTAAGTTGAAAATGGCAAGAAGCCCATTCAGCAAAATCTCCTTAGAGTAGACTTCCTTTCTATTTTCATTTAATAAGCACATTTGCAGCTTTTTATTTCTATATTGCTACTCTAAGCAATAAGCAACTGATGATTTGGCAAAGGCATGGTGACACACTCCAACATCTTGGAGAAGAAACATTGTTGGTATTTACCACCCTCTGAAACATCTTTTCCCTGTTTTTGAGATTGTGCAGTTTGTGTATGTGTGTAAACACCATGCATACAAAATGCCAGCTTCAGCTCTCATTGAAGTCTATTGGACTCTCTCCACAGAGTGCATGAGGAAATGTTAACAAAAAAAAAAAGCCCACAAAGCCAGTATTCAATAAAACAAGCATTTTGCATTTCACTACTGCGCTTATCTCTGCATATAGATGGATAGGAAGACCTGGAAGAAAAGGCTGGATTCCTCCTTTCTGGCAAACAAGGCTAGAGTCTTTGTAAGAGCCCTAGGAGTCAGAGATATCCTTAATCTTTCTTTCAGCCTCAGGGTAATGAAACTAGGAATCAAGACACAGAAATAATCTTTTCAGCATTGGATCATTACATTTAGCAGCCCTCACAGCAAAGAAAGAAAGTTTTCAGGGGCATTAGTCCCTAAAAGAGCTATTCCGAAGCATGAGATTGGTCACTGACTAATTTTTTTATCTGCTAGAACCCAATAGATCCTTTCAGCAGGATGTTTTGTAATTTGTTCTTATTTTAATTTCTATTTACACTTGTGTTATGAGCCCAAAAGAGACTTCCACATAAATTGCAATGTATGTGTACGTGAATGTTCTTGTGTGTACATGTATATATATGTATTTATATGCATGAATTACTATTAGTTCTAACCTTTGACTTTGTTTACTGCTTTTTACTATGCAATAGATATTGTGTGGTCTGAGCTGCTTGCCCTGACCTCTGTCACCTCACCGATTAAGCCTCAAGTTTGATTAAAAATATGACATTCACTATGCCTCTGTACCAGAGGGAAAATAGTTTTGTACTTTTAACTCAGAATGGCTCTCCCCATAACAAAATAAAATTGTCCCCTGAGGTTATCCTTGAACTCCTAGGCACAAATATTAATACCTGAATTGATACAAAATCATGATTGGTGTTTTCTAGCGGCTTGAAATGTGCCATGCACAGGAATCCTGTCATGTTTTAAACAGTGTATTGTGTTATGCGTTTGCTGGGGCATGGTAGTATGTGCCTCTTTGCTGTCTGATAGAGGATCAGAACCAAGGATGCATTTTGTATTGCAGGTGATCAGGAAGGGAGAAGTGAGCTGCTGCTGGATTTGCACTGCTTGCAAGGAGAATGAATTTGTTCAGGATGAATTCACATGCAAAGCCTGTGAGCTTGGCTGGTGGCCAAATGCTGACCTGACAGGTAGGCATGTGTCCCTCCAAATGCATTCTTTTTCTAGAGGGCACAAGAAGAGCACCCTGCGCTGGAGAGTAAGGTGGCAGCATGCAGAGATATTTGCACACACATTCCAGTGCAGTTTAGGGTGAGTGTCTTTCAGCTTAGTGCCACAGCAGACACAATAAAGGCAACAAAATTTCTGCCAAGAAGAAATGTTACAGTCTGTCTGCTCCTTTCCTTCCTTTCGCACAAGTATTAATACAGCTGTTAAGACTGCTAATGAACTCAGCAGCATTTGCTGCAATTTAGCAGTGACTATCACAAGAGTTCAGTGCATTCTTATCATATTGACTTGACACTCTTTTCTGAACATTTTGCCATGCAATTAGTAGTGCTTTGCCTGGGATTTCAGGACCTTCAGTAACTGATTACTGGACTCTTGTTTAGTATAGAGATCATTCTCACTACACCCACCAGCAAGAGTAATTTCCACAAAATCATGAGAAAAGCTGTCTGGAAAGAGTTAGACTTGGTCTCTTCTGTGTATATGCTTTGGATGAGTTGCATGCTTTGGCACCCTTCTGTTTACTTTTTACCTATCAAGGTCAACCTCTGCATCTGCTCTGGGCTTTGCAACAACCTTTACCCCCCCAAAAATAGCTACAACTCATTGAGAAGCATCACCCTGACCTTAACGTTTGCTTTGTATCACTGTGAAAGACCAGAGGCACCTCTGCCACATGATGTCACCTCTGCAAATCTTGGATGCCAGCATCCAGCAGGGCATTATTCCTAGTCACAGAAACAATCTGATCAGCTAGCCAAAGATCAAATGCGCAACTTAACACATCTTTGTCCTTTACCATGACTGCCTGACAGCTAGATGTTCCTGCAACTTTAAGCACATACACAAAATCCTTACAGTCCAATTAATTTGTTCTATGAGATACCTCAAGCTAGTAACCAAAGCCAAATGAGCTCTCAGAGCATGTAATCTGAGAGGGAAAGCTAGCCACCTCTCCAGGTAAAAACACATTATTAATCACAAGAGACTGGGAAATATGACCCATTGTCTGCCTTGGTTTTCTATGGAAAATAAGTTATGGTCGTGTCCCAGATGTGTGTGTAAATGTCCATATTTCATACCTCCCACTCCCACCACCCTGCCCTGCCCCTGCTCTGGTTTGCAGCTAAACTGACAAACAGATTTGTCAGGATACAGAAATCTCAGTGATCATTCATGTTTCATGTCAGTGGGTTGTAGGGAGAGGAGTTGATGAAAAGTACATTCTGTAAGGGCCCAAATAATGGAAACACATCTGGTATTAATAGAAACCAAAAAATCCACAGAACCTTTCATAAATGTTCTGTCTATTTGAAAAGCTCATATTTAATTCCTGCTCCTAGGACACCCAGCGTCTGCTAATTTTAAAGCAGATATCCATCCACAAACAGGTTTTGCTGGTCTTGGAGGTTCACAGAATTGTTTGTATCTACTCTTCAGGGAAGAAAAAGGGATTTATTGATTAAAAAGAAGCCAGAACCAAAACGTGGTGAGAGATCAATATACACTTGAGAGAATATGGTTCAGTTCTACAAGCTGCTCAGAGTAGCTCAAAAGGGGTCATGTCAAAATGACAGGCACTGCTGAAAAGAGTTGAGGAAAGAATCAGTGCTGGAAAAAATCTCCAGGGCATGTTGCAATCTATTAACTTTTAATGAAATCAGTAGATGACCTGCTGATTTGTGTTTCTTCTCAGCAAGGAGACTGGACTGCTGCTGTTCTAAAATCACAGTAACGTCAGCCAAATGACAGCATAGCCATCGACTTATTTCCTAGAGAACATTGAAATGGCAGCCTGCTCCCGCACAGCTTCTTCAGTCTGTCTTATTGAAGAAAAAACTTTATACTTTTAACCCCTAAAATTGATTTACTTGAACTATACCTCAAAGTACAAAGCTGTGAAAGGAAGCTGATGCCATCCTAATTTTTAGAGGAAGGGAATTTATCTAGATAAACTCTGTCTCTTGAACTTTGTGGGAGTCACCATTGGTATGATTTAATTTGGAATTCTTTTTTCTTGCCAGGACTCCTATCAAATGTGTTTTTATAGCTTGATTTTATGTGTTGTATTCATACCCTGACAGTCACCATAGCATCTAGACACAGACGGTAACATCTCACAGTGCAGATTGTTTTTCCCCTTGCTTTAAATCTTAAATGCTAAACATGTATGTGGTTTTAGACTCATTTTCCATCACAGATGGAGGCTCTAAAATCCTTAATCCTTTTAAGAAACGTGAAGCACATAATAATTATTTCGTAAGACATGCTTTTCAAGGCGCTCATTTTCTCCATTTGAAATCAGTCTCTGTGGCTCAGCAATCATTTCCTGACATTTTAATTTTATTTTTAAATGTACACAATTTTTTTTAGATTGCTTCCCTTAAATATCAATTCAGTGAAATGGACGCAACAGACACAAAGGATTTCTCACCACAGATTATGAAAACCTGACCTGAGAAATAGTCACTAAAGCCAGTACCTTAGACCTTGTGCCAAGAGAAATCTTTTATAGTAGCAGAATATAATATAAGATTGATGAATGTCAAGCTAGTAAACTCAGTTTACATAAATCATCTTAAATAAGCTATAAAACAAGATAAGGTAGGAAGTTTTATAGTCTTATGAAAAGAATTATAAGGTTTTGGGGCCATCAGTTACCTGGGATATGTATTAATGACCTCAGAAAACATCACAGATTCTCTTATTGTCCTTGCACTTGCACTACGAATATAGAAAAAGAAAATAAAAAGAGGACTAGCCTTCTGATCTTGGAAATTATTCACAGTTAAAATGCAGGGAAAATAGTACATGTAAACTACCAGATAGCTTTTACAATAAAATTTTAACTGTCAAGCTTTTGCTCAGATTTTTTTGAGGTTCGGTTTAGCTGCTGAGGGGGCTTTTTTGTTTTGATTTGATTTGTTTTGTTTTGTTTTGTTTTGTAAATGCATGCAAAATTTCCTGAGTATCCTCCCCCAGTCTCAAAGGGGTTCCAGAGCCCACTTTCTCCTAGCTGGGAAATGACCCACCTTCACAAGTGCTGACAACCAAGTGTTAGCTGTGTAGGGAACTTTTTGCAGTTTGTACAATATGTGGTTCTTGGGCTTCCTGGTGCACAGGAATTACACTGGTTTAATGAAACATTTCTAAGCAAATCTTACACAGGATAAGCTTAAAGCAAACGATAGGCTTAACTACCATGTTGGATCTGGGTTAAGCCCCTGAAAATATAGTTTAAAATGGAATAATGTGAGTATGTCTTGATATTGTTAAGCTTAAAGTCCATATTGAAACTTAACCCTTCCAACAACCACTGACCAGATTCTTGTATGAGAAGAGCTTCACTTGTATTAATCAATAAGCAGGAGCTTCTGATCCTCAGTCTTTTATTAAATCATAGAGGAGCCAGCTTCCAGTCAGGGCTCCTGCGGCCAATGGCCAAAGGTTCACACTTCTAATAAAGAGGTTTTCCTTCATATTTCACCACAAAAATATTGGTTAGAAGTACGTGTTTCCTATCAGAGTCTTGAACAGACCACATTGAGCAAAAGAATTTTATTTATAAAATTTTCTCTTTTTTATAATATTTTCCTCATAAAATAAGACCTCTGGTAGCCACAGATACAATTTCTATTATCTTTCATATTACAGGCATGTGCAACAACAACACCTGTGGTTAAGTCAGCTTGGAGATAAAGTGTACAGAATTATAAGATCTTCTTCCAGTTCATATGACATTGGCAGACATTAAAAGTTCAAGCAGAAATTTTCCATGTCAGGACTTTGCCTTGGGCTGATTTCTTTTCTCTCTCTTTTTTTTTTAATTTAAACAAAAACCATTTTTTCTCCTGTTTCTCAAAATGAGGTTACAGTAAAACTGTTCAACCCTGATCTATACCTTGTCTTACTTCTCAATTATTTGGAAGGAAGGACGTTACAGTACATTACAGTACAGATATCTACATTACAGTAGAGGTATCTGTTCATAGCTTTTTGTCACCATGTGGAAGATGCATATAAATTAGGCAAAACTGTAGGACTCAGAAGCTTTTAGTTCATAGATGGTTTCTGCAAATACACTCCACACTGAGGAGGAAGAGACTGAGCACAACTTTTGCCCATCACAACATCAGGGCCCTTCTTAACACCTAGCAGCAAAAATGAGAGGAAAAAATGCCTCTCCCACAAGCTTGCTGAAATTACCATCTTTTCCCTGTTCTTTCAGCCATGTCCAGCAACTCAGCTAGGCAGCGTTCATGAGCAGCCAGTCCAGGATCAGAAAAGCTGGACCAGCAGTTTGTAATGAAGATATCTGGGTGGAGAGGTGGCTAGAAAAAAACTGAACTGTAAGGCAAACTGAGACAGAGATGGGGAGGGACTGGGAGGAAAGATACTCGAGAGGTGGGGGAAAGGCAGAAAAGGTGAGCTATGTCCAAGGGAAACTGGAGGAGGATGGAAACAAGAAGTAGAAGAGGCTGTGGATACTTCCCTTGGGATAAAGAAACATGTTAAAAGCATTTTGAAACTATTAAGTCAAGAATAGAAATTAGAAAATGCCATAATGAAAGATGTCCATAACAGCATCACAATCATAACACCTTATTAACACAAAGGATTTTATTTTCTCTGTAGTGTTTATTGCTGGTATTACTTCTTCAGCACAGTGAGGAAGATATCCAGAGACTCCTTTAGCTTGAGTGTGGGAAAGAGCAGTAAAGCACTGTTTTAACAGACACTTATGCTTGCATGTCTGTACTAGTCAGAAAGGAGAGTCTTTCCAGTTTTTATCTGAAGGCATTCATATTCTGTGGGTTTTACTCTTCCAAGAGAATTAAATTATATTATGTAGTGGGAAAACAATGAGCAGAGGGTTTGACAAAATAATAATAATATACTGTGAAGAGAAAAAAAGCAGAAATGTACTAAGAAGGTATAGTATCTATGATATAGTTCCATCAAAATTTTGGATTTATTACCATTTTTCTGTCCATAGACCTCTGATTAATTTATATTATTTATAAAATCACTCTCAAAAAATGTAGTAGATCAAACTATAGTGATTGTGGTAATAATTGAATAAATTACTCTGAGGAGGTAAAAAACCTACCTGTTTGCACCAATACTTTCCCTGCTGAAATGAAGAGATGATGGTGAGTTTTTCTGGGTTCTGCTCCCAGCTGTGCCTTTGGTATGCTGGGCTTGTAATCAGATATCTCTAGAAGCAGATACTTCCAAATCTAATTTCCTGTTGCAGCATCATGAGAAAATGTTTGGGACACCCAAAGTGGATGGCTGTTTTTTTGAACATATTTAATCCAAACTTTTACATCATGCAGTTCACTCCTTTGTAAAATGGTTTTAATAATCCATATCACAAAGACATATGTTAATATTTGGATTATACTTAGATCCAGCAAAAAAGGTTCTTCCAGGAGCTACCTTTCTAACACTCTGTTTCTCTTCTGTACACTGCAGGCTGCGAACCCATCCCTGTAAAGTATCTCCAGTGGAGCAATATAGAGTCTATTGTGGCTGTGGTCTTTTCCTGCCTGGGGATCCTGGTCACCATGTTTGTCACCCTTATCTTTGTGCTCTACAGAGACACCCCTGTTGTCAAGTCCTCCAGCCGCGAGCTCTGCTATATTATCCTGGCTGGCATCTTTCTGGGTTACGTCTGCCCTTTCACCCTTATAGCTAAACCCACCACGACATCCTGCTACCTCCAGCGCCTTCTGGTGGGCCTCTCCTCCGCCATGTGCTATTCCGCCCTCGTGACCAAAACCAACCGCATCGCGCGCATCCTGGCGGGCAGCAAGAAGAAGATCTGCACCCGCAAGCCCCGCTTCATGAGCGCCTGGGCCCAGGTGGTCATCGCCTCCATTCTGATCAGCGTGCAGCTGACACTGGTGATCACGCTGATCATCCTGGAGCCCCCCATGCCCATCCTCTCCTACCCCAGCATCAAGGAAGTTTACCTTATCTGCAACACCAGCAACCTGGGTGTCGTGGCTCCCGTGGGCTACAATGGACTCCTCATCATGAGCTGCACATACTATGCCTTCAAGACTCGCAATGTGCCTGCCAATTTCAATGAGGCCAAGTACATTGCATTCACCATGTACACCACTTGTATTATCTGGCTGGCCTTCGTGCCCATCTATTTCGGGAGCAACTACAAGATCATCACCACCTGTTTCGCAGTGAGCCTGAGCGTGACAGTGGCTCTGGGGTGCATGTTCACTCCTAAGATGTACATCATTATAGCCAAGCCTGAGAGGAACGTCCGCAGTGCCTTCACCACCTCAGATGTGGTGCGTATGCATGTCGGGGATGGCAAGGCACCTTGCAAGTCCAACACTTTCCTGAACATATTCCGGAGAAAGAAGCCAGGGGCTGGAAATCCAAAGTAAGTGGATTGACTGCAGGTACACATCTATCTGTATATGTCCCTCTCTTTGCCATCCTTCTTTGGTTGACTGTAGTCTGCTGAATAGTAAGGTATGTAATAGTTTTTCTTCTCAGGTGTAGCAGAGAAGGTGGAAATGACCCTTTAGTTCTAAGCCTCAGATGGATATTGATGTGTTGCTTATTATCTTCTCTCCTGCTCTGAAGGCAGCCCTGTGCACAGCTCCCTCTACCACTGGGCCAGGCCAGGCAGTGGCAGAGTAACCAAGCTCCATTGCAGCTTCTTGCATCTCCCTGCCACATGTGTGTGTGTACAGGGATCTCATGCCGTGATGTGCAGTTGCTCTGCATCATGTTCAAACTGAAGTGCTACTGTAGCCTTTTAGAAAAGGGATCTCTGTTTGAATGATCGTAAATCACATGTGCTCGCCTTAGGCCACTGGAATGTGTGTGAAAGCTGAGGACTGAACATTAGTTTTTAAGGTAGTCTATTGTGACAATCCTCATGACTGTGATTCAAAAGCACCCTCCACGCTATCCCTGTGCTCTATTTAATACTCAGCATTTTGAGCAATACTCTTACTCATAATTCGTGCAAATCTCTCCATGTTCTCAAACTCAGCGTTGGTGCGAAAGTTGCAACAGTCAACTGATGGTGAAAATGAACTTGCATTCACATCTATGGAACTTGTTATTTTCCTTGCTAATAATTAAAAGCAACCCAGATGCAGCAGAGCAGGAGAGAGAATTGTTACTTCAAACAGCGTCTCCCTGTGAGGAGCTGTCTGAAAATTTGCATTCTTTATTACCTTATTGTTTTTTAATCTTTAAAGAAGCACCATAGGGCTACATATGAGCATAGATGATTTTTGTCCTAATTAAATAAAATAAAAACAAAAAAGCACCAGTGAAACCTACATTTCTGAGCTCCCCAATAGAATTAAAATTCAGTTAATTTCAACTTTTTGGGGATCTGTAGGTTTCTCTGATTGGTTTTGATTCAGTTTGCATAAGAACCATTTTCATCTGTCCTAGTGATGGAGGTAATACTGTAGAAAACCCATGCTGTGATCAATTTTGTCTTTATGCTACTTCAGTACATTTTATTTTTTTGCTAGACAGGGGGTCAGAAGGGAAGGGAATAGAGATGTAAGTGACCCAAATACATAGCTCAGTGTGCCACAGAGGCCACAGCAAGGCTGCTGACTCCTGAGCTAGACAGAGAGAGAGCAGGGAGTGGCAAGCAGCCCAAGCAACCACTGCCTACGGGGAGATGGCAAAACTCTCTGCAGCCCAAGAGCTTGAATTCCATTCAAATAGAAAGATGGAGCCTGATCCACCTTCCTCTGACTCTATGGTAGTTAGATGGGAACTCAGACATCTGTAAGAAACTAGCATGGTGCCCTTGCAGTGTGGTTTCTGGCTAGCAGTGTTGGTTTCTTTAAGCTGATGTCTGTCAAAAAAAAGAGATTTTTGAATATTTTAGGTCATGAGAAACTTAATAACTAATTCTCTGTTCTGCTTACTCTTCTTCTTTTACCTTTATCAAAGGTACCTTCTTCTACCTTTATTAAAAATAAAAAAGTAGTTTAAAAGATCCAAATGTGATATACTTAGAATACAGTTCTTAATATGAGAGAATATTACATCCTGTTAAAATGTTGAGCTTCTCCTTCATCATTGTCACCTTTAAAATTCAGCAGGGCTTACCTGAGCTTTTTAGCAATTTGTTACATAATTTTACTAAGATTTTCTTGACCTCTATGTGTCAAGCCTGTGTGACTGTTACAAAGCAAAAAAGCTCTACTGAGTTTTAAGTTTCTTTTCTAAACTAATAGCTCAATACCTAGTTAATATGCCTTTTTTTCCTCAGCTTAAGCATCCGTGTCTTTTGTACAGCCAAATTCCCACCTCTGACCTAAACCTCTTGTGCAATTACTGTGTGTTCTTCACCCAAACCAGCCCAGGTGCAGAGGCACCCTGGGATTGCTGATGGAGAAAGCACATCTTTCTGTTCATGGGCATGAAGAACTGAAAGTTCAATAGACAAACACAAAGCTTTGGAAATAAAGTCACAAGGCAAAACAAAAAGTAATTTCAGGGCTTTGGAGGGGTTTTTTGGCTCCTAGCTGAGTCCATTGCAAAGTTTCTGAGGACATTGTGAAAACACAGATAAAAAAGTGAGTCACTGTGGAAACCAAGAAGGAATACGTAGAATTTGCTGGAGCCTTTGAAGCACCTAGATAACTCAAATGTGTGATCAGGTCCTTCCTGAAACAGGACTTAAAGCTACTGGTACATGCTCAATGCCCACAGGATCTCCAGACTGATTTTCAATGGCTTTGTTCATGGTTTTTTGTTGATGTTTTTTGATGGTTTTTGTTTTGATTTGGTTTTGGATGTTGGTTTTTTGTTTTTTTTTGATTTGTTGGTTTCTTTGTTTGTTTTAATTCCCTATCAAAATCTGGGATTTATTTGCCATGTTTTCGGAAATACTAACCCCTGTAAATATATTGCTCTGTTTCTAGATTCTTCAATAGTCTCTCCCTGTGGCCACATTTTTCTGTCTATAAGTGGCCAGCAGTTCTGCACTCAAAAGATTTCTCTTCTAGGTGTATGCATTTATCTTCTTTTTATGCCTTCTCCCTCTTCCTAGTTTGGTTTTCTTTTTCTGCTTCTCAATTTTCATCTCTTTCCCTCTCCATATCAAATCTCTTCTCTGCTTAATCTATTGAATTCCAATTCCTAAACAGAAAGCAGCATCCATCTAAAATTAAATTGGTGTGAGATACAGGGTTAAATTGAATTAGTTTTAAAAATGGAAACTAGTTTACATTTACAAGGGCAAATCAAACTTATATAAACCTTCATAAAGCATTTTCATGCAATGTTGTGCTGTTAGTTTAACTAGTATGGCTTGGGGACTAGAGCAAGCCAAGACACTCTTTCTCCTTCCTAAAGCAGAGCAAAAGAATTAACCAGGGAAGTCCATTAACACAGGATCAATTAGTCAATTCAAAACCTTCAGCTGTCTCTGGTGCTGACACAGCGGTCAGAAAAGTCATCTTGAAAAATGTCTGTCCCAGCTGCATTGCCAACAGAGTTTCAGTGAAAATAAATTTCTTAGTAACACTGTTCTTCACATAATAATAAAGCCCACTGCCTTTACTGATCTGTTGCACTCTCAAGATGGTATGCACAGTCTTGAGGATGTGAACTCGCTCTTACTTCGATCGAGTTAAACTACGAGCAATTACAACCAGCATTGTTTTCCATAGAGCTGGTTGGGAATTTTCCAGTTGAATATATATGTTTTCCATCAGAAAATTCTGGCCTTTCAAAATGTTTCACAGAATTGGGATTTACTGGTAAGCATTTTCCCTGGGCCAGGGGGACATTCTTTTTTCCCATGGAGAGAGGAAGACATTGGGAAATCATGAGGGAGTCTTACCCCAACAGTTAAAGCGCTCATTTAGGCTAAGAGCATCTCCTTCATTTCCCAGGTGGATGATCTATAACTGGATTATGCACTGTCCAGGGAAGTCTCCATTCTGTAAGTTCTTGTCCAGCAGTATTTTGGAACAGAGAAAAAAACATTGTAGTGCAAACTCTAGGGAAATACTTTGTATTATTCTGTGAGAGATCTTGAATCTGGGTCTGAGGGATCCCTCGTGAGTGTCTTCAATACCAAGCAACTGTCATTCTTTCCCTCTCATCAAATGAATACTTAAATATGTATAAAAAATGGAGCAGGTCCATCAGGAGAGATGAAGAGAGAGTGATATCTGCTGCTTGTGTTGAAGCTTTGTGGGGACATTTATTGTTTGTTTGCTGCTTGAAGGTATTACAAGATCCCGTCTGTTATAGGATGATGGCATAGCAACATTTGTTAGGAAAGTCTTTTGCATCTATTTTTTATTTTTTCCAGATGTGAGATGGAAACTTTTTTGTATAGATTTTGGTGTGATCTTTACCCTTCTTCTTGGCCACAAAAGTTATTTTGGTCTATGAGGGTCAATGAGCTCAAAGAGAAGGACGTTTTTACAGTGCCTGAACAATCCCTTCCCTGAGGAAGCAATGCTCCCTTCTGTACTACATGAAGGAAAAAATAGCCAGTGACACTTCAGACTCTGATTCTGACGAGGGTTCAGGAAATGCCTTCTCCAGAAGTGCTGCAAGAGTCGCCACAGGGAGAAAGTTCATTTTGTGTATTTGGGTGATAAGCTCCAGGTCTTGGCAGTGGTGCTTATCTGCTCCCACAGTCTTGACATATAAATTATCTTTAATTTATGGTTGAGACCCCACATCTGGAGACCGTTTTAGTGCATTTTGAAACAGAGTAAGTAAGAATTTAGTTGTCAATATACACTATGTAGCAAAATCTGAGTTAATAGGAGGCCAACTAGCAAGACTCACTGAATGGCCAGGACACCACATTAATGTATAGGCTACCTGCTTTCCCCTTTTAACTTTAGTATATTTACATTCAATTATTTTTCATCCAGCTGTCTACCTTTATAAATGAATAGCTGATTTAAAGTACTTCCAAACACGTAATTTATCTTTTCCACACATTTCAGCAGTCCATGCCTCATGACTGCTGTCACAGGCATCCAGTCTGAGCAGTGTCCAAGCAGTCACCTGGGCCATGGATCACTCAAATTTGATTTATTTTATTCCAATAAAAATTTGCAGACCACCCAACATCCCCCAGTAACTTCTTCCTGCTTCCTTTTGTACTTTCTCCCTCTGTGCTGGCTCCGTACCTAGAGTTTTTTAACTGAGAATCAAGGGTTCCCAGTAACCTCTAGTAGCACATCTGCTCCCTTAGCATGGCTTGGGGAACCAGCTGCTTTTTTGTCTTGCCAGTTATAAAATTATCTCCAGGTATTTTGAAGTTAATGTTTCTCTTTAAACTGACTTGCTGAGTTGCCATTTCATCTTGAGCAAGCTGTACAGACAAGCCATGCTTTTCAGTCCACAAAGGCTTTCGGGCTCTTCACCTCCTTCCTTTTCAAAACCTCCCACAGACACATGGTGAGGGAATTCTTAGCACAAGTATGCCCAGAAGAGTTTGTTCCACTGGTTTTCATGGTGGTGGGAGGAGGCAAATGCACAATGAAACATGGCAAAACTTGGAGCTTCCAGACACAGATAGTAAATGTTCAGCACACTCTGTTGCAGTTGCTCAAACATAGATGTTTTACAGCCTGTCACTTAATCCAGCCTAAGAGCCCTGTCACAGGAATAGGTGCTCAGGAGTACTCCATCTTCTCACTATGATGTTATTATTCTGCACAGTCAATATTCTTTAAACATGGGTTGTAGTGGCAAAGAGGGAGAGAGAAAAGTGTGAACAGAATACATGAAAGCACTTTTGATGTAAGTAAAACAATGCCTTTTGTCCTGATCTCTGCAGGCTAAAGTAGGTGAAATGGAAACAAACCAATCTATCTCAACCGGGCACAGCCACACAGGGAATTTTTCCCTCTGTCTGGCTAAAATGTATCAAAACTTCTGAAACAAATAGATTTAGTGGAAAGTGCAAGCAGGATTAATAATAACTGGTCACCATTGTACCTTCTCTTGTGAAAGAGATACATTAAATCCTGTGCTTCAGTACACAAGCGCAATGTGAGAAGTACCTTCTTTGGTCCTGAAGCGTGCCATCTAGCCTGCAGCACACAAGAATTATCTTTAAATGCTTCTTACACAGATTACCATCTCGTGTAGTTTTACCTTCCTACAACAGTGCCAAACCAGTATAGAGACAATTGCTGAATCTAACAGGAGATGGTAGACTACCTTGCTTTGCAATTCAGAAAACTGATGCAGTTGGAAAACTTCTCATGTCCTGCAGTAATATTGCAAACACAATAAGACAGATCCTAATTTTCACCATTATAGACCTTGGAAAATACCACGTTCCAAGGGACTTTCAAGAAGACCCTTAAGCCTGCTTTGCCTGCACAACCATCCTACTTAAGCTTACTCCAGAGGGAAATGGCATATTATGAAAGAGAATTTTGGAACAGCAGAAAGGATGCGAGCTTCTGCCAGTGGGAAACTATACAGAGATTGAAAAGAAAAAAAGAATTGGCAAAATTGTACAGGACTGAAAGGTTTTTTTATTCAAACAATTTGTTGCTGTATATCTGATCTCTCCATTAACTCCAATAAAATGCTGACACCCACACCCTGTTTTTGGGGCTGACTCTGTAGGGCAGTGGCACCATGGGGCACAAGGTGCTCTGCTGATCCATGGCCTTGAGGCTCCCAGCTCCTCACCAGGGCATGGGGCTCCAAACCACAGGGCATTTGGTTCACCCTTGCATCACACTCAGGATATATCAAGCAGGTATATCTTCTTCCTTCACAGGTTGTTGCAGATGTGACAGCTTCAGAATGGCTCCTGGTGACACAGCTGTCACACAGAAGGCAGGTGGCACCCTGGCCTAGCCTGGTTCATCTTCCTATTTCAGCCCTCCCTAACATTTATCCATCTTCTTCTGTATTCAGTGTAGTCTTTCATCTTTTTCTGAAGTTGCAGTGCCTTTTTGGAAAAGCCTCTTGCATGTTCACAAAGGACAGCTGAAGGTGTTAATGACAAACACCTCTCTCTCAGCAGCTGGTATGTTTGCTGGCTTTGCTGGGCTGTTTACTGGTCTTAAACCATGAAAGATTTTGCAGACACATAGCACTGTGACACGTAACAGCTCTTACTCAGTTCTCTTGTGGATGTGATGTGAATTTCATGTAAGAAAATACAACAAACCCAGTCAAACCCTGTTATGTCCTGTCAGTATATTGATTTAAGTGAATATTTAAAACTCCCAGAAGAGAGTTACATGGTATCAAAGAGACTCTTATAACCAGTGTTGAAGAACTGGGAAGAAACACAAAATAACGGGGGAGTGTGAAAATTAATGTTCCAACAACAATCTCTTCTAGCCCTGTTGCAGGGTTCTCTGTTAAATTTGATCTATGTAATTATATCTAATATTGTCTTCCATAGCCTTGAATTTGCATTTGATTATGATGCACATATATTGTAGTTCTGGCCCATAGACCAAAAATAAAATACAGAATAAGGGATAAAAGACTCTCAGATGCCACTTCCACACTTACATTCTTTCTCATTTAAATAACCACTAAAACCCATATATATTTAAAAACCAGGCATGGCATATGCATGTATCACATTATATACCAAATTGTCTATCTGTGTGTATATGTTGAAATAACCAGTCTGGTTTTTATTTTTAAATCCTTCTAATGAGAAATAAGGGGCATAGCTGCATAAAGCACTGTAAGTTTTCCTTGCAAATTATACCAACTAAAGGGAGTCCCAGCTCATGCATAGCTGATCACATGCCATTCCTCAAACAAGATGAGGAGAAGAAGTGGGCAAAAATACATGCTATGATTGGGATGTTTGTGATCAAGCAAAAACCAAAAGGCCTGGCAGTTTAATCTCAGTCCTCTGGGCTTGCTTCTGTGGCCGAACAGAGACTGCCTGAGACTACATTTGAGAGAAATAACTTGGAAAAGCTATGAGGTTCTGCACTGGCCTCCCACTAAGAGCAGTGGAGATAAACCCCCCCTCAGACAAAACCCAGGTTATATTGAATAAGTTTACAGGATACATTGCCTGCACCCTGCGCTCCCATCCAGACTTCTGCTTCTTTATCGCCAGTCAGAGCTACATTTTATGTTCATGGTCCCTTTAAATGGGAGGGTTATGTAAGGTTCTATGCAATTTCCTCCCTTCCTCAGAAGTTCCCAGTCTATGGTAGTTTTACCACAGTCTTTTCAGCGGTGGTCACAACTTTGTTCTCCCAGGAGATTTTGACAGGACATATATCTAAGGCATGGTCTCTGAGTCCAGCCTGGTTCTTGCCAAAGGACTGCTGGAGAGCTTCAATTTACTACTCCTCCTCTTGTTTTGCAGCTCTCAAGATGCTGAATCACAAAATGTTCTTCTGCTTGGGGGCACTGCTGTAGCACCAGGCAGCTTTGTTTAATGAATCTCAATACTTAAGCACAATGACAGAAAGATACACAGTCACATCAGAGAAGAGCTTTGCAGTTATGTACCATAATCTCTGCTTCCTGACTGAGGGGAAGCATAGGCAGCACTACAGAAATCCTGGGGAAAGCTAGTATCTTTCTTGGCGTAAACCACAGGAATAAGGACACCACTTGTAATTTAATTTCTTGCTTGACTGGATCACTTATTACATTTCCTTGTATTTTGGTACTTGTATACATTATTCATATCCAGTTAGAATGCTGCAAAAGTGCATCAACTCATTAGTGAGTGATACAAACAATTGTGTTCCTATGTAGGGATAAGCAAGTGTTGTTTATCTGCTTAGCACCACACTCTCACATTGTTTCAGTTACAATTGTCTCTGTGAGAAAAATAAGGAAGAAAACTTCACCTTTAAAGAGTGTCAGATACATAAATAGGTGTTGAAGGTTACATCCAGTTAAGCACCTAAAACCCTGGATATTTCTCTATATTACGTATGGAAATCAGATTCCATCTCCCATAAGCACACGCTTAGGAAAAAAAACCAATCCCCAAACCCATGTTGTGTGTGAGTGTTGTTCTGAAATGTAAATGGAGATGGAACAAAGAACTAAAATACAAGTCTTCTAGAGGTCACTTTAACATTTTTTAAGTCAATAATGCAATTTGCCTCCTTTCTTTTCTCAAAGTGTGATGTTTCAGCCCATGCCACTGTTGCTCACCTCACCTCAGTAGAAGCTAGGAGAGCTGTGACATTGCACAAATATGTGATAATTCATGTACGAATACTTGCTAGAATAAACATGCAGGGTGTTCTGCAAGCATTTATTCTGCCGAGGTCTCTGAGCCACCTTGTGGTGTCATACATCTTTGAGCTAATTTAGGGATGAAAAGATTTGGGTACTGAAGGGTATCGTGGATCTCTGATATTCTTTATAAATAAGAACAAGACTATAAAACAGCACAAGTATTATACCCATCTATATACAGTTAATACTGGAGTTTGTTTTTTCCCTCAAATTAAGACATCTGAAAAATACTTTTGATTCATCCCAACAATTCAGTCCAAAGTTACTAATGTGAAATGCAGAACTACTGCTTGTTTATTTAATCTTTTTCCTTGCTTAGGGACACATAAGAGGCACATAAGAGCCCAAGAAGGGGACAACATTTGCATGTCTTCTCTTTCACTGATGTGAAAGGCATTTTGCATTCTGACTTGTCCAACAAGTTTATCCCTTCTTGTGATGAGTTCTCCCCTTTGTTCAGGGATACCTCACAAAGCAAAACACCACAAGACAAACTGCAGATGTTATGATCACATGTTGACAAAGCATCTGATTTTTAGCCAGTCTCTGTAAATCACAAATGAATCCTACCCCCAGAGAGAGAAGATAGTGTGTCTCTGTTAAGGGAATGTAAGCGGATATGGTTCTACACCCTCTTAGAACTAAAATCTGCAGGTTTAGACATGTTCATTTACAAATACCTGGGTATGGATATGATGGATACGGCAAAGTAAAGGTTAACTTCTGGTGCACTATTCAATCCAAAATCTGCATGTAGCCTTTGTGAAATGCCTGTCCCCCAGACGTGTGTAATGGGTAACTGGCTTTCTTATAGTTTTGTTCTTGGGGATTTAAGAGTTTGTAAAGGGAAAAGTGAGGAATTTAAAAATCTCTTTCTTGGTTTTCTGCTAGACTTCAATTTTATTTTTTTTGTTAGCTAGTATGGAGTGATGCTTTTTTCACGTCTTCTGATTCTGTTTTCCTCTGTTCCAAACACATTGAAAACTATTCACACCCAGAGCAGAGGTCTGACTACATTCCCCTTTGTTCCCCTGTGTTCTGTGCCTCAAGGACTCTGAATGGGCAAATTCTTCATTGTCAGGTCTTTTTTAGGGTTTGCAGACCAAGGTATATCTGTAAAACAGATTCCACCACACAGAAGATATACACCGTCAAAGAGCGACTAATAAACATGGCCAGCATGAGAAGCTAGGTTCTCTGCTGTGCCAAAGGACTCTAAGAAACCATTTTCAGCGTGGGTTGAAAGTATATTGTATCAATATAACATCTGCCTCCACACTGAAGTTGTTAAGAGACTATTTAATTTTGAAATAACAAGTCAACTAATTCTTCAGAGCATATATGTGCTCTGGCATTCAGCCTCCCACACCTGACAAGCATAGGTTAAAAGTCATTATCACTGTAAACAGCAAACAATTGTGCACGCTGCGACTAATCACACAATTTGTCACTTTAAAGCCCACTTGAGAACTAAAAACTCCATGTTTCTTGTTAGTTCATTATAGATCATTTACCATTTCTAGCTTAATGCTCCAGCTTATCTCTTCTTAAGCTGTTTCCCCTTCTCTGTTCTCTGTGGTTCTTTTGTGGTGTGCAGGATGTGGCTTTCTTCCCCCCTATAAAACTAACCTTACAAAGATGAAAAAAGAAAACAAATTACTGTCTGCTGGATTCCTTGAGCCAGATTTCAAGGTCAGATAAACACTAATGTCAGCACAAGAGAAACTGTCCCTGATGCCCATGGTTTGGGGAACAGGGGTGAGGGTTGTCCCTTTCAGCAGCAAATTATTAGTTTAGCAAAGCTGTGTTGCAGCACCACAGCCAGAGATGTCAAAGCTGATCATAAACTCTATCAAAACAAGTGCCCCTTGATCTGATTATAGCAACTCCTCACTAGCAGATTGTTTGCTGGTGTTTGCAATTTCAGTTTGATCAGCCCCAGAGAATCACAGGTTCAGTTTAAATAACCATCTATAAACCACCTTCTCGTTAGTAGATCCTCCTTCTTTTTCCCCAACACTATTAATCTTTCCTCATCCTTGGTGTATTAAAGCCCAGAATCTTCATGCTTTCTTACTTAGAGTTCTTGTTAGTTTTCCCCTCTACTTGAACGGAATTTATTGGTTTTTTTTATATTATCTTCTGGCCATTTATTTTCCTGGCACAATCCAAATCTTCAGGTGTTTCCATTCAGCCTGTGTTGACCGGCTTGCAAGCCTTGCATTCCCAGAGAAAGAATTGTCTGGAAATGGGGACTTATTTCACTTATATTTTTGCATCTCAAAGTCCCCAGAAAAGTTAACTAACCAGATAGCCAACACACCAGGGAAACAACCACTCAAACCAAAGAAAGCAAATCCCATAGTCTGTGGAAACCCCTACAGAGGGATTATCTACCTCGAGCAGACGGACAGGGAGCTCCGCCTGAAAGCGCAGCCACAGCAGTGCAGTCAACGGCAGGAAGTGCCCAGCGAGCAGATGAGGCATGTGGGTGGCATTAGCCCCACTGAGCCGCAGGCTCTCATGCCCAGCTGGCAGCTTCATTCGTGGGCTCAGCAGCATGGAGTGGGGGATTGCATGGGTGTGCAGTCCAGCTCTTGCTCCTGGGCAGTTCAGGCTCTGGTGGTGCACAAAATGTGGCCCCAGGCATCTCTGCTCCCCAGTCAGTGAGCAGTGTCCTTTACTTTCCCATATCCTCTGAAACATAAGGCTATATAGATTTCTTAATCCTTAGTGTTATATAAGTTATCTCAAAAATCTCTCCTGCCACCATCGCAGGCAAGCAAGAGATTTTCCTGTAGCTACTTTGGGCTATCATAGCCTGTAAATCCACAAATGCTTTAAGCTGCCCTAAGCCAGAACTGACACTCAAAGCTTTCCTTTATCTCATGCCATCACTTTGCCTATACAGGGACAAGAATCTGGACAGCCATGCTGTGAACTCAAATTGGGAAATAAGAGGGTTTTTTTTCTCCTTTCTTTTTCTGGCATAATTGTGACCCAGATTAGCTGTCCCTGTCATTCTCTGCCAGATGACTGAATAATTACACCAAAGGTTGTGCTGACAAGGAAGGGAAGATGGAGCAGCAGAAGGGAGCAACTGGGGAGGGCCAGAATACTCCCCCAGCACACAGCTGGCTCCCGCTGCTCTGGGGTGACCTGAAGTACACACAGCCTTTGCTCCATCTTCACTATCCAGCTCAGTGCCAGGTCTTTCTGGGCATCCTTCTGGGATTATGTTCTCCTTGGTGAATTTGACCCTTCTGCCCTCTTCAGCAGATGCTCACACCTTTCAACAGAAAAGGTGTGCCATGAAATCCCTCCTGCTTCTCAGTTCTCTGTGAGTGAGAGTTATCCATATGCCTCACTGTGCTGGGTGAGAGTGAATAGCCCTATAGACTTGTACTGCTCTTTGCACCACAGCTCTTAATTTCTCTCCAAAACTTGCTGCTGTGCCATTGATTAGCATAATTAATTTAAAACCCAGAGCAATTATTCCCAGACATCACTTAGACTGGAATTCAGAACTTATGTTTTAAAAATTCAATTGTAACAAGAATCTGTCCATCTTCTCAGCTTCATCTATTGGCTTAGAAATCTTCTATCAGGTCCTAGCTCATATGAAAGGAAAAAGGACATGGCCTTGCTTCTTTTTATGTAGATATCTTTTGATCCAGCCGTGACAACTGTACATAAAACCTGATCTTTCAAGGACACAAACATCTGAAGAGGAACACGCTTCTTCCTAGGAAGATGCTAGAACTGGAGAGGCACTGGGAGAGGATTTGGGATTTGGGGTGAGAGTTTAGTTGAACACTTTAGTGGTCTGGTTCTGCACATGAGGTTTCTTACCTTCCCTGTCACCTTGCAGACTGCTAGAGCTGTGAGGAGGTGAAATGCTGGCCAGAAAGTTTGTGGTGTTGCTGAGATATTCCTTGGGAGTGCAGAGGGAAGCCAGTTTGAGTGTTGGAGCAGGAACTGCTCGTGAATGTGAGGCAGTGTGCTAAAGGCACATGGTACAAGGCTTCTCCTTTCCTGTGCTAAAGCTAGGGGTTATATATAAGTTCTTAAAAATAAGGAGTTTATTCAGGGCTATCACTGAAATTCCCTTGAATATCCACCCTACTTTACTTTCTTCCTAAGGTTGTTGACGGTCAGTTGTTTCAAATGAGATTGTACAAATTCTGGTGATATGCTATTTTGTACTTTTTTTCATGTGGGGACTAAGAAAGATTTTTTTACAGCTTGGAGTACATCTAGGCAGTAGGATCTCTGACCATGACTTCAAATTATAAGTAGCACAGTGTACTGCATCTCAGTTTTCTTGGGCACCAGGCAGATTCATTAAGTTTGTGTCTGTTTGAGGAGTCTGATTGAGTAGAGAGGATAATTCCAGAGCAGAAGGTGAATGTTTCTAGTTTCACAGCTGTTCAGATATAAAACATTGCAGATAGCAATTTACACTTCCTATAATCCTGACACAGCTATTTGCCTCGTGGGATGATTCATTTACACTTAAGAAGAAAAATGGTGGCAAGAGAGACTCTTCCCTCTGATCCTTTATATTCCTCACTGCAAATTTCAACAGGCTTGTTACCTACTCTGTTCTGAATGACTAGCCAGAAGCATTTTTCTGCTTCAAAGAACATAAAGTAAAGCAATTAAGCCACTTCTTTCAGGAACCCTCTGCACTGCCACCCTGCTTCCTCTGCCAGACTCCCTGTTATTGCACCCAGGGGTTCCTTATAAAGCAGCTCAGACACTTTCATGATGGTATGCCAGCTCCTTGTTCAAATGCACAGAAGATCCATCCTGCCTCTGGGCTCAGGATACAAATAACTACTCAGCAGGAATTACCCTTGAGAAGACTGCCCCCAAAATGACTCATTAATCCTCATATTGTAAAGATGGGCAGAGTATCTAATGTTTTATAACCAGAGAAATGTATGTGAAGAGCCATTACTGCCTGCAAGGCTAGGAGAAAGAAGCAGGGATACATTGCCATCATTAAAAATACAAGAAAAAAAAGAAAGGTATAGAGATCTGGGCATTAATTCTGAATCACAGCTCTGCAGTAGTGCACACGCTACTAGGAAGATAAAAGAAAGCCTACAAAGATACTTCATATTCAATGTATCAAAAGTGTTTATTATTATTTACACAGTTGACATTGATTTGATAATTGGAAAATAATTCACTGAAATACGCTCAACACGTGTACTACAATTCCCATACTATAAATCTAAATTTCACTATAAATTCAAATTCTATTGAAGCATGAACCCTGAGATTTAGGTGATTTCTGTTATGTATGTGCTGTGAATCACCATGTGGGGATCACCCTTGACCTTGATCAAAAGGCAGACCACTGCTTTGATGGAGCTTGGCAGCATTTTAACAACGACAACCTCCTCCAGAATGCAAACCTGGCCAGGCATTTGGGAGTTGCATACTCTATTAGATGTAACCTCTGTGTCTGATTTTGGCTGAGAAGCACAACTGCAATCACAGTAAGAGAGGACTTTGCTGTATTTTGAACATGTTTTGAGGCATTTTGAACTGCTTGAGGAAGCAGACTTCTTTCTTCCTTTCACTTAGGAGGATTCATAACAAGACGAACAAATGCCCAAAGCTTAGAGAACAAACTACTCTGAACTCACTAAGGGGATACATATGAGTAAGAAGAAATACAAAGGACGTGCAGCTAAGTAACCCATAAGTGACAGCAAATGGCAGCAACTGAGGAATGACAGCTGCCAAAGCCTGTTGACTCAGAAAGATCCAAGTTCCAAGCCATGTTCTGAAACAAAATCTTCCACGTTTTCCATGGTCCTAAGCAGGGCTGTCTGTGGCTATGTGCTCTCCATTGAGTGTACAGCACTGCATGTGTGTGAAATTCATTTAGCTCTGGGTTTTTCTCTCAGACAATCAACTGCATGTCGCTACTTGTTTTCTAAAATTAGCTCCTATGACTGAACAAAAAGCACAGGAAGTAGAAAGTTCTTATTCTCTCAATTGATTAAGGAGACTGGAAGACTGTAGAAATGCTGAATATTCTGTCTAATCAGAAGCCTAATAATCCCTGTAACTTTAATAGGGTGGAGGAGGGACCATGCGAGCTAAGTTCCTAGTCATGGCCACTTTTAAATTTTCAAATCTCAGCGATCTCATTACACCTGGTAAGGAATTTAATTTTCTAGAGGCTTCAAAGGAATCAGGTTGGCAAAATTGCTCAGCAGAATGTCTTATTTGTGTTTTATTCATAATAGTTCAGAAGTCATCCCAAGGCATCTACCACTCCCAAATGGGTATGCATGTGTTCCGTGTACATCGTGCCGTGCTCCTGTGCTTTAGTACATGGTGAGAGGAATGGCTTGTTCAGCTCATGTACTGAGTACGTAGTACGTGCACACACCATCCATGAATCTGTCATTTGGAGGTACACAGAAGTCTGGCAAGCATGCACTATAACTGCTTGATGGGGAGAAATGCTGAATTTCTATTTGCATTTTATTTGCAATACAATGATGATTTTTTTTTTTTAGAAATTCAGTGATAAATTCCATGTGCAAAAATACCTGAGATTTTTGTCAAAGCACGCGCTTGTGCGTATATTATTTTTATTGATACTGGGGAAGACAAATGAGAATTTGCATCTGCTTGACAGGGCAAGGAAGAAAAGAAAAATGAAATGGAAATCATCCTATATTAACAGCCTAAACTGCAATCTGCAGTTCTATATTGAATTACCATTGCAGATAGAGTGCTTAGGAGACTATTAATTTTGTGTCTACCTCAATAAACCCAAGGCTTCCTTTAAAAAAAAAAAAGAAGCACAGCAATGAAATCACATATAATGAAAGGTAGTGACTATTCAGCCAGAGCTCCAAAAGTAAAAGAAAAACAGATTAGGGGAAGAGAGACTAAGGAAAAAGTAGCAGCTGAGTATATATTAAAAACTCCACCAGCAAAAA
The DNA here is from genome assembly GCA_013397155.1 of Irena cyanogastra. NCBI lineage: Eukaryota > Metazoa > Chordata > Aves > Passeriformes > Irenidae > Irena > Irena cyanogastra. The sequence goes on along the minus strand of VWZV01007550.1, from coordinate 228,911 downwards.
CTTTTGGTGATACTTTTGTAAATAGGATGTGAAGAGCAGATGCTCCTTTTTTCATCATTCCATTCTATGTTGAGAATACCAGGGGCAAAGCTCCTCTGACAGCTAGATGCACAGCAGCCCTTGCCATCTGGTATATAAAGTGCATCAAGGCTCAGCACAGGAAGCAGAATGAACATAATGAAAATCTATTTTAAACAGTATTGTGCTGGAGCCAAGGAGAAATCTATGTGGAAGTTGAGGTGACAAGAGGATGAAAGATGGGAAAGCCCACTGACATAGGTCAGGGACAGGCACCTATTGAGTGGTATAGCCACCATGTGTGCACATGTGTATAGCCACTCACTGGGTGTCTTTTTCTTTTCAATCTTCAGGAAGAGGCAGCCAGAGTTCTCGCCCACCAGCCAGTGTCCGTCGGCACATGTGCAGCTTTGAAAAATCCCTGCAGTGAATGTGTAAGAGAAGCTGCATGACAAAGAGTGGTTTTACCCCTTGCTTTCTTTTTCTCATTGGTTTATCATGTCTAATGATGGGACAAATGTGGTGCATGCCATTAAAGATGGGAAATTTGCTTATGTCCCCTTGTTTCACACAATACTTTAAACATTGTCCAGATGTGATGAAGAGGACACTGAATAATTTTTTTGCAGCTTTTTCTTTTTTATTTCTAAATGCCTACAATTTTGCAAATATGTCCTCTTTCTTGTACTAATTTTATCTTCTTTTTCCATTTAGCCAACATTTTTCTCCTTTTTGTAGTTTTGCATAAAGATGACACCCTGTGTGCTCTACATGGCAAGACACCTCTGCTGTGCACAGCTCTTGCTAATCCATGCTTGTTGGCAAACTGCAGCTGCAGACCCAGCTGAGGGAGCACAGAAAACATTTATTTGGTGGGATTTGCAGAAAACAGGGAAATCACAAGAAGGCACATGTAAATAAAACCAGCAGGATTTGGTGTAGGAACAAACAGCATCTCAAAATAACAGCAGTGAATCTTTTTTCTATTGTAATTTCTGAAAGATGTTCAGATTCCGCATAGTTCTGCATTCAGCAAACAATAGAGAAGTTCAGCTCTTCAGAAGCAAGAAGTGCAAATACTGCCCTCTCTGAGCAAACACAAACATGGTGGAGAAAACAAGCAAGCTCTTGCAAAAACAGAAAGACTTCACCTCATGTCTTCCAGATCTGTGCTCATTTCCATCTGATAAGCAGCAGATGTGCAACAGTCTTGCTCCCTGCCCCAGGGAAGATTGTGCAGTGACTCGGTGGAAAGATGCTTGTGATTCACTGACACAGCATTTTCGGCAGCGCCGCTCACTGCAACCAGAGATGCTGTTGCACTGCTCAGAGTAGTGCAAAGCATTCTAGCTCTGTGTATGTCTCTGGGAGTCTATACAATTTGTGGGCATGTAGCAATGATGTCAATTCAATCCAACCTGCCTCTCTGATTTGCAGATCAGAAGAAATCCACAAAATGCATTATACGTTTGGAGCAGTCATGATGGCTTTATTGGGCTTGTGCAGCAACCAGATTTGGCACCCTGAAAGGCAAACAGTACACAGACAGCGTAAGGAACACAAACTATTTGTTACTATCTTCTAGTCAGAACAATATGCCCTCTTTTCTGAGCTGGAACAAGTGCTGCAGTTTCACAGGGTACAGATCACCAATTGTCTGTCTGGAAATTCAAATAGGAGTCCAACACAGCATACTATTAGGAGGCAAAAGCAAATTCAACAACAGATTCTATGCAAAAAAGCATGGGCACAAGCTGTGAAACTCCTGAGCACAGGGAAAGCCGAACCTCCTGCTTTTTGCATGACCACACTTGGGATTTTTTTTTTTTTTTCAGTTTGGGAAAAAAAAAATCCTTATCCGCATGAGCTCCTGAGAACCACCTCTGGTGGGACTCCAACCTGTCAATGGGTCTTCAAATGCTTGTGGTAGCTGCCCAGATAAGAATGGCTTCAAGAAGCAAGGGAGTTTTTCAGATCTGCTGAGCCTGAAGCTTGCTATTTTGGCTTCTCTGCCTGTCCCTGCTCCTCAGGCTTCCCTGTCCCTCCATCCAGAGCTGATGTATTCAGAGGCCTGGCAGAGTAGCACTGTGGCTCAGGGAAGGGCATGTCCTCCAGCAGCAGCCTGAGCTCCCTGTGGCCACACAGCCCAGTTTGAGCAGTAGACAATTGTCCATCATATCACCAGCTGCTTATCACCACCATCTGGTCTCAGTCTCATTCACCAGAACTCCAGCAGTTTTAAGTCCAGATTTTCCTTAGGAGGCCCTGCTTCACAACCCCAACATGCTAGAAATCATCACACATGCTATGGTTTCCCTCAGCTCTTGCCTACAAGCAAGTAGATGTAGACTCTTGAAACAATCTTGTGTTCGATGCATGTAATACTTAGCATCATTTTTTTCACTAATGTTCATCTCCATTCTCTGTACAGTGCTGGAGATGGTTAGAAATGCAGTATCATCAAAATATAGAATCATCAAATTTTATTATCATATTAAAAAAACCACACAAGCATCAGCTCAGAGTTTCAGGGCTCTTTTCTTCTGAAGCCACACATTCGTCACCATGGAAACTTTTGGATACACCCAAAAAACCCACAGGCTTTACAGGCTGCTCTATCTACTGCAGCACATTGGGGAGAGCTGTACATTACAAACAAGAGGCCTCATGACTAAGTTTCCTGTGGCAACTTGGCTAAGTTTGCCACAGGGTTAAGCACTCAAAACCCTGGCATGTTAAGGCAGGTCTGATGGCTCTTTAAGCCCTGTTTCAACTGTTTGGAATTTATTTTATTCTCAAGTATACCAGAGAATTTGACAAGTTATTGGGGAAGAACGACCTCATCGACTGCTACCCCTGCGAGGGTTGCACACTTTCTGGCAGGAAATATCCAGGGCAACAAGCTTTTCTGTTCATCAGGAATTACTCCTTCTCTGATACAGCTCTTGCCTAGGAAAAATTATGGGCATGCAATATAATTTGGCCCTTTTGTTGCTTGATTTAGTTGGGCATCTCTATGCCATGTGAAATACCTTTCAGCCTTGGTGCTAATGCCTTTGAGATGCTTGGAAAAAAACAGAATATATTTCGGTATTTTAGTTTTATCTCATGCACTCTATTCTATGTCCCCAGTGGTTTTTTTATTGCTGTTCACTATACAGCTTTCAGCTTGTCAATATCTTTTTGGTAAAAAACAAGGTGGCCCAAATAATTTTCCATCAGAACCACAGAGGATTGCAGAAAGCAAGGAAAAACGTCCAACTGTCCTAATTACTATTAAACTGCGTTCATAGCAAAGACCTACTGATCTCTGCACCATGGTGTGGTGCTTTTGAGTGGGGAATACAGAATTAATGGGCAATTTTTATGGTTTTATTCTATTCAAAGTTCATTAATTAATGTTTCTTATTCAACAGCAGCTCTATGGCATTTCTTTTGATGTAATGTTTTTTGAAGGTTGTTGATCTCTACATCCTCCCAGTCCTACAGACTATTTTGCCTTAGTTGCACCCACCTACACTTTTTGTAAATCAACTTAATTCTAGCATTTTCTGCACATGTTCCTAAGCTTTCTAGGTTCCTTTGCTCAAAATATTGTACTTTTCAGATTTCAGGTTCTATCAACTGTGCTCCCTTCTGAGCCTGTAAGAATAAAAGCTTCAGCTCAGCCACTGGCACTGGATGCACTGTCATAAACATTTATTTGAATTTGCAGCATGAAACACACATTCAGATAACACAAATGTGCTTCTCCACTGATACCAGAGGACCTATGATGATTTACACCATGTTTTCCCATGCATTAACTTTATTATCCTTAAAAAAACTACAAAAATTATTCAGTAGGATGAATTAATTCTGAATATTCAGTGGGGTTTACCTATTAATAAGAATAAAATAAAGAGATTCAAAAGCTATTCACTGCTAAGAGGACTTCTTAATTTCACTTTGATTTGCAGGTTTCTTCTCTTAATTTCTTGAACACTGGATGAATTTTCTTGCTGTTTCTGACAAGCTGTTTATTATCCTGGACTTTTTATTATCTATTAGATTGTTTTCTCAAAGCAATGCTTTAGTAGTTATTTGATTTTTTTTTTTAAATACCTAATGAACACACAGGTGAAGCAAATTTTTTCACTAATATTGGATGACTGAAATGTGACACAGCTTCTGTATTTCAGATGAGATTACAAATTTCTAGTAGTAATTATAGTGAGTAGTCAGACCTTCATACACACTATCAGTGTAATATTCTCACGCCTCTGTTGAGCTAGGTAGGTAAGATTTGTGATACATGCTGAACTTGTGGGACTTCACCTACACTGAAGCAATGCACTGACCATTTCTCTCACCATCCCCCACTCTCCCCAAATTCACAGCTGTACAAAAGCACTTATGTACATAAAAATTATTGTTAAGTCTCAAAGTGAACAAATCTACTTATTTTAGGACATTTGGCTATATCTGAACTGTTGGATTTGGATGTAATTCTCTACTCCTAGGGCCAGGTATGAGCCTAGCAGCAATCCACTTCTATGGTAGCCCCTCTCACCTCTCTGCTCTGGTCACCTCTCTCCATCTGGGTGACCACTGCAGAGAAGTGAGGGGGGCTGCCAACCTCTGATCCTGCCCAAGGGTCTGATCCCAACCTGGAGACCCTGTGGATGGAAACCAGGATCTCATCACAGGGTACTCAGCCTAGGCATAGCCACTGCATCCACATTACAGACTGTATAAGATTAAGATTTCAATTTAAAAAAGAGAAAAATACCCCAATTATCAATAGTGTCAATAGACATTAGAAAGCCTATGTTATAGGCTTATAGACAAGGTAATGCTTAACTTCTGCATTAGAGTAACTTATGGAGGAAGTGAATATGTTACATATAGTTTACATAAACCAGTGGCTAGACAGAGAGCTGGAAAAGCAGCTCTGGAGTTGAGCTCACTCACAACACCTCTAAGTATCATCAGGTTCTGCCCCGGCAAGACAACGTGACAGCATTATGTTTTCCTGTATTTTGTGTAGCAGTTTTCATCATACATTTAAAGCAGTGCTCTAATTCACATAGACTATTGTGTCCAATGCACAAGACAATTTTGTAAAAAAAAAAAAAAGGGTGGGGGGAGGGTTAGAGGGAGGAGGGTAGAGGGAGGAGGGGAGCAACAAGGAAAAGTCAGCTAAGGAGTTTAAATTTCTAGAAATACAAGTGGGAGGTTAAACGTTGCTCTAATTATACAGCACTAACAAGAGCATTGGAGCCATGCTGTGAGAACAGTTTTAAGTTCCTCTTGTCACCAAGATAGAGATTATAGTGTAAATGAGCTAAGGCTGAAATTGGTTTGTGATTCTTTTTTTCATTTAGGTGATTATATGAGGTAGAAATTCCTGAGTGTACACCAGATAGGGACTGTGGTCGATGATGGCTTCCTCACTCAAGAGAGAGTGCGGGTTTAAGAGATGAGTCCCTAGAACCAGTGTTGTAGAAGTTAGGCTTGCAGGAACACGCAGACCAGCATGGCTTGCTTTGCTAATGAGCATCAGGGCTGGCTGTGGCAGCTCTGAGAGGAGCGGCTGCTCAGTGCAGGGAGATAGCACTATCCTGGATTAAAATCTGCTCACTCCCTTAATCAAATTTCATACCCCAGTGGCCTTACTGAAATGGAGACAATAATGGAAGAGACCTTGGGGATACCAACAAAGCACCTGCAGTGTGCTACAGTGCAGGTATTAGCCTTAAATTTTTGGCTTGTTAGCTTAGGCCCTGGGAACCATGAGGCAGCAGCGGGACAGAGCTTTAGTCAGGCTCATTACCACATACGTGACTGCAGGCTTGGAGAAAGTTTGTAGTTTACTGACTGCCTCTCTGTGGGCGGGGCAGACATTCCTCCACTGGCTTTCCTAGGACAGTATCCATCAGCAAGTGCTGTATGGGGACGAGAAAGGTTTTGTCCAATGCACAGCTTCTGAACAGGGCATTTCTTTTTGCTCTGTGTCCCACTGCCTCCAAAGGCTGTCACCTCTGTGTCAGTGCTCAGGGACAGCTCTGCACGCGCTGCGCTCTGGAGCCAGCTGTCAGTGGCTGTAACTGGGCTCTCTGGAGGGAGGAGCAGAATTTGGTGACTGGGCAGTACCTGACACTGACCTCCTCTGGTTGTTGGTAAGACAGTTCAGGTTTTTTTTGGACTTAATTTTTCCTGACAAAGTTGATAGGCTTCTCAGTTTGCATTTTATATTCATTCCTAAAATGTTATCATCATAGAAGGGACTGCCAGATTATCCCAGTGCTTCCTACTGGCTGTGGCATTTCAGTTACTACAGTGACTACAGGGAGGTAGGTTGGGCCAAAGCATTGGGCTGGCAATGAAAGACAGGTAACATTTATTATTTCTCCTATAACCTCTTCCTCTGGTTAATTGCCATTGTTGCTTTAAAAAAACAAAACAGCCTTATATATTAAATCTGTGCTCTGTGTCTTGTTTGACACCACCAAACTGGCTCAAATGACTGCATCATCTCATCTCAGCAAGCTTAAGATTCTTCCTCAGCTCATGGCCACTTGGAGAAGATAGCAGACCACCACTATGGCATCCTGAAAGGACAAAACAGGAGATGAACTCTCAACAGATCCTGTTTTAACAGAAAGGGCTCTTTCTCAAGCATTTTGCCTGACTGCATCTGAAGCCATTTTCCAACCTGTGGGTTCCTGGAGTTAACCTCATCAGAACACATGCTACTCTGCTTAACTATTTCGTGTGCTATCAATCAGGGATTTTTATGCATAAAATGTTCAAGAAATGAAACAAAAACCAAAAAACTAACAAAGTTTCAGGCACAGAGGACTCAAAGGTGATTTAATTCTCTATGCTCTCGGTCTCAGGTTATAACTTTGCTGCTAAAAGGATCAGAGAATTGCACAGACTAACTTACCTTAGACCAATGGGACAATAATTTTTCACCTCAGAAGCATTCAGCCTCTGAGATGTAAAGAAACCTTTTCTATCCAACCTCTAAAGTCATTTTCAGAATCCTGTAGTATGGAGAGGAGCCAACTATTGTGGAGTACTCAGACTTGACACTGCTCCAAGGAAACCAGCAAGGTCAGATCCTCCAGGAACTGGCAAGAACAGGACTCTGTTCTTGGCCTGAAACTGAACTTCGGTCTGGAGAACTCCTGGTCACAAGGAGGGACCAGTTGTTGGTCACCTAGAGATACTTAACAGTTAACAGTGAGCTGTCTAACAAGTTATAGGCATGTCCTACTCTTGGGCAGGCATTTTGAACAATTTTGAACTGGGTATTTTGAACCATAATCTCATACTTGGGTGCATCAATTCCTTTAATGAATTTTAGCAAGTAACTATTTGGATATGAAGTTGTTTTCCATCTTGTTTAGTGTCTGTAATAAAGAAAGAAAGCTGAAAGTGCCCCAGAGTCATGCAGAGAGTATGTTACAAAGATCAATGCATGTATTAGAAGCAAAATTTTAAATTACCAAAAATAGCAAAATCTCTGCTCATGAAACTAATAAAAACTCACACAAAAAATATATTTACTTTCATTTCCCCCAAAACACAATACACATAGATATAGCTGTGGTGAAAAATGAGAAAGAGCATATAAATTCGAAGTATGTTCTTGCCTTTAAGCAAAATCAAATCCACCCTATGTGCTGATAGGATACCCAGGAATCTTCCTGAACATGTAGACTAGATGGGAGGATTTAGAGAAATAGTATGTGGAGTGTTACACTGGGTATACGCAAGTACAAACCTTAAGATCCCTTGAGACTCCAAGAAGTTTACTTCTATCCAGAAAGTGTGAAGTCTAAATCCTGTGAGAAATTGACAGGAGAAAGGACAGAGTTAGGAAAGATAAATAAATGCATGGTAGACATGAACTGGGTAATCATCCTATTGATAAAATGAAGAAACCACTTGGTGCCATCTCGTTACTGTGCAATTGAACATCAGGTTTTCAATACCGCAACTATGACCTGGCTTGGTACCCTCTCTTGCCTTTGTGTGGAAAACTATCCCTTCCCCCATTACCCTAGACAGATTATTTTGATCTTGACCTTCTCCAATGGATGTTTCATTCAAAAGAGGAGATGGCGATCACTTAGCGAATGGTGACCACGCAGTCAGGACTATCATCTTTGCTTTGCGCAAGTGAGACGACTCCTTCTCTCACTGAGACTCAGTTCAGGTCTGAGCTTTTGCAGACCCATATTTGCTTTTTGTCTAAATGTGAATTAATGATATTCAAGATGAGTGCTCTTTGTTCCAGCATAACAAGAGCTCTTCTTGCCTTTTAATGATGAATTCTTCCTGAATGTGTCAAACTCGGTGTGACCCCTGCCAGCCATCCAGCAATACAGAGCCCAGGTATTTCTATGGCAGTCTTGGGACTCCATCTCAAAATGTGACTCATTAAAAGGCTAGCAGCGCCTGGACATAGCAAGAGGAGCAAGTAGAGGGAAAGAGCTAGAATAATAATCTAAGGCGAATAATCCATGGATCCCACAGAGAGCCACTGCAGCCCTAAAGCTCTTTGTCATGAGGCCATTGGAGCCATGAGCAGTAAGGTCTGGCAAGCAGAGGCAAGCAGGACCAGCTGTCCCCAAGGAGCAAGTTGCTACCAGACAAATCCTGATTAAATGGTTTGCTCACATTCGGACGTTGCACAGTTTAAGCATGGCCATTCACTTGAGACTATGGAGAGCGCTACAGAAGAAAGAAGTAAGAGCAGAATTTGAGAGTGAGGGAGAGGGAAATTAACTAAATAGGAGCAAGCCTTGAAGACAGAGGTAGTGAGCTCCTTAAAATAGCTGTGCTTGTCTTTGATGTAAAATACAAAATCTTGGAAATAAAATGAGATAGAGAAAAAACAGATGGTGTGAGGAGGGATTCACAAGTGAGGTGATGCACCAGAACTAGATATGAAGAAATAAATGGTGCAGAAGTGGACTTAGCATAAAAGGCAGCAGATAATCATAACACTTTTTAGAAAAGCCCTTTTTAGTAATTGCAAGCTACAGCATCAACAAAATACAGAAGCAATTGACTTATTTTCCTCTCTACAAGAAGAGACTTGTTTTGAAGTTAAAATAGACTAAATGTGTTTCTGTGTGAAGAGTTTGCAGTTCTTGGCACATTAAACATTACTTTAAAAATCTTTCACACCTAAGAGTTATACTCATTTGCTTATCTTTATAGCACTTGAAAAAAAAAGTCATACCATTGTTCATTTGATCAAAACAGGAATGGTTCTAGACCTTCATTCTTATATTTTCATTGATCATTTTAATATAGAGGTTTCCTTCTTCAGTTGGGAATGTGGCTCTTAGGTTAAAGCTCTAAATCAAAATAGTTTCAGGTCCTACCAACAACATGCTTTGGGGAGTTATGAATTTTTTAGATTGGCCCTTTCATGTGCCCCAATTCCCACAGAGGTGGTGAGTCACAGGTCCACCATTTGGAGTCTGGAGTTGGAGATGTGCTTCCCAGCTTGGATCCACCTAAAATCCTTTTTTTTTTTTTCTCCAGGAGTACTTACTGCTCAACAGAAAAATGACACATTGTCATGTATATTTCTTTTCTGTTTTGACAGATTTACAACACTGTATGTTTTGTACCAGTCTCTTCCAGCTATGACAAAGTCAGTCAATAGAGGTTTTTTTATAAAATTCAAGTGGCAATTATTTACTCCTTAAAAAAGAGAACCATGAGAGTCTGAGCAAGGAAAGCAAAATGCTTAGAACAATACTGCAATACTGTAGGGGAAGCGATTTCCTCTGGTGTGTGCAGCAGCAGGAGGTGAGGCTGCTGTGCCAGCCTCCCACTCACTTTGTCTCCCATCTGCACGGTAGTCTCAGGGTCTGAAATATAACCCTTTGTTTGCTTCTGGTCCCCGAGGGATGAAACCCTGAGATAAGGCTGCTTCGAATAAATCATCTCAGAATTTCTCTCCATCTTTGGTTTCCACCCAGAGGACGTATTTTATAATTTGTGAACCACCTCTACTGCCTGACCTGGAATTAAACAGTTGCTTGGTCCTCTAAAGCACTGCTCAGCTCCCTGTCCCACCAGCTGCTCACAAGCTGCCACTCAGCTTTGAGTGCTTCTCCCTTCAAGGGTACAGGGAAATGCAAAAACCCACAGCCCCTCAGAGTCAGATCTGACCCTCTGATCCTCATTTAGCCAAACTGCCCAGCATTTTGGTGGGACCCAGCTGGTTTGAGGAGTCAGAGGATTTGACTCACCATGGTCATGCTGCTGCTTGCTCCTCCTCCCACACAAACCAACTGTTTTTGGTCCCAGAATTTTAGCCTGATTTGTAAATAAGTCACCCAAGAAGAAGTGCATTTACCTCCCACCTGGGAGTCCTTCATTTCTCTGTTAGCTAATCTGTTTCTAAGGGGGAGAGGGAATAAAAGCGAAGGAGGGGTTAGCAACAATTTATCTCTCTACCCAGTTCGCCAAAGGCTATGACTGTGGATTGTTTTTCTTCCAACAGCTTGAAAATATTTCCTCTAAGCTGCAAATCAGGCTCAATTAAAGCTTTTCCTGTGACTTTTTCCCGTGTTTTTTTCTTCCTCCCTGAAAAATGGTGAGCAAACCTAGATACCAAATGACAGCTCAAGTCCTCAAACCATGGACGGCTCTCCCAGAGCCCTTCCCGCAGGCTAGCCTTTCCAGGTTGGCTGTAGGACGGATAAACAACATCACTTTTGGATGAAAATCATAGTGTTGTTTTCTCATGTAGTATTTCTGGGAGGACATGAAAAATTGGAGGGGGGAGGTTTACTAATGAGGCAAAGCAATCAGCATTTTTGTAGGCTTGTTTGTTATTCCGCCTATGTCTTCGTAATGTAAATGCAAATAAACCATCTTTATTTTATTCATAGTTCTAATGGAAAGTCTGTGTCATGGTCTGAACCAGGTGGAAGACAAGATCCAAAGGGGGAACATACGTGGCACAGACTCTCAGTGCATGTGAAGAACCAGGAGACAGGGTGCAATCAGACAGCGGTGATCAAACCCCTCACTAAAGACTACCACGGCCAAAGTCTGACTTTTACCGACATCAGCAGTAAGACTCTGTTCAATGTGGAGGAAGAAGACAGAGAGCCCGTTCACCTCAACCAGTCCAGCAGTCCTTCCATGGTGGTGCACAGGCGGGTGGCAACGACACCCCCGCTGCAGGCCACAGCGGAGGAAACCCAACTCTTCTTGCCTGAGCAGTCCCCCAAGACCCTGCCCCTGCAGCCACAGTCTCTCATGGACCAGCTGCAAGGAGTGGTCAACAAGTTTGCCACCGGCATCCCCGACTTCAACGCTGTCCTCCCCACTCCCGGCTCAGGGAATGGCGTGCGGCCCTCCTGCCCAGCCCCGCCACCGCAGCAGCCGCCCCTGCAGCCTTTCCAGGCGGCTGCCTTCAGCGAGGAGCCCCTGTCTCCCCCGGCTGAGGAAGCGGAGGGTGAGAAGGTGAAGCTCATTCAGGGATTTGTGTATGAAAAGAACACAGAGGAGGAGGAGGACGAGGAGCCGGCAACCAGCAAACTGACTCTAGAAGTCTCTCCGGCGCTGACGCCCCCGTCCCCTTTCCGGGATTCGGTGGCTTCGGGCAGCTCCGTGCCCAGCTCCCCTGTGTCCGAGTCGGTGCTCTGCACACCCCCGGATGTGACCTACGCCTCTGTCATCCTGAGAGATTATAAGCAAAGCTCATCCACCCTGTAGATGCTGCAAGAGACAAGATGGGAAGGACTTTGGCAGCTGCCCACTGGGAGGACTTGCAGAGACAAGCCTCCCAGGGCTGTGGGAGAGAGAGCAGAGAACAAAGTGACAAATGACAGGGCAAAAACCTCATCCTGCACTTAAATAACTAAAATGAAACAAAAAGAAAATAAAAAATCCATTCTGAGGGCTCAAGATTATCTGTTAAAAATAAAAATACCGTACTTCGGGAAAATGTTAGGAAACAATAACAAAGCACAAACTAAGGGAACAACTTCTATAGCAAAAAAAAAAAAGACAAAAAAAAGAATAAACATGCAGGAAAAAAAATATAATCACACTTAGTCACACCCTCTCTTGGCAATGCTTGAAAAGGACTCTGGGAAGTGTGACCTGGAGAAGTCATTAGTACACCTCATGACTGCTGTCTGTCTGCTATTCTGCTATGGGAGTAACACACCCAGGAGCTGGAAGGGCAGAGTGGGGTGCAGGGGAACAAAGCTACTTGTATATGAGACATATATGCATATTTTTTTTCCTGGTTTCTACAGGTGGCATAACTGTGGAACTTTGTTTTGAGGAGAGGAGATGAGGTAATGTGAAAGCACATGGCTCTTAGTGACTCCTATCTGAATGATTTGTTCTTCATACTAGGCTGCTTTTGGGGGGATTTGGGCTTCTTTCAATGCTGATTGTGAGCAGAGCAAGAAATATGATCAAGTTAAGACTCAAGAGGTTTCTGAAGAAAGCCTTGCCATAGTACTTGTAATATGATAAGGACTTAGGACTGCCCTTTTGTATAAGGTTGTAAATCATGTGGCTAAACTGTTACACAACATTTCCTGTAGCAGAACAACATTTATTGACTATCTTTTCATAAAACAACGTATTTTGCCACGCCATTGCATCGTTCCTTTGTGTTACTTTGGAATCAAATGCATTGAGAAATAACTGTTTACTTGGAGCAACAACTGTTAGTCTGGAAGAAAGGGAATTCCACACTGGGGGCTATGGAGCTTCCAGAGAAGAGCGTGAGCGTACGTTTGTGTATCTGTATGCGTGGGTACCATGTGTGTGAAGAGTAATGTCCAATAACTACCACTGGAAGATTGTCTTATCTACTATGAATATTTTTATGTTTAAATCATGTTTTTATATTGCATTGGTACAAATATTCGATAGATCTTTGAAGGTTTGTATGCCATGCTAACATATCCTTTTTTTCATATATAAGCTGAGACAGCCGTTACCCTCATAATAGGGTGCTTTGTTTTGCAGATATTTTATGAAGTAGACATATGATATTAATAACTAGTGCATTGAGAACTTGTTATTTTACGTGTTTTGCAGCAAGTGTGGCTAACCAAAACAAAACAAAACAAAAAAAAAATAGTCTGTTTTAGAAATCTTGCAGGTGAGAGACAGGAAAAGTAATCCAACTATTTCACTGCTTCAGATAATTTAAAATAAAATCATGTCAGGACAGGAAATTTTATCAGTGCTTAATGTGTGCATAAATTCCCAGGTTTTGCTACTGAGTGTTATTTTAAGCCCTTTATAATGTTTAGTTGTGTGTTCTTTCCTTATGCTTTCACTTCTTGTATTTACTATACAATACAGCTTAAAGGTCACTTCCAGGCAGTTGTAGTTCTGTCATTTATTCCTCCTCCTCCTCTATCTTTCATGTGTTTCCTAGAGATGGGCCTAATTAAAGGCTCCCTAATGACTGGCATGATAAAAGTCCAGGTGTAATTGCTGTGGCCTGCACTTAATTATAACGGTGATTACCCTATTTATAAATGTGCTTATTATACATACACAGATCAGGATTTTAGCTGCTATGATCTTTGCTTGTGCTGCTGAATTCAGCTGAGAATGATGATCTGTCCCACAGTTCCATACTTTATTTCAAAACTATTTTAAAGGAATCTCTTCCTGTTAATAAAGGTGCAAAGCCTGATTTTAACCATGCTCCCTTGGAATATTCTACCGGAGTTTTTCCTGAATTAACCATAATTCTACTATTTTTCTTTCTCCTGACTTGAATTTTAAGAAGTCCTGCTTGTTATCAATTCTTCTCTGAAGAGCCAAGTCTCATCGATTTTCCCTAATTATGCAATATTGGTATTTGGCTCATATTCAAAACCAGAGAGAGTTTTTTTTTCCTCATCCTCTTTTCACAATGTTTCCTCCTTTCAATATTACTTGTGGCCAATTGCTATCATCATCCTGATGTGGAAAGCATGAAATGACTTTGCCCAAAGACATGTTTTTGTCAGTATATTGATGTCTCTATAATGAATTGAAGTCACCTGAGGGTTAGTTGGTTGATTTTTTGTTCTGCTTGGGGCTTTTAGGGGGATATTTTTTGTTGCTGTTTCTTTTATTTGAAATGCTGATTACTCCTCAAAGCAGCGAGAAAAATGCCATATCTTCTTTGCTGATCACTGCACTGGCAATGAATGCTACCTTCTAATTATTGTAGTATAAGATCTGCTGTGCTGTTTCCAAAAACACACGTTGTCAGTATCACAGAGCTGATACCAAGAAGCCAGTCTTTGAAGATCTGAGAGACATAAGAAAAAGAAATTTAACAGCTTTGTATAGATGAGGAGATGGCAATGTGGCAAGGTACTATACTGTTTTCATATCTGTCTGGTTTGAACATATTAAGCACTGATTTTATTACTGCAATGTAATTACATCATGAGTAGGAATTTTCTTGAAATTCAGTATATTAGCTTTTAGTTTGTAACTGTTAAAACTGGGAACATACACATACGTAAATATATCTAAAGAGCAAGAACTCACCTTGTGTATGCAGCTGTATGAGCTATGAAGCTTTCTGTAGAGGTTCTTTCTTTTGGTCTGTCAAATGCTTGAAGAAAACTGCCTTTTTGTCAAAATGATCTTGAAAATGCTGTAAAATAAATATTTTCTATTTATTATTTAAAAATAGAATGCCAAATATTTTATTTTTTTCTTTCTTGAGTAGAAAATAGTCATGCATAGTAATTCATTGTTCCAGAGCTTTTCAGCATCATGAATAAGAGATGGTGGGATATTTAAAGGGAGGTAGGTATTTGTCACTGTTATCATAGGAAATAGCACAGACTCAGCAGAAGGCTAGTTTGCACAACCATGCTCTTCATTTTGAATTCTCTCCTTTTATACACTGTTCAATCCAGCTGGACCAGATTGGTCAATTAATCAATATGTTTCACCTGGTTGGCTAACTAGCACAACGCCCCTCTTACAAACAATCTTTGAGAAAAACAGGAGAACAGAAAGTAGGAAAAACAGCACCTGCAGGTTGTTTATAATAACAAGCTATCATTGTTTATGTTCAGCTACTTAGGGCCTCACAAGCCGATCCTGGGAAAATTAGTCCTCTCACTCTCTGACCAGGCTGTGGCAACCATAGGTATTGATTAAACTGTGTCATGAAGGTGAGATGTTGGATGGTTGGAGGATTTTTTGCTTAAGTAAAAACCCCAGCTTTTTGGCTTCCTAATAAAATTCAGACGCACTGCAACTATGCGTTCAGACAGACAAGTTGTAGAAGAGAATTCAGTGGGAAATGACAGGAAATTTTGCTTCCCGAGGACATGGGAAAACACCAGCCCTTCTCTGGAAATTATCTTTGAGATGTCTGCCTCTCCCATCAGGGAAACTGCAATGTGCTTTCTTGACAGCTATAAATGATAGGCACTGATCCACCCTGGCATTTTGTGTCCTACCTTTACTGCTTCTGTATACAGCAAAGTACTGGAACTCCTGACTCCTGCTCTGCAACTCACAAACACTGTGGCTTTTTGGTGTCTCCTGAACTGCTCTGTGCCTCAGCAAGATGCTTTTTGGGAGCGCTGCTGGGATTTTCAGAAACAAGTGCACTAAACATAGAAAATCTAGATCCTTTTTATCTTTACACTTGTGAATAGGCTTGTGGCTCCTTCGTTGGATCTGGCCTTGCAAGAGCCCATGTCTGAGAAGTCAGTCCACCTACAACTACTGCAATGCAGGAGTACAGACAGTGACATTTCATTCTGGGGTAAGTGCCAAAAGTTTGGTCTCTGTTCATAAAGATTTTCTTTTTTCTTATCCCTTTTTATTTTTGTTTTCAAAATCTTTTCTGTCTATGACTTAGTAAAAGTTTTGCTGACCAAGTGTATTCAATTGCAAAAACATCCTCAGAGAAACACAGCACTTACCTCCAGAGCGCCCAGTGCAATGTTGCACAAGCTGTTGAAAAAAACATCTAAAGCCATTTTTCACTGGGTAAATGGATGGCTGAACCAGAACCACAGAGCAACAAAGCACACTTGAGATTTAGTCTCCATCCTTCTGTCAAAGATAGAGTGTTGGCAGCTCCACCAGCCCAGCCCATGCCTCCCCACCCAAGCTCTGCTCAAAGACTTGGGTCTTCAGACTGTTGTCGGGTTCACTTTGCATGGAGTAAGTGGCTACCAAAAGAAAAAGGCAGTGGAAATTTGGCTACTGGGCTTGTACTCATCACTCTTTAGACAAAAACAGAGGAGCAGGTTGCTAATATCTGTTCTACACGAGGTCTGAGTGACTGTTAAAAATGCTGCTTATATGGGAGTGGGAAAAGTGTGGGTTTGCAGATTGCATTGTTGTGGTCGGTTTTTTTTTTCCCAAATAAATGAGTCACTAGACACTTGGCAAGTATGTGTCTGCAAATCATTGGGAAGGAGAAGCAGACACTGAAGCCTATTTTTATCTGTGTAAGAGTCCCAACAGGGATATTAGCAAAAGAGAAGATAAGGAATGCCATGCTGCCAAACACATGGTACTACCACAGGCCCCATATCTGGACCTGGACTCACATTTTGGCAAACCCTGCAAGTTTCCAAGAAGAGATGGTAGAAGAGAGCAAGAGTGACTGGTTGCAATTTCCAGTGCTACAGGTGAATTGCATCCTACTAAAAAAACAAGCAAGCTATTCTTTGCCTTAAATTCAACTTCCAGATCTCAGTAAATCACACAAAGTGGGACTGTTCCCCTGAGAGAGCAGGTCACTCTGGTACCAAGTAAGAGCATTTGTTTTCTACTTGGTTTCACTGTGGGTGTAAGCAATGTATCTCTACAGAAGTAAAATATCGTTGTGAGTTGTGGGTTTCCATAACCAAAAGGCCTCTAGGTAGGTGGAAAAGCAGCTGGCACAGATACCAGTGCAGACAGATAAGAGTTTAGGAGTGGTATGTATCTATGACATTTAATCCACCCACTTTATTTATTGCACACTGTGCAATGTGTAGGTGGCATGAGATCCATTCCCCCACCTACGCCACCGCACAGTGTGTGGGACTCCTACCTCCTCGTGCTGCCCCAAGGCTGAATCAGGAACAGGTCAGCAAGACCTCCCTCCTGGAAAGATGGGGTGCCAGGAGGACTGGCTCAGGGAAGGCAAGTCTCTGGTCAGCTCCCTGTTTTCCTAACACAGGGTGTCTTTGCAATGCACCAGGAGTGTATTTTCCTTGCAAGCATCACCTAGAGATGGGGGATTTCAGCGCTGTGGAATGCCTCGAAATAGGTCCACAGTTTAAAAAGAGCTGTTTGCCCAGCTGGCCTCCAACTCAACGTGGTGAGGTGTCCCCCCTACAGCTAAACAGACCTGTCAGTCCTACGGCCACAATCCAGAGCCGTTGCTCTCTGGATGCCCAGCAGGCCACGCTCCCCAATGTCAGTGCACAAGTACAGCCCCGAGCAGGTGCTCAGTCGGAACCTGATGCTGCTGCTCCCTGAGCTGCTGGCACTCAGAGGTCTGAGTGGCACTGGGGGCTTGCTGTGGCCTTCACTGCTCTCAATCACATGGGGAAGAGAAGGAGCAAAAGAAAAACAACAACTTGCCTTTATCTTTCTTGCAAGAAAGGCAGGCAGGACTGCGCTGTGGAGCCAGCAGTGTATCCCTTATGGCTTCTGAAAAAGTCCTGACAGCTCCTGTGATTTCCATCTCAACAGACATAAGGAGTTGGCTCTTCATTCTTTAGTTACTCTTGTTAGGTAACAAATAGACAAACTGCAAAATTATCAAGGGAAAATGCTTAAATGCTTCCATACCACTGGTATAGAAGTATGGTAAATACTCATGGTAGCTGAATCTGAGCAACGTTTTCAAAAATGTATGGTACAGGAGATTTTTAATACATCTTTTAGACTTCAAAATACACTGACAAATTGATGTCTTTTTGTTTGGGGAAGGAAGTAAGAATGAGTGTGTTTTCCTGGGATGTGTTATACGTGTTTTGTTTGAACACTTAAACAGAACAATTAAACTGTATTTTAATTTGGCAGGCATTTTGGTGATTATTCTGATTTTTTGCTGGAGCTTTTTTTTTGGCGTTGGGAGAGGAGTTGGATAGGTTTTTTTTTTCTGCTTAAAAATAATGCCTAGAACACTTAGCAAGGTTATTAACTGTGCCAGGATTTTCATGGGCATCTGTGTGATGCTAATTTAGAAACTGAAGCCTCTAAGTGCCAAGATCCTCCATGTGTGTGAATCAGCGTTAAGTCCTGGATTATGTCATTTTCCTTGAGAAGCTGGCTGAGTACCTGTGCTGTTAAGTTTTGAGTTTCTTAAAGATTCATTTCCCACCCCAAGCTCCATTTTGCAGTTGTGAGGATGTTGTTCTTATCTCTGTTTTTGAGACTGCTGTTGCTCATTGTTCTTACCATTTGACTTGATACCTTTGCACGAGCCTTGGCACAATTGCAGGGGGAAGTGCCTGTCAGGCTTCAGCTTCCCAACAGTACCAAGAGATTTTCCTTCTGAGTTCCATTTCCCTTTTTGAGAGGTGGTTATGCTGCATGCCCTGCCCTCCAATGTGCTGTTTGTGCTTGGGTAATATGGTTGTGGACTTTAAAAACAAGAAAATGAGAAAGTTTTGCCCTCCTGTTTGTCCCTGACATCAGGGTTTACCCAGATGTGTGTATCCAGTGCTCATCTGGGGCAGTCTGGCACAAGTCACGCTGCTGGGCATGAACTTGGTGCATCACAGCCTGGCCCTCAGCTCTGTCCCAGTTCAGCTCTTGATTCTTTTAATGACTTTGGGATGTTCATCTGCCCAAAGGTATTTCAAAGCTGTATAAGGGAACTGGGTTCCAATTTACAATGGACGCAAGTGAAAACTGGGCATAGAAATCCTTTAGATATGTTTAAAAACTCAGCCAGTCTTTCCTTCTTACTCAGGCCTAGACACAAGAGAGGGGTGTATAAACAAAAGAAGATTTTCACAGCCCTTTTATTCTCTTTCTCACCTTGATCTCAATGCCAGTTCACTCCTGCTCATTCTTACTCAGCCTCTTTTTATAGCATACATGGCATAGCTGTGGAAGTGCCACCATACAGTTCAATAATTTTGCCTTTGATGCCTCATTTTCCTTATTTTCAGTTACCTCTTGATCAATGTTAAAGGAAGATTTAGGATGTCTGTGAAAGCTTGTGGAATAGGAAGATTACACAATGAGAAGGCACAACAGTCTGATCTGCTGGGGCAAGCTTAGATGCTGCAGCCATAAAAATCATCAAATAAGACCACAGTCCACAACACAGCTAACCTTCAGGAGGAGAGAAATGCTGGCAGGTCTAAGAACTAATTTTCCCAGCGAGATCCAGGCTTTGAGTCTCAGCTCCAGAATAATGCTCTGTTGTCAGATTGCAATACCAACATTTGCAAAACACTCAGAGCCTTTTCCTTCTTAGTGCTGGGTTGTTTGTTTAAGATAGATATCATCCACAGTGACTGCCGCGCACAGACCTTACCCTACCACTTACAAAACATTCCAAGCCTTTCTCTCCTTAATGCGGTTTTCTAGGATAGCTGTCATCAGCTTCAATGCGAGGCATACCCTGCCCATGGCAGGCTGGGCATGAGGCAGTGCTGGAGCAGGATCAGGACCCAGGTAGCAAAAGCTTTCTTGCACAGTGTACTGCTTTTAGACATTTGTGTTGTTTGTGCTTACCTTACGCATTTAGAGCTCTCTGAGCCTCAGCACCTCTGTTCATAGCAGCATGAACAACACATAGCTGGCAAAAACTCCACAGCAAGCAGTATTTACTTGCTCAGTTGCTAGGATTTTCCCTTACCTATGTGCTTCATCTTCCTGTCACAAACAGCTTGTCACCTGTGACACAAAGGAGCAAGCCTGAATGAAGAAACAGGGGAGACAAACACTTTCTGTGCAAAGGCTCTTGGTGCTAAAAGCACCTGCTAAAAGCAGGCAGCCCTGCTAAAGGCAGGGAACACTGATTTACAGAGGCCAGGCATGTCCCACAGGAGATCCCCCTGTGTGCACAGGAGACAAGGTGCCCACATTGTCACACTGGCTGAGGATGAGAGACAGGGCAGATGGAGCCCTCTTAGGCTCTCTGAGAGCACAGGGAATTTCACAGGTGCTGTTCACCAAGGCAATCAAGATCTGTGTGTGACCAGTTTGGGACAAAGCTTTGAAAAGAGTAAGGATGGGAAGTTTCCCCTTGACATCCTCCTCCAAAGGACTGCGGTCATAGGGTTTGTGTGAGCGTAGGACTTGCTGCTGTGTCTGGGACAGCCTGCAGCCCACTAAGCCTCAGCCTCCCTTCACCTCCAGACCCTCCTGAGCTCCAGCCCTGGCTCTTCACACTTGTTTCTCTCCTTCCACAAGTGAAGATGCCTGCAGTGAGTGGCAGGACTCTGGTGGTTTTGTTTGCTTGCTCCAGAGGTCTCTGCTGATGCATCTTCATCTGGCGTCTAAGCAAAATGCAAGCTGAAACGGGAACCAGTGTTTGTCTCTGTGGGCACAGGAGCCAGAGGGTGGTCTGCTTTCCCTGTCCTGACTGGTGCCAATACCCAACCAGGCGGGTATTGCACACACAGCATATGGTAGAAACGAAGGGAGAGGAGCTGCATGAAAGGCCTCTGTGAGTTGTTTCACCCTGATGTCTATGAAATCCTGGCTAAATCATGAAAAACCAGAGTTCTGGGCTGCATGAGAGAAGTGGTGCATGCTGTCCATTAGACCTTTATATATTGCTCCTTATGGGCCAAGCCCAGACATCCCTGATGTCTGAGAGAGGATTCTCTCTGAGTTTGTACTCACTGTCACAGTGGCAAAGACAACAGAAGGAAAGCATAGAGAAGGAGCCCCATTAGGCAACAAGTGCATCTGTCAGCAAGAAGAGCTAATTCTTAGAAGAGCTACTGTACTTAATAGCTGAGATGTTACAAGTTATTCTGCTACTGCAGTAGGCTCAGTCCAGGCTTCCAGCCAAAGGCTAGAAGTAATTCTTAGCGGAGTATCAAGAAATGAAAAGACTCATAGTCCTGTTGTAGTAACACTATGACAAACATTTCTCCATCTTCTGCTTTTCTAAGAAAATCTGAGCCCTTTAAAAAAAATTTTAAGTGGTACACTAACACCTAAGTTTCACAGAGATGGTTAATGTCAAATGACCAAGACAGAGGAGTAAGGATCCAGCCTCTAATATAAAAGTTACGGGATATTGTGGTGAAAAGCATCTTTCTTCTTTAATCCATATTTGAAAGTATAACTGCATCTGTAGAATAATTCAAAGGAAACTTGTATCATTTTCTACCAGTGAAATATTTCCTACTTAAGCAGTGAAATATTAATCTTATTATTTAGTCTACCATAGTGTAAAGAATAAGCCCCCTCCAAACCAAGGAGAAATTGTATCACTTCAGCTGGGGGACACCTGATCTAAAGAAGAAAAGGGAAAGGATTCTCCAATGATGAGTATTTTTCCAAAGGCACTTAGTCATGTTTTCTTCTCTACAAAAGCAACTGCACGTAAAGATTCAGTATGCAGGCATTCCATGTTGCCTAACACATGGTGTGTTCAGCTAAAGCCTGATGCTAGTCATCCAGTCAGGCCAGTCTTGCTAACTTTTCCAAAAGCTCTCTCTCTTGCAGCGAACTCATATCTGCCATGAGTGGCTAACATGCACTTACCAAGGTTAAGACAAAGAAAAAGAGTCCTCAACAGAAAGCTGGGCACTTCCTTTATTTTGAGAGGAAAGCCCTATGTAAAATCATAAAGAAATTACACTTTGCATCATATCTTTGCAAAAAGATTGAACTACATTTGTCTTCATCATTGACAGTCACATCAAGCCATGGTGAAAAGGTACTTACTGGCTTTAATCTAATAATTAAGAGACATGAGTCCATCTTTCAATTGTTAATAAACAGAACTTTAATTAGAAAAGAGAGACAAAACAAATTTACCTTCTCATGCCTACTGAAACACTGAAGTTTACTCAAGAGAGATTTAAGCCTCATGAACATCTGCATTTTCTGTCACAATTTCCTCTGAGATTTTTTAAACTGACAGCATGGCATCTTACAGAATATGTGTTTACACTTGAGCAGCTTAGCCCCAAGTCCTTTCTGCCTCTGATATTCATGTCTTTATTCATCCCAGTACAAGACACTCCAACTCTTCAAGGGCATCTGGAAGGCTGTGAGCACTCCTTTCCTAGAGCTTTACAGAGCATAAATAGTTATGGATTCAGTCTGTCTGTAATGTAGTGTGTTTGTGTGGGATGTAGCACTGTCCTCCCCATTTGGCAGGTGAGGAGGCTGACATATCGTGTACTAGCACCAACATTTGCAAATATTTTCCTAAAGCTAAGCACTAAGTTCTTATTTTGACATTTAAATTTAAAAAAATAGCCTGTTTCAGTTCTTGTCTTCTCCTGAAATTAATGGCAGCTAGAGATATTAAGCACATATATAGAAAACATGATCTATTGATCTCACTTCTAATGGTTTTAGGTACTCTTCTGCAAAAATGTTTCAAACTATTGCTCCAAGACAAGGATCCTGTAGCACAAACAAGGACTGGTGGCACTGAGCAAAAATAGAAGAGATTCTTCTCTTTCCACCCTATGATTATTTATCGATACTCATCTTGAACACCAAAACCTACATGAATGTCCCTTGGTATGATCTAGCCCCAGACTTAGAATTCTGGAACAGGGCATGCCCAAAGTAAGACTGATTATTCATCTGTAGTTCAGATTTCTTTTTTGACATTCCTTAGGTCAAAGACTTTAATTTTGTCACCACAAAACCATCTGCCATTTCCAGGAGCTCTCCATCTCTTGCAGTGCAGGGAATGTGCTCAGATACTGAGCAGCTTCCCAATGCTTTCTTGGTTTCTACCAATGAGAAGGTGAGCAAGCTTTCTTCATTCAAATTCTTTCAAATTAATCAAACTAATTTTATGCTATAACTCTCCTGTGAGACGTGGGGCTTAGTCATACAAAGATGCATATAAAACTGAGACAGAGAGAGAAGGGTCACACCATGAACTGTGAGTCCTCATTTTGGCCAAGCTGCTTCAATTTGCATAATATTATAATATTATACAAAAGTCATAAATAAGATCAATCAAGCTTTGTTACTTTGGTACCACATATGGCTGCCCAGAGATGGAAATAAAGCCTAATGTTTTAATTTGATGAAAGACAGTTGTCTGGTGTCTTTCAATTCCCCTCTTCATTTACTACATGATTTTCACTTGCCACATAATTTTCATTTACTACATGAAACTGATTAATTCCTAAAACAAGTTCATCCTGTTAGTGAATAGAAAAATAGCCCATAAGAAAATGGTGCTTGCTCCCATCTGTAAAAGCTATCTTCACTTGTCAATACAAAAGGAACAAAACAGGTTATGCTTTTAAAGCACATGAGTACTATTCATAGGGGGAGAATTGACCATCTTTTTCAAGCTGTGGCATGGCCTGGGTTTGCACTCAGCAGCAGAGCAGCATCAGCCTCATGGCTGCAGTTCATGGTTTGGGCTGTGTTGATTCATTGCTCAGTCCTTGCAGTACCTGAGTGGTGACAAGGGATCCTCACACCCACCACAGCCTAGTGTTACAGGATGGTGGGGTGCTTTTGCCAGGGAGTTTACAGCATGTGTTGGGATCTCTGG
The DNA here is from genome assembly GCA_013397155.1 of Irena cyanogastra. NCBI lineage: Eukaryota > Metazoa > Chordata > Aves > Passeriformes > Irenidae > Irena > Irena cyanogastra. Next base: position 205,189 of record VWZV01007550.1, on the reverse strand, counting down.
CTCACCCTGGGAGAAGTGATCTTTGTGTCAGATGGGTTTGCTTCCCCACGGATCCAGGGAGAAGGTCCCAGTACCCATGCCAAGTACCTCATATCCCTCTGGCAGACACAGCACAGGCCTAATCCCCATAGTAAATTCAGATTTCAGTGAATTTCAGTGCTTGTTAAAGAAAATGTTGGATATATTAATTTTTTTAAGTGACAAAAGGAAGCCTTTTATTTGAACATTTAAAATTTGAGATTGGTTGAACTCCTGGAAAATCACAGCCCAAATAATTTGACAATGTTTCAAGCAGCTTCAAGCAAAATCTTACAGCAGGAGATGCTCTAAAGCTTTAAGGTAATGCCAAGTAGCATTCCTCAGCAACACATGTCAGAGTAGACCATCAGCCAGATTCAGAAGTAAAGGAAAGCACCTTTGCTGCTGTAACTCCTGTTAAGCAGCATTTTTTTTTCAGTCTCAAACTACTGTCAAGCAGTCTTTCTGGTTGAAAATCTAGATGCATCCATTATCCCCTGACGTTTATTGTGACAGTGTGCTACTTAGATGAAAGAAAAGTTATTCATCTGGGAATGACTTGACAATATAAGTGGTGCTATTTTGAGCTTTTGTTGCCACTACAATTAATCAAGTGAGAGGCAATCAGTTTGGTGGTTTGCTTTTTTTTTTTTCTTTTTTGCTTATTCTATAGCTCATTTAAGAAATCTGGCCACTTCATTTACTAAGTAGTGTAAGTTTTCAAATTCAGTCCCATTATAAGGCCAGTTTTTATCAATTTAGCAAGAAGGATTCTGCAGTAGCTTTCAGTAGTGTCACATGCTCAGACTTAATGGGCAAGACATAAAATGAAGGATGTAAAAAGTGCTGCAAAGACTGAAAAAGCTCCTTTTTTCCCATAGCTAGTTACATGTGCAGACACAGGCACATCTGGCCTGTTCCACCTGGCAGCATTCCCACCCCTTTCCCTTTGGTTTAGTCCTGTATATGTGCAGTGGGGCCCTGGTATTTCATCAGACACTTTCAGTGAAAGGGAGCATGAGCTGCTGGGGAATGATTTAAGAAGCCATAGAGGTGCCATCAGGTCTCTGGTGTCTCTGTTTTGGTGAAATAAATGACAGATATATGAGAACACCAAAAAGTTCTAACATTTTACTTCATAATCCACAATATTGGTAAAAATGCTACTTACCTAGTGCAGATAGGTGTAACATGATGTAATAATGTCTCTAACAGATCATTTACAAATAACAAATAATTGGTATTGCTAACTTCTTTTCTCACATCTAAAATAAAGGTCAGTGAACTTCTCTATGGCAAGGAAAAAACCTTCCAATCTGTAATCTGAATAGAAAGAAAAATCAAATAGTACTATGGGTCCAAAATGGAATAGAAGACATCCCATATTCATTAAGACAGACAAGCATCTCAGTGAGGAAAAACAGTGAGAGAAGAAAGAGAAAATGCTGTGAACTCAGGTTACTTAGGCAACTTCCTTATAGCTTTAGTAACATATAAGAAGTAAGGGACAAAAGGATTGGGATTTTTAAAATTTTAATTAAACATTCTATCAGCTTAAAAAGAGTCCATCTCTTCCCCCTTTCACTCACCTAAACTTAAAAGGAACGTATATATCAGCCAATTGGAAAGTCAAATAAATAGCTAAATAAATAAAATGGCATTTTATGTAATTTCCAAGTACAGAGCAAGTGGTACTGGGGGTAATCAAGAAGAAATAGTAGATGTAGTTTTATCTGTTTGGTTGGACTCTCTTTCCCTTTTTCCTCTCATTTTGGGATTCCCTCTGAAGAATTTTATCCTATAGATGGGGAACCTGACACATTTTTGGACTCCATGAACACAGAGCTCATTACTCCTGAATAAATAAGTAAGCTTTCTGTTATCGAAAGGTAGAAAACCAGAGTCTTTTGCATGAATCCATTTTGACTGGTGTATCTCACTACAGGGTCAGTGGGACATCCAGGCAAATCACTCATATTCAGTGGAATTCATAAAAGGTCATTGATCAGACACTGTGGTCTCATAATAGCATGAAGAAGGCAGGTTTTTATTATTCCACAGTGATGCACTGAGACTCCAGACATTCATAGGGAGTCCTTGAGCACATTCTCTCCATAGGATACCAATGTACACATGCAGTTGAATGCCAGACCTCTTTTCATCTATTCACAAAATGTGGTTGGTGACACATAATGTGAGGCTGACAAAGCTGGCAGTATCCTCTTAAAAAAAAAAAAAAGAAAAAAGTCTGAGGTGAAAAAATGAAGAATTTTCACAGTTCAAAAAAGAAAAACTTCAAAAAGATTTCAGAAAGTATGATCTTGGCTGCGCTCCCAAGCACTTGAGAGCTGACTGCCAAAGTATTAAATCTCCAGTAAGATAAAAATATCTGTTCATGCACACACACACACACAAACACACATATTCAAATAATATTAAATGATTCAAACTGGCACAAGCATGAAGCCTGCAGAGAATATGGCAATCCCTTCAGTAACTGTTGCCTTGTCCACAGAAACTTTGCCAGAGTGAAACTCTATAAAAAATCCAAGCTCCTGCCTTACTGCCACAGCACAGGAGGCATCTCTTCCAACAAGACTTGCAGCTTCTTTGCAAATTTAGGGCACAATGTACCCTGCAACACATTTCCTCCCACACTAATAGGGAGACTGCAAACACAGGTGATCATGTTTTTCAGCCATTAGTTTTTAATAATTCTGGAAACTTGCTGTGAGTTCATTTATTAATTAATATTTATTTGCTACGTTTTTCCTGAAGGCAACTGTTGCTTTTACCATTGCCCTGTTTCCAGTACCATTTTACTATGACACCACTGAAAAATCCTCTTTTCCCAAATTCCATAAATTTCTGGCAAAGGGATACTGTCCAAAGGCACAGTCCTAAAGTTCTAAAGACACCATCAAGCACATATTTCTAATGGTTCTTCTCTTGGAAAACAAGAAGCTAAATATCAAGTGTGAGTGTAAATGTGGGAACTAATAAAATCAGTCTTTGGCAGCAACATGCAACAAGCCCAGAAGCTTTTCAAGTGGCCATGTGGTCATGCCCATAAACTTCATGCCTCCTTAGTGTTTATTAAATGTCTCTCCTCTGAACCTAGGAGAGAGAACAAGGCTTTAATGAAGGCAGGTGAGACCTGAAACTGACAAAGCAGTACATTTTTCTTCTGAATAAATATTTCATTAAAAGCTCCAAGGCAGTCAGCCACTTGTAATTCAGGATGAGATAGGGAGGAATTCTGTAATAAGTAGTTAAGTGTCTTGCATAGAGATACATCACCACTTTTTTATATCACAGGACATATCATACCTTAAAAAATTACATGAGAAAGCAACTAAGCTAGAGAATTCTCCTTGCCTCCAGGCCAAGTAGAGCACTGGCTGCTATATTAAAATGTCCAACTGTGAAGCTTCATATATTTATCTGGAATCTGAATGTGCATAGCCTTGTTTCTCCAGGTAAAACTGCTCAGAACTGTGCATCTTGCTTAATCTGAGGAGGATGAACATTCAGCACATTTAAAATTGTCCACAAGGAGTATTCCTCAGTACTGAGGAGCTACCATCATTTTGCATGAAGAAACAGCAGGAGTGTTTTATTTTAGAGTGGTTTGGCTGCTAATCTGCATCTGCCTGTGCCTGATGAAAGCTGTAGTCTGAAAGCTTTGTGTTTCCTTTATCATCTGTAGGCAAAGCCTTGTACCAATCCCTGTATCTTCCCACTACGCCATGGTTTCCTTCCTCCACATTTTCAGTCAGAGCAAAGGCAGCATCTGATGAACCTCTCTCACCATCTGCAGCAAGAGTTTGCAATTTATACGTTTATGATGGCACTGCTGGTGCTGAGCTCAGGGTGGCTATATGGGTTTTGCAGAAGGAAACATTCCAATAAAAACTATGAGACATGAGAAACTGCAAGATGTTTATAATCTTTGTGTAAACATTTGGTGATTGGGATTTATAATTACACGATTGACAGGGTATTATCTAAAACACCTGTTGAGAACAAGACACATGGCTAGTCTAGACTGAAGAGGAGGGTATTGCAAAAATGAGGGATGATGTTACTGCTTTTGGAGATTAGCTTGGAACTGCTGAAACACCCAGCTACTGTTCATTATATTTCCAAATTGCTATGTGAATCTGATGGTGAGATACTGAGTCTAAAGGTTGCGTAATAGTAGAAAGAAATAAATCTTCCACTCTCTTTTTAGCGTAAAAAGTGAACTTTAAAATTATTGATGTCATTTGGATGAAATAATTCAAAAGAAAAAAATATTTCCACTATATCTTTTAATGCTAAAATAAGTGAAGGCAAGTGTGCTTTAATCATGTGCTGTAATTTGGATCACAATTAAATAATTCAGTTTTTAATTCAGCCACTCCACTATTTTAGTGTTTAGATTAAAACAAGTAAAAAAAAACCCTCAACAAAACCAAAAAGCCACAAAACAAAACAAACAAAAAAGAAATTTGCTTCTGTTAGATAGACAATTCTTCACAGGAGGATTGACAAAGGCAAAGATCTCACTGAGTTATTTATAAAGAACGATATCATTTGAATCTAAGCTGAAAAAAGCAGCTGTCAAAAGCTTTTGTCCTTCTGACGTCAGCTCAACAGACTGCAGTATTAATAAGGAAAGGTCACAGATTGAAGCATACAATTAACAGTGACATTTGAACTGCCATTTTTATTAATGGCATTGGTACTCTTTGAAAGGCAATTCCAAACATAGGCATGGAAGTAATTTAAGACATAATTTTAAAAGCATAGGGTGGTAAATCACAATTTTTTTAAATAAGCCATTAGTTTTTGCACACAACCTGCTTTGATAAGACTACTTGGAGGAATCCACAGTCTGAGTTTGCCCATGCTAATGTTCTTAATATTGTTTCTTCCATCTATGTTACCCCAAAGGAAAATTTCTTCTGGAGTTATGAAGCTGGCTTTTCAGAATCACACCAACATTCCAGTAAGGACAAAGGATTTTGCAGGTGAGAAGGCAGCTCAGCAGTACAGAGCTCTCCTGGCAGATAAGCCTTTCTGATGGGAGGTTGAGACATTGATGTAGGTTTGATCTTGTTTCTTCCCAAGTGCACAAAGTTTACCAATACCAGGGAATTTGCTTTCAGGGTACCTGGTACTGTATGACCTTTCGAATTCACTTCACATGGAGAAGGTCAGAGGTGTTCTGAGTACAGAGGCTGCAATGAGGCTGTTTGCAGAATGCAGCAAATGTGACAAGGACAGTTGTTGGGTCCAAGTGCCAGGCAGCAGCAGCAAGGGGTGAGGCTTCTGCAGCTCCAGCTCAACGTGTGCTGCTGTACACAGAAGCCTCAGTGGCTACAGGGATGCTAAAGAGAATAAATCAGGTCTAATACCTAGCCCTGAATCATACTGGAACAGCACAGCTCAAACATCTGCAGTTAAAAGTCCTTATTCTCCAACACAAGCTCGTCATACTTGGATTATGTTTGGGGATGGCACTTGTCCCATGATGGTATTTGACGAACACCGAGGAACTGCTTGGGGAACTCCTCATAGGCATATACCAGAAAACAAGATGGCATCTTCCTTAATTTTGCTTTTACAAGAAAAAGTATGAACAGATCAGCTCATAGAGTTCCTTAGTCCTTGAAGTTGGTTGGTTTAAGATTGACAAACTTAAGAAATGCAAAAATTTGTGTTAGAGAAACACAGAACTGCACTTGAATGGTGGTGGGAGCATGATTCTCTTTAATTTTCTGTGTATATTTTAGTGCCATACACATAACAAAAATTTATTCTGCTCAATCACTGGCATTTTTTAGAGCACACAGGACAATAGGTATCAGCTGCAGAAAAAAATTCAGTAAAAGCTTGCTGGAAGATAGAAGCACCAATCCATAGATCAGCATTTCAGTGTTATTATTCTTCAATCTGTGCAGATGGTGGTTTGCCTAGTGCCTGCTCTTTTCAGGCACTGGCTCTAGTTCAGGCACTATCTATGCCTTATCTCATTTGCATCATTTTAATTTAAAACAATAGTCTTTAAATTTCACAATATTTTCAAGCTCAAAGATGCCAGAATGACCTGGATGGTGGCAGACATCTGGAGAAAAATACAGACAGAATCTGGAAGTGCTATAGATTATGCTTACTCAAGCTCCAAGATTTCCATTTGTCTCTGGTTTAAAACTCTCTTCTCTCCCCAGAGGAGGTATATATTTCAGTGCACTTCCATGCTTCTGAAACCACTGATGGGAAGAGCAAAGCTGATTACTTTCTCAGTCAGGAGGAACTGGGTTACTGATCTTGGTACTCAATGGGTGCTGCGACCTCCACTACATGGGACCAGTGCGCTCAAGGGCTCTTCTTCAGTGGGTGTCAGGAGCTGCTCATAGAAAGCATTGCCAGAGATGTTTTCATGTTGAATGGACTCCACAAGGCATATGGGTGAAAAATGCAGCATATAGGAGGTATTGTGCTGAAATCCACTGCATAATTTCTGGCCACCTCCTTCCTTCTGAGCCATATGATGCACAAGGTTATGTGACTCAGTGCAGGACAAGTTGAAGACATAGAAGACAATAGGTAGAGAAATCTCTCTATTTCTTAACTCTAGTCACTTAGCAAGTGAACATTTGACTTTTTTTAATATACAAAATATCAATGTCCTGATGGGTCCTTGGCTGTGACTCACCTTGCAATACAAAATATTACAAGAAACCTTAATTTAAGGTCCTGTTCTGAATCAAGAGGTTCTCCATTCTATCATGTTTCCTATACTTATATTGCCTGACAATTAGTATTATTGTAATAGTATACTGATAATGAACAGAAAAACTACTGTAGGTGCAACTATTTTCTCATGAAAGTTTCATCAAAACAGAAATATTGATCTCTTAGAGTTTTAACTCATTCATTTCCAACCAGAACTAAAATACCTTCTCAGTCATTCCTATCTAAAAATTAATATTACCGCATTTCAGGTAATGCATGTAGAAGCCTTAAAATTTGCAGGAAAATCAGGGTTGTAAGACAGCCTTGGGGCCCAGAGTCAGTATGGCACTGCTACCACATTTAGCTCCTAGCTCTGAAGTTTATATCCTCTTCACAAATAAGCATGCCTTTTCTTCAAATATATTTGATTGGCGTTCATATCCATATTACAAACACGTACAGGTTCAACTATGTTGCTTTTAGTTTCAAGAGAGAAAAGCAAGCAGAAATACTTAGGGGGGGAAAAGCCAAATAAACCCAACCCCAAAGCATTTATACAATTTTTTTCAGGAAACTCTTAATCCTAAGTGCTAGTACTTTTTTAGACATTCTGATGGGTAAATGGTTTTACTTTCTGATGTAAAGGTCTTTTACCTCAATTTCCTTATACTTAATTTTCTAAGTACTAAGAACACTCAAAATGGGATTTTCAAAATCTTTTTTATATTAGTATTTTTCTGGAAAAAAATTTTAATTCATCCACCCTGAAATTATTTGAAAATCCAGTTTAGTACTGTTTGCTGTGTTGATAACTGACAAATCAAAACCTTCATAATCCTGTTTCTCTTTCTGTCTCTTGGGTAGAGAGACTCCACTGTGCTCAGGGATCTCATGGAATGTCCATCCTCTACGTGCTGTTGGACTTAATATAATAATAAATTTAATAACACTGAAGTGGAACCAAACAGTCTTTCTCTTGCCTAATATTTACATACATGATCAAGTATTTTAAGAGCATTTCTCAGTATGTTTAAAACTGAGTCTAGCTTTCATTTTGCTTTTATGAGGCAGCCATTCCAGATTAAAACTACTTTATTTTGATCTTATTTTCATAATTGCATTAAGGTTTTGTCATATTCACTTTCATTAAACTGAATTAAGTCTTCACTTTATTAAACTGTGATTCCCTTAGGTTAGGAGAGAGAAATGAAATGGCATGCAAATATTTCCATATTGAACTGACTTCTTTTTGCTCAGAGCTGTATTATTTAATAATTTTAAGCTTCTTTCCTGTGATAAAAAAATCCAGCTTCTTAGTATCATTCATGCCTGCAAGATTTAGCATTCAGCTTCTCAAAAATAAAACCAGCAACATTACAAAAGCAGCAGAATGCATTTATACATAGCACTCACCTGAAGATACATGAGCGCTGCCTAGCCTTGAGCACTGTGATCATCCCATGGGCTACAACACATGGCTGTGTCCTGCTCCTAAATTTTCTTCAGATCTGCACTGCAAGCTTTGTTACATCACTGTAGCTTTTTGAAAACTCACCCATTCATATGTGAAAGGATCAGACTGATAGCATCTCAGCTGTAAGGGCTATGTTTGTTGACTTTTCCTGAGTTCCAGCTCTTCAAGATGCTCATTGCAATTCCCTGATCATTTTTAGATTAAAATTCATTTTCTGAGTTCTCGGTAAAATATAAACAGTATGTTGCAAAATAAACTTCAAAAATGGAAGGGATGCTGCTGGGTGACCTTAATCACTAAGTGGATCAAAATGCCTGTGTAAAAACTTTTGATGAGGGTTACTTGGTACACGATTTGTCTTTGGTCATGATCCAAAGCTTATTTAGCTCAGTGCTCAGTGCAAAGACTGCCTACATAGGATTTAGATTATAGTCTGCATCTCCATTAAATCCTTTCAGCCACTCCCCTCTTTCAGACAATCTCAGCTTCATTTATCTGATACTTGTTTCTTGTCATGTCTTAGCTCCCCTTTTGCTTTGAAGTGCCTGTGGCACGTTGTCTCCTTATCCTCTTAATAAAATATTCTTGTTATGTTTTCCAAGTCCAGGAGATACTTTAAAATAAAAAAGGCCGAAATATTTATTCTCACTGCAAGTGAAACGCAATTTTGTTCAAAGAGTTTAAGTTGAATCCTAGAGTGGAAACTGAAGGCAATGAATGACCTGATATAGCTCTCTGACTCTCATCTTTGTGTGGCGCAGCCCCACGGGAGAAATGCCTTCCTGAGGTTCGGAGCTCTTCGCTGCACTGACTCCAGCTCTGGCCTCTTTCCCACCGGGGCAGCTGCTTCGGCTCCTCAGAGCTGCCCTCCAGGCGTGCAGGGCAGAGGCAGCTGAGCTGGTCTTGCACACCCCTTATCACTTGGGAGTGGTGTGGCAAAGATCTCGTGCTTGCACTACAGAGACTCTACTGCTGTAACTAATTTACATTGTAGATGTCAGCAGGCTAGGCAATATTATAAATTATAAACTGAAGCAATATTATAAATAAGAATGATCATAGTGCTTTGCTCAGAATTGACAAATAGGTGAGAAAAAGCTTACCAGAACAGATGGCTTGATGCATACAAAAAGTACTTTGTGAATATGTGATTGGACATGACAGTCCTTATTGTTTCACAGACCCAGATTTTGATGGCAGAAGTGATACTAAAATATTTGAATTGTGAACAAGGCTTTTTCTGCAAAGTTCCTGAGTGGAAACTTAGCATATATGAATAGCTTCCCTGTGGGTCTGGTTGTGTCAGCCACACAGATAACATAAGTGGAGCTGACAAAAGTTGCCTTCCTTTTATACAGTTACATCTGCCAAGGGGGCCTGGTTGCTCAGCGTTACCCAGTAGGGTGACACAGCTCTGCAGCACCAGCTGACACTACCTCCCAAAGAAGCACTGTTCAGTCTGGACACATCCTCTGAATTCAGATCCAGCTTTAATCTTAGTATGCACTGTAAAAGTTAAGTCAGCCTGTAAAAACAGTAAACACAGTTGATCAGTCATTCTCAGAATAATTGTGAAGTATTTGTCCTGACAGCTATGAAACTAGGCCTTATCCCTTAAGAAGTCAAATGATTTGTTCAAATGCTCTGCTCAGGCACTTCTACCTGAGAGCTGTTTAGCCCAGCAATGGCTGACCTTGCATCAACAGAAGATCCTTGTCCCATTTTAGTCAATGACAAGGGAGGCACAGTAACAGGAAAGATCTTCATTTATCAAACAGAAGTGTTAGTGTCTTCCCTTTCTCAGAAAAACTGCTGTGCAAATAGAGTCAAAATAGTGATAGGAAGAGATAACAGGACAAGGAACACTTTTTGTCTGACATGTACAATAGGAAATTATAAATGTATTGGTTTTGCTAATGATTTGGTTTTTCTACAGTTGATCATAAAAGCAGAATCTTCCTCCTCTCTGGAGATCTTGTGTCTTTTTTAGTGTGGGCGGAGATATCTCTTTGTCTAAATTGTCAGTAAGTAGGAAAAAAGTATCTGAACTTTGTACTTAAAATATCTCAAAATTGTCTAAAACAGATAAAACTGTCATAATACTTTCAGGAGAAAGGATGGGAAAGATGGGAGACAACTGGAGTGTGATCACAGTTACAATTGCTTTTTATGTGAACATCATTTTGCTCTTGGGGAAAAAAGATCACAAGAATGAGAGGTTTATAAAATATTATCTAATTTCCTATATTTTATAATTCTTAGGCACAAGTCTGCTTTCACCTCTCTCAGAATTTGAAAAATTATCACTGCCTGACAGTTCTAACATTAAAACTAATTAGCAATATTATGCTCTCCTTGTCTGTCTCTTGACTACAGTTCAACAGCTGGATGTGCACATAAACTTAAAACACAAGTAATGAAGTGACCATGTGCTATGATAATGTAAATGTGAATTAGATATGTCATTGGTGCTTCAGTGTTCTGTGAGTCGGGTCATAGTGAAAAGATGTCAAATTACTGGAAAGAAATGTGACATTGTGAATGAAAAATTATCATAACCCTGCCTTATAGTGAACTTCACAAAGGGTGAAAAAACCCCTCTGAGAACAGGGGCCTTTAGCCATAAAAGTAACGATTTATGACTCTGCAATTAGACATGGTATCTTTATGTCTGGTGAAAATTGTAGCATAAGCAGTTTTAAATAAAGAATGAGGATTATCACTCTTTGGATTTAAGGGAGTAATTGATCCATTCAAATAACTACACATTCTAACAAGTTAAATGAGGAAATGTGATTAGTTTACAGAGAAGAACTGGAATGCAAGAAAAAATTTACACTTCTATGTGCTTCTTGTGCCTTGTAAGTCTTATCTTATTGGGATCGTTATTAGATATAAGTAGGTCCCTGCAGACCTGTTTTTAATTTAAGGGTGTCAAAGCTGAGGAACATGGTGTACAAGCAAGAGCTTGCAGAGTAGAAATGAATGATTACAAAATGAAACCAGATCCTCTGGTGTGAAGTTTCTTATCTGCACAGTCTGCTCATTACATTTCACAGCAACCCTACAATTCAAGAAACTCAGTGTCAAGCAACTAAGAATACATTAAGCAATGTTTGCAGCTCAATAAGAGAAGTCATTCCTAGTCATGCTTGTCCTTCCTAGCAGAAATGGGAACAAAAAAGAAAGGACAGCCACGTCCTATTCATTATCTGTAGAATGGATTTGTTTTACTGCAAATAAGGGAGAGCTTTCCTGGAACAACCTAGGAGAATGTCATGCTGTGTGGAAATGTTCTCAAATGCTTCCACGTATTTTGCATGATTTTTCTTGAAACAATATGCTCCTTAAATTATTTGGGAACATTTTGTCTTTTCCCTTGTTAATATTATACCCATGAGCCCAAGGAAGTGAGGTTTTATTCATTTATGAAATACACACCAAAACAAAAGAGATTAACGTTAGACAATGATCTTCAGATTAGAATAATTTTATAATTCTGCTAAATTTGCCCATTAGCCTTGTTTAGGTTGTGAAGTTCATAAAGTGGAAGAAATGCCTTCCTTGGTGTCTTCTCTACGTGCAAGTAGGCTGCAAGTCCTTGGGGTTTACAATTACACTAATTTCTCCTAGGAACTGCAAATATTTCTACTGCTGTGAGGTGCTTCTCCACTCTGTGAACTCTGTGGCTGTCATTAAAGAAGTTTAGTTGTATGCCACACATGTGTTAACATCTCTGATTTCAGTCTTTACACATGGGTTGCATGAACTTAAAATCCAACAATTTAGGTATTTAATTTCAGACTCTTTAAAATACTGTGCCAGTTACCAGAAGCTCCCAGATGATTTTTCTCACAGCTGTTTAGAGTTCTCATGGAGTGAGGAATGAAAAATCCTGGTGTAATGCAGTGATAACTTAAGGCAGGCAGAGAAGGAGAGCTGTCATCCAAACTTTGAGCAGTCTCCAATGGCACAAGAAACACCAAATTCTCTGGATAATTTGGTGGCGTGTTTTGATCATCATGAACTATTTGAAGTGAACGTAGTATGAGACAGAGAGCAAACGCATATGTTAGTCGGTGCTGAAGTGGGAGGAGATCCACCAGACTTCACTGCATGTGTTCCACAAGGACCTGTTCTGATGTTTGCCAACCTCCACCAAAAGCCAGAGTTTCTCTGCATGCAACCACACGACCCAAAACGTCCACAGATCAAAGCACGTAGAATCTAGTTTTAAAACGCATCTGAAAATTCTATGGGGCATATACCACATCAAGCCCAATTAACTGCTTCCAAAAGGATGAAGGTTCGCCTAATTAGTGACAAATACACATTCTAGACAAGCCCAGGAAATGGGTCTATTTTCTGAGATTCTTTTTAAAAATATGCCCTCCACAACACGCTGAGGAGAGAATCTTAGCAACAGAATGGACAATCAGCATGCATTCATCATATAGCAATTATCATAGGATATACTACCTTTATTCTTTAACAAGTTTACCTGAGCTAAATTATATTAACCAAGAGGCATATTTTGTCAGAAAATTTAAAGAAATTGCATGACCTCAGGCACTGGTATGAAAGTGCACAGCTTTTAGTTTCCAGATTTTTCAAACCAATTTCTGTACTTCTTTGTGTCTGAAATACATTAGCACTCTATTGTCTAGTTTAAGAACATGACACTTGAAAGAAAATTATTTTGATTTACCGATTCAAACATTTTCTACTGCTATTATCCCTGCAAATATCCGAGCAGTCTTCATCTAAAAGAGACTGAAAGTGCAAAACCCCGTATATATCTGTAATTATTTTTGCCTTCTCAGAACTAGAAACACTTTTCTTGTTGAACATTGTTTTTTCTTTTGTAGGAAATAGAAATTGCTCGTGGTTTGTCAAGGAAAGACAGTCTATGTGTTTACAAGGATTGCATGTTCATTTGCCTATCCATCTTTCAAATACCAGGCATTGAATAAGTTCATTCATTTCAGTCATATGTAGGAGGCTTCCAGCCTTAATTAAGTCCTAATAACTTTCAGAGAAGTAAGGAACTGGATTTATGCTATGTGCCCAAATTCCACCACAGGAAAGCAGATGGAAGGGTCTATCCCACATTCAGCTGGGCAGCAGTGTTCCAGTTTGTGAGTGGTCACACCAGCTCTGGTCTGACAGTCATCCCGAGTGTAGCTCCGTGACATCCCTAGCACGAGTGGTGTCTTCTCCAACGGGTACACTGAAGAAATCACGAGGAAGAAATGTGGGTTTCAAAGTGAGAAAGAGGAAGCATTTGGACAACGAAAATATGCAATTTCATCCAGTTTCATCATCCCATTGAAAAGCCTGTTTAAATGAGGCATTTGCTTTTGTTGCTTCAGGCATAGAACCACTGAATGTATTCGGGCTTTTATCTTCTGGTTGAGCTTCCAAGATTACCAGTGCTCTGATGGTGAACAGGCATGATGAATGCTCAAAACTGCAAAGTCAATGAGAGCCAAGGCTGCTCAGCACTTCCCAGAGGAAGGGGAATGAGCACTGGATTGGGTCCCAAATTCCAGTTCTGCCATTGGCTCCATGTGTGGTCTCCAGAGAGGATTTTGTTCCACTTTCACAGACATCAAATGGAGATAATGATGCATTTCATCTCATAGCAGCCATATGATCATTAAAGTTCATGATTCATTTGGACACCGTTGCACTCTAGTATGCTCTGGAAAGGATCATGAGGAAAGAAATAATTCTGCACTCATTCCATGGTGTAGCCAGCAGTAAGCAACAAGGATAAAAATAGTGAACAGATGTTGGATTGTCTAAGCATACTGCACTACAATGAATGGAGCTGGGAACAGGGAAAGAATATAGTTGTGCTGTTAAGGACTGGCACATATACGGTGCCAAACCAGAGTTGGATGGACAGCCTCATTTCTGACATTTCATAATTTTGAATGCTTCGCTTTTCAAGTAGAACGTTATTTCCTAACTTAGCAAAACCACGGTTTCAGTCACTTGTACTGTGCAAAAAAGTCCACTGAAAAATACTCACCAAAGTGACAGCACATGGTTAGAATTCACTCTATCTAGAATGGGCAGGCATATTAAACAAAGAGGTTAAGAGACCACTGGCTGATGTGTGTTTCAATCCACCAAATGAGGGGCATGGGAGAAAGTCCCACTTCTGGATGTGCCAAATCTGTGCAGGTAACCTGTAGTCTTTGCTCTCTCAGCAGTCATTTGATAGAGCACTGGAACACGTTAGCTCTGAGGCATGAATCTCAGCTTTCCCACACTAACTCATGTGCTTGACACTAAGCATAACTTAAGTACTGTGTTGAATTGAGACTGGTTTTTGTCAGTCTTGTAGTTTTCCAAAACTACTGAATTTTCTGCAGGCCTTACCCCTTTTTAGATATGTCTTCACTGTAACTGAGAGATACAAACTAAAAAATCACTGAAAATAAAATCAAGACTCTTGAAATACATTATTGGTAGAAAACAAATCAAATTTGCTGTTTTCCACACTCCTCAAATTTCAAACATCTTGACTAATTTTCTGAGAAGACACAGAATAGTAAATCATCTGGGAACAAAAAAAGGACTTGAGACTTCTTTGAAGTAGTTTCTAGGAGGCTGCCAGAAGAAATTTTTTAATTTAGGATAAAAAGAAAAAAAAGAAAGAAAACTTGGTTGGTATCCATATATGTCATGTGACAAGCCGCTTTTTGAAAAGACTGTTTATGGTTGTTAAAACTTTTTACGCATCTGAGAACCAATTTTGATAAAAAAGCTCTCTGATCTCTAGCACACACGCAATCACATGTAAGACAGAAAGTGTTTGCTAGGCCCAGCAAAAGGAAGTAATGTCAACTGTAGCTTTGGGACATTTTAAATAAACACCTTCAGTTCTAAATTGAACTTCTCTATATACAATCTGTAGCTTTCTGTTCTGTAAGTGATTTTCCTTCTGCCAAGAACTGGATTCTTTGGTGTTTTGCATCTATGACAGCATGAAACTGCAAAAAGTAGCTCAGGAGAGATGAGTCCTGAGCTCTGTGACCAGCCAGCTTGTTGTTAGGAAGAAAATGTCCTTCATCTGGAAGTTATGTGTGAAGAACTTAGTATGTCTTTCACAGAGACAAATCACTGACTCAGAGCTGCAACAGCTTGGAAAAGGAGTGGCTTTGCTTTTGCAGTCCACAATGCTTCATCCCACTGAATTTGTGTGGATGTTTGGGGCAGGGTTAATATTTGAGAACTATCTCTATGATGAAAGCAAATAGACAACCCTAAAATTGTTGAGACCAACACCATTAATCTAGTTTAATCTAGTTACAGGACTAGATTAAACAAACGAGGGAACAAACTGCAGACAACATAACTTCTGAAGTAGTCAGGTACTTTTTGTTTCTATAAATTAAATGACTAACAAATCTACTAAAAGACTAAGAAATAGTGTCTGATTTATAAACTTAATGGGTATCTTAAAAAGATGTTTAGAGAAGCTAAATTTCTTTAGTGGAATGTCTTACCAGGAGAAAACAGGAGAAAATAATAAAAAGAGACACTGAAGTAACAAAAATAGGTACTGACAGAAAATCAACACTTCATTTTAGGCTACAGCAATTTTCATCATGACTGGACCTGCTAAATGTCTGTGCTGAATTAGTTGCTTGCGAATGATATAAAGTGTACAGTCTGAAAATATTATCTCTGAAATAAACAGACTGTTCACAAAGTAAGATACTTGGAAGAAGAAAGATTTGGTACATAACTCATGTTACCATGGTGAGATGGAAAGAGAGATAAGGATTGTAATTGTGCTCCAAGTACTCCAGTTGGAAGAACAATACTGAACCTAAATATGCAACTCAGTGGCAGTTTTATGTACTCTCTCAGCAGTACTTTGAAAACTATTAAATAATAATCATTATAGCAGACATTAAACCAGATGCCACTTTATTTGCTCATTGTTGCTCATGGAATTAGCAACATTTACATTCTTATTTTCAGCTTGATTGTTATTCAGCTTGCAAAAAAATTCCAAATATATTGATCTGATACGGGTATGGCTCACTATTTTCTTTAATTAGTTCACCTCTCTAACTAGCTATGGAACCTAATGGATTAAAAAAACAAACAAACAAGCAAGCAAAAACCAGTGAATCTGGGATTTTGAAATATTACATACGGACAAGTGCAAAATTATTTACTGACAAAACCACCCGCAGCTACCTTTTAGAAGGGTATATCAAAAGCATTAAACACAGATGTTCAGTTTCTGGGATTTATTCCTAGAGTGAGGTCTTTATTTCCTTTTATGTTCACCCAGTTTAGAAGTGTGTAGGCAATGAGGTCTCCATAGAATAGAGACTGGCAGAATAAAGCTGCAGCTTAACATGATCCAACTGACCCTAGCTTATGACTGCTGCTAACAATGCAGAAAACAGGCAGAAGTGGTTTAGATGGCCACCACAAATAAAAGTAAAAATATGCAAAAATGATAAATAACTATAGCAAAAAGAAGCTATGTGTACCTAGAACAGCAGTACAGTGATGAAAACTGGCATTGAGCCAGGAGTCATGCCAGCCTGAAGGACAAGAATGTCTTGGGAGCTGACCAGAGCAAACATAGATAAGCTATTGTCTTTGTCCCTCAGCTGATCAGCCAGCTGGAAAAAGTGCTCAGATCCCATTCCCTGGCTGCCAGCTCTTTGTGGACTGAGTGGTGCTGCTCCTCAGGAAGGATCCAGCAAAAAAGGCACATACAGCCAGGGGCAGGTTAAGAACTGGAACACCGTGATGGAATACACATTCAAGAATGAAAAGGGCTTCAAGGACACTCTAATCCTACTTACAAACCAACTAAAAATTAAAAAAAAAAACTAACAAAAAACCAAAAAACCAGTGTTTTTCTCAGTGAATGATGGATCTAAAGCGTTTTGTCTGCAAATACAGGTAAAGTGATTGGGCATTAAACCCATCTTCATTCTCACACAGTCATAGTAGTCACGCACTGTCTTCCAAATATGTTATTTCCATACTTTTCCTTAGGAAATGATGGCTGAAAAAAACACTATTTTGTTTCGCAAAATACATTCTCATTTATTATTTATCAAATACAATTTGATACAGATTGAGCCTGACAGATGGTTTTTTTTTCGTTTTGTTTGGGTTTTTTGTTTGTTTATGTGGTTTGTTTGGTTCGGGGTTTTTTATGGTTGAGAGCAGGGCTATAAAACCATGGTCCAAATACCTACAGAAGAGAGGAGCAATGAGGATAAGATGATACAGTATTGCAGCAGGAGCTACTAGCTTTCCCAGTAATGAAGACTGGGAATCTCCATTATTGTTCTTTAGCCTGCTTGAAACCTAAGCAAACCTTATCCATGCCAGATGTCTGCCTCAGGCTGAAGAGCTCTAAAATCTGTCAACAAGACCTGTTCAACAATTTCTCAATAATAAACTAGTGGGGAGGGGCGGGGGGAGACTAGTGGGCAGAGGAGAAATGACTGTCTCAAGTCAAAGACTAAAAGCCTTTAGACTAGAAAGGTTTGAACTCCTGTCCTTGGCAGCAGGATCTTGAAAACTGACATAGGGTAGCATGCATCAAACTTCATGCATCCATAAAAAACCCCTTCAGATTGGTCAGGTTTTGGACACCTCAGTTCAAACACTAATTTTAGCAACTTGCATTTAAAACCAGTTTTTAGAAAGATATTCAGTTGCAACATAAATTCCAACACAATCTCCATATAAATGAGACTGAAACTATTATACACTTTGATCATAATATGGCTTGCTCCATTACATGGCCTCATGTTTAAGTCACACAGCAGCACTGAGGTCGACAAAAAATGCGTAAGTATGGTTAGTTTATTTTGTTAGAGAAGCTTGCCCTTTTGAATGTGAAGAGAGGGCATTTCCATGTCTTCTGTCATTGCTGTGAAATTGTACAGCAAAGAAGGCAGTGGAAAACATCTATATTCCCATCTGAACGTGTAATGAGTGAATAAGCATGATGTATATTTAAGACTATATGCATATTAGCTGTATTTCCAGGTCTGCAGTAGTAGCTACTTTTCTATTCTGTGTCCTGCCACAAAAAATAAGAAGCTGGCTGCATGTGATGAAGTTCATGCACAGCAGTGAACTCTAGAAGGTGCAGAGGATGGGATGTGTCATGACGGAATTTCTCCTGCTTAAGTGTATGAGCAGAATGGGGACTTACTACAACAGTTTACAAAAGGTCACAGAATGCTTTCTGTTTCAGTTTTCCTGCTTTGCTCCACCAGAAAGATGCAATAAATGCTGCTGCTTTAAAAGGTTGTTACAACTTAAATAAATTGTAATGAATTAATATTAAAAATGTCAATCAACATGGATTTATTTACAATAGTGTCTGGTTGTCACTCATCACTCTAAGCATCTATGTAACTTGGTATCTATGTTTCCAAGTCATATCTTCAGTAACATTTCTGTAGATGCAGATATTATTCATTGCGATACAGGAAAAGTACATTTTTTAACCAAGATAAGCTAAGAATGATAAGGATTTTTAGTTAACAGTGACACAAAACAATATGGTGAGTTACCAACATAAACATAATTAGGAATTTCTAGTGCCTTTCAATACTTCAGTTTTAGAACCATTTTAAACACACAAAAAATGCTTTCCTGGGGCAGCTTATGTCTGGGTGGTGCCTACTGCAAAGTCCACTCATGCTCAGCTGGAAATGCTACAGTTTGCTGCTGATTGAGTACATGTCACCTCTCCCCATCTTCAGATGCTCACTACCTCTGTGTTCACCTGTAGATGCTACGAGTTAATCATCACCACACATAACTGCCTCGTCTTCTATGCTGATGAGAGATCAAAATGACCCTGACTTTATGGAAGAGATCAGGTGGAGTCACTGTGGATTGACAGTAACGGCCTTGCATGGAAGAACTTCTGTTTCCTTCCTAGCACATGGCTTGAGAGTACTGAGAAGAATTGAGGGCATGGCTACTGAATGTGGGGAAAGGTGTTGGGGGAACAAATGTCCACACATAACAAAGTGAACAGCTAGTAAAGGAAGAAAGCTTATCATAATAATCCCCTCAGTATTTCAACAACTATTCCATCTTGTTTCTCTGAATCCCAGTCAATGCCTGTCCTCCCTCCTGGCTTCAGTCTTTGGACTTGCAATGATGCTTTTGTAAGTATTTACCTACTTTGTCACAAACCTGCGTGCCAACAACTCTGGGGGCTCATTGCACTGGTTCAATACTAGAGTATTGAACTACTATCTTCTTCAGAGTGCTGATAATGAAGACAAAGAATTTACCATTCTCATACGTAAAGAGGAAAAAATAAATATTTGCAGTGGAGACAATTCAAAAGCTGTTTCTCTCAGTCTGTTGTCTATACAGATGGAGATTTACCAAAAGTAGTCAGGGAAGAAATCAGCAGACGTGTAGCACTTTCACTACTGCTTGCTCCTGCTTTATGTGTTGCAGTCCCAGGCAGATGATGAGAGAGCCTCTCAGACACTCAGTGCCTCAGCAGTATAGCATCCATTCATCTCCTCACAACAGAAAAGGCACAGAAGACTTTCCAAAAGAACAGAAGTAAGGATAAAACGGATATAGCCCAGAATTTGGGTAACTGGAAGCCTGCAAGTGGGGAACAAGTAAGCTTGATAGCCATGTGAAAATGGTATTCTAAGTCCATCATTTATTTACACAGATTACAGGTGAGAAAGACTATCCCATCCTCTGTGCAAGACCATCAGGCCTCGTTAAGGAGACTTCTGCCTGCAATCATCAGGTCATCTCCAGGAGTTTGCCAGCAAACGTCACTGTTTGACATGACCTCTTCATGGCTGGTTTCATGAAGAAGGATCCATTACTTCATTTTTTGCACCATTATTTTACTGGTTTTAAATAAAAATTAGTATTTATTTTTCTGGATTTTCCCATATATATTTATGGTGGCCTAATAATAATTTTGCATGCATGCATCCAAGATATATTTTACAACTGAGACAGAAACAGTGTAACCTGTATTTCTCCAACTACATGATTGGAGTACAAGTCGAACTCTCTTATATGCTGAGAATGTATTACAAGTTCAAGCCTGCATCTCTCAGTTAAATTTGTGGTCGGGAGACAAGAGTGTGTCGTAATGCCTGGCAGGAAGCAAAGCCCCAGGCAGGCTTAATACTATCACATAATCTTAGCTTTCTGCTCATGGGTGCTCTCAGGCAACAGCATACAGTGGGCAAAAACTAGACTTGCATTTGTAGATTGTAAACCCATATCTAACTTTCAATTAATATTAATTCAGTCCTTTTGTGTATATGCTTTGTTGTCCAGTGTTTTACTTGACCATAGAAGCATTTTTCCGAAATATCCCAAGCCTTCCATTCCAGCCTTGGTCTCCACTGTTTGTATGTTACCATAACAAAAAGCAGTGCTTTGGGACATTTCCCTGAAAACCTGCTGTTAAATGAAAGCATTCAGTCACCTGTGCTGCTCCAGCAGAACGCTCTGTCTGTGATCATGGTATTCATGTACAATGCTACAATGCGGAGTTATTTTGCCCTTGACTTTTGGGAAACACTACGTGGAGCAGAGGAAGTCCTCTGTGCATCCCCCACCAGATCAAGGAAGCACACAGATGTGGTGTGCAAACCTGCTCAGTCATCATGTCCAAGCAGCTCTGCACCCTCATATGCACAGGGAAATTGTCCATGTGTCATATGTCCACTTTTTCAGCCACTCACACCATCCCTTCAGCTATGCATTTGACTTGAAATGCAACTGCAGAGTAAGTTAAATGCATCCCTCTGCTTCGAGCAAGAATGTGCCTCCTGCAGCTTTCCTGGTCTAACTGGCTGAACCTGCTGCTGGTCCCTTTCTCACCACTGGCTGACAGGTAGAAACATGAAAAATCTCTCATTCATTTCAGAGAGGAAAAACTCAGAAGAACAGGAAAGTGAGTATGAAAGAAATAATGAAAAAAAAAGGTAAAAAGTGGAAGGCCTAAACTGAGGTCAGGACAAAAAAATAACATTCATGGGAAAAGGAAATAAAAATACAGGGAAAAAAATAAGGCAAAAAGAGAAGTTGTTAAATATTTACAAGAATTACAGTTGGTATGATGAAAATAGAAGAGAGATAAGGCAAAATGGTGTGTAGAGGAAGTGAAGGAGAGACTAACATGGGAAAGATTAAAAGAAACAGTCTTGGAGGAAGAGAGATACAAAAGCCATTACAGATCAGAAAAAAAGGAAGCCAAAGTGTTGTCTTACAAGCTAAACTATTTCACCAGTTCATTGTGTAATGATCATGAGGTTATTAAAATTTCTGTAGCACTTCCAGTGACCAGCCAGTTCCTTAAACCCAGCTGCTGTTGGAAGCCAGTGTTCTGACATGTGGATAAACGTAATTTAGCAAAGGAACCCAGTGGCTGGGCAGGCTAATACCAACAAACAGCAACGGTAAAAAAAAAAAAAATTCAGACCAAACTTCAGCCTTTACGATGAGAGAGTACCAAAAGCCTTTTTTGTAAGATACACATTTCTCTTCCTCATTCCTGAGACCTCCAGCGCAGAGAAAGAAAAACAAACAAAAAAAAAAATGCCAAAACCAAAGAGCTTTTATTTTGTATTTGAAATATGAAGCACACATCTTATTTAAATGCAGCCAACCAGATAAACTAGGTAATATGGCCAAAAATAACCCTTTCCTGGTCTCCCAGTGCAGGTAATTGAAGGTAAAATATAATGCTGTTATCCCAATTACTGTACCATAATGTCAACAGCCCTTGTTCAATAGAGTTTTTGTTGACATTCAATTGACAAAGGGAAGTCAGCTAAAAAGTAGAATTACATGTAAAAGACCAAGTGACACAGAAATTAAGCTCACAATATGAAGATTAGGTGGGTGTTGATTATATTTTGTTCTATAACCTCATGTATGATAGATTGCACTGCCCCAGGGACACAGGACTACAAATGACTGACTTTTTCCAAGCCGTTTCACACAGGTATTAGCCAGCTTGATGAAAATTAATATTAATGAAATTAGGGCAGATTATTAGTTCAGGCAAGATCTACTGCTATATGTTTGACACTATGTAATGTAATTAGTACTGATTAAACTATAAATCATGGCAAATTATCAGTCACATTTTGCCCTTGCTTTTTTATATGGACTCGTCTGTGAACAGATGATGACTTTTATTGACTTCTTGGGTTAAAATATTGGTTCTAATCACTCCAAATCAGTATGTGAGGAAAAAAAAGTAAGTTACAGGCTGCTTTTGCACTGTTGATATAAAACTTAAGTATCCTGAAGTACTTGTATTCAGTTAACTACTACTACTAGTAGTAGTAGTAAATTCAGTAATAGCTCACTAGACATTACTAGTAGTAAACTAGTAATAGCTCACTTAGCTGATATGATAAAACCAGAATATCTGTCTTGCCTTGCTTGTAAAAAAAAAAAAA
>VWZV01007550.1:128010-182468 GCA_013397155.1 Irena cyanogastra | reverse complement strand
AAAAAAAAAAAAAAGAAGGAATGGAGGAAGTAATGCGGGGAATCAATTTCTCTGGTGTCAATGAATTTTTATGACATGTAAAACAAAGAGGGTAGTAGGCAGGCCTAATAAATGGCAAGAAATACATACAATTTTGCTCCCATCTATGCAAGGGAAAACAATTTATCTAATGTTATGAGAGGCCTGCAGTCAACATGCAGCATTCCACACCCTGGTATATAATTACAGAATGTGCCCAGTAATCGGTTAACACAAGTCTCCCAGAAGGTAGGAAAGTAATGCAATTACTGTTTCACAGTTGAGGAATAAAGGCTCAAAGACTCCATCTAAGCCTGTGGAACAAGGCTTCTGCATCCATCCTAAAGCCCAGCCACCCTAACATGAGCATGTGACAATTCATTTCCAACCCACTCTGGTTTTTGCAAGACAAAGGAAAACCCAGATAAAGACAGTGTTACTTTGTTGTCTCATCTCTTGACAGGAACCTGGGCTGCCCTGTGCCTCCCTCCATCGAGAAAAAAAAAAAATCTAGTTTCTAAGTTATAGTCTTCCCCCCCTTATATTCTGGTATCATTACTGCTGTACAAGCAAATATTAACTACAACAACTGTCATGGAGTTAAGATAGCATGACAAATTAACAAATTTACCAAACCAAAATCCCCAAACACAATTTTTCTCCAAGAATGCTGTCTTCTTCTGTGTTATTTTGCCAAACAACTCTTCTTTTCACCTACTCCCATCTACACTGCATGCACCATCTGTGCGTGACATGGAAATACACATTCTCCAAAAGCCACCTGAGGATATCTGATCATTTTACCGAAGCCACTAATTTAAAACATTGCAAAGACATGAGTATGTACAAAATTGTTACAGTATCAGGAGGAACTGATGATTGTTTGATGGATGTTACCATACCTTTCAAGCGCTACTTTCTTTCCCACTGGGGGCATCACTTCACCGCTACTCAGATCTCCCCTTGGGTTACCTGCCTCTGTACGCACAGGCTGTCCAGACAACCATGCAACATTTCCCTTTGGGGGTGGTTGCCATCACTCTCCGGCACAAAATAGTTCTGTCTAGGTATTTACATGATAAACAAACATTACAGCATGCAGACACTACCACACAACTTCATACTCTTGTTACTGGCACAGACACCTGGGGTTGCGTGTTTAATTTGGAGAGTATGTCAGCAAAGATTTTTTTTTTCCCAGCACCTGTAGTCAGCACACATGGTACTACATGGTCCTAAGGTCAGGAAACTTGTTTTATGTCGGTTTCTAAAAACATGTCTGTTTCAGAGAGCCTGTTAATGCCCCATCCCTGGACATCCCTAGGCCTGGCTGGATGGGGCTTTGAACAATCTGGTCTAGTGGAAGGTGTCCCTGCCCATATCAGGGCACCTGCACCTGTAAGGTTCCTTCCAAACCAAACCATTCCACAATTCTATGATTGCCTCGGGTAATTTTTAAAACAACCAGGAAGCAACAAAGATATTTTATTAGATCAGTTTAGCAAGAGGGGAGAACTAAATTTAGCTGTGTTTGATGGGAATCTTGCCGATGAGGAGGTCATTTTTTCCCGGCTCCTTTTCCGCAGAGTGGCCATCGCTGCGTCACTGCTGCCGCCTGGGCACGGCCCTGTTTGCCCCGGGCGGGCTCAGCACGGCCCGGCCCGCACTGCCGGCCCTGTTTGCCCCGGGCGGGCTCAGCACGGCCCGGCCCGCACTGCCGGCCCTGTTTGCCCCGGGCGGGCTCAGCACGGCCCGGCCCGCACTGCCGGCCCTGTTTGCCCCGGGCGGGCTCAGCACGGCCCGGCCCTCACTGCCGGCCCTGTTTGCCCCGGGCGGGCTCAGCACGGCCCGGCCCGCACTGCCGGCCCTGTTTGCCCCGGGCGGGCTCAGCACGGCCCGGCCCGCACATAGCCCCAGGCCGCACTGCAGGGCCTGCGAGGGCGGGGAGGTGTCCGGGGCGCAGCACCCTGCACCGATAGCTCCTCAAGCTGACTCCTGGGAATGGAGACTGGGAGCGAGCACGGGTCACTGGAACCCTCCCGCCACCACGCATCCTGATAAGGCCCTCAGTCCCACGGACATCGCTGCCATAAAACACTCTTTGCCGGAAGGTGGGGAGAGAACCCGGGTGCTTTCAGAGATTTCACCGGGAGAAAACTTCGCTGCCGCCACCATCGCCACTTAGAAGCAAAGTACCAAAGAATGGTACCGGCAGAGAGCTGACACGTTCCCAACCCGACTCCTCTTCTGAAGCTCAGTCCCCACTTATGGCCACCCCGCGCTGCGCTGCCGCTCTCCAGCCCGGCCCACCCGAAGCAGCTGCGGGGTAATTCCCTCCCGCCCTGGCCCCTTCCCGTTCCCAGCTCCCACCCGGTGTCCCGGAGCGGCGGGGGGGGGGGCGGCGGGCCCTCCCCCCCCCCCCCCCCCCGGTGCCCCGGGGCGGGGGGGGGGGGCGAGCCGGTCCCTCCCCCCGCCCCTCCCCCGGGCCGCTATAAGCCCGCGGAGTTTCCGCGTCCTGTGACTGCAGTCAGGTGGTGCCTGAGGTTCCCCGCTGTCTCTCACTCTCTGTCCCGCTTCGTGTTCCCCCGCCCGGCGAGGGCCGGCCCTGCGGGGAGCCGGCTGGGGAAAGTTGGAGAAAAGTTGCTGGCTAGGAAAGTTTAGAAGCGGGAGAGCCGCGGCCCCGGCAGCCCGGCTCCTCCGCCACACTCCACGGGAGGGAGGGAAGGAGGGATGGCCGGCGGGGAAGGAGCGGGCGGTGGCGTGCCGGAGTGCCGGGAGCACCTCTTCAAGGTGCTGGTGATCGGGGAGCTGGGCGTGGGCAAAACCAGCATTATCAAGCGCTATGTGCACCAGCTCTTCTCCCAGCACTACCGGGCCACCATCGGCGTGGATTTCGCGCTCAAAGTCATCAACTGGGACAGCAAGACCCTGGTGCGGCTGCAGCTCTGGGATATCGCAGGTACGGGACGGGCGGGCTGTTCCCTGCAGGGTGCGCCCGGACGACGCTGTGAACCCGGCTCTCGGGGGCCTGGCGCACGGCCTCTGCGGAGGAAAGCGTGTTTTGGCTGGGAAATCTCTCTTCTTGTTTTTCGTCTTATCCCCGTTATAGGCAACGTCTTATTCTTGCCTTTAAGGTGTAAGTAGAGGGAGGTCTTGATGTAGGAGTGAAGTTTTTCACTTTTTACAGGCTTTGCCCTCTCCCGTTAGCAGACTTCGTAGGGCTCTTGGCTTGGCCCAGGGTTTTACAGCAGTTCTCAGACAGCTGCTTTACTCTCACTGCTGGATCCGGGCTCCTGGAGTGTTCCTGCTCATGCTGCTCCTCCTAACCTGCTTGTCTGGGTAACGGTGGCCTTGGTTATGCCTGCTGCTGAAATTAATTCAGGGTTATGGCTCTGTAATGCATCTAATGCACCATGCTATACAGGTTAAAGGTAACTCAAACAGCTAAAATTGTCCTCAGAGGAAGAATGCTTAAACTTTGCATGCTTGGAGTCATCTGGTTAATTTAAAAGTAGCTTTCATCCCTGCTGCATTGGGTGAGGGAATGGAACTTCTGTTATGCTTAGTTCTATATTCAAATCACAAACTTGTGCATTAGAAACATACTTTGAGCACGTGGAAGCAGAAACGTCCTGTCTACTTGTCCAAACCATGCATGATTCCTTTCCTATATATGATTCAAACCTGTTCTTCAGCACCTCTTGTTTCCAAGACTCCAACTTTATACCTACCACGGTTAACTTTGCTTATGCTGTGGTGTCAAATGCCACAGAACAATCTCCGTTTTGCCGTGGTCTCATAAGAAGTCTGTCCCTCAGCTCCATAATCACCTTGGTTGGTAGTGCATTTCTAGTTTTGTGTGCAACCCAGGTGTTAGCCTGCAGCTCTCCTCATCCCTGTCTACCACCCTCAGAATATCTGCTTGGATCTGAAAAAGCAGACTTTATTTCAAATGCTAGTGTTTAAACTTAACATTACTGGAAGACACAAGGGAAAAAACCCAGTAGTTACTGTTTGCATGAACTTTATGCTTATCAGTGGAAGCTCAGAAATGAGGAAGTGTGACATGTGTCTGCTGTAACCCTGTGACAGACCAGCTGTACCTCAGCTTCTGGTCTTTTTGCTCTAAAATGCTTCAAATATGATTCCTCAAACTGAAAAGCCTTCTTACTGCCATATACTGAAATATACCATGGATCTTTCTGTTGCTGGCCTGTAGGGCAAAGGAAAATATTTTCTAATTATTGTTTTGAAGAGCAAGTAAAATGTTGGCAAGCTTTCTCTTCTGATGTGTTCCTTTTGTGGATTATTGTAACTTTCTGTGACTCAATTAACAGTATCAGTACAAACTACTGCAGTCCTCTGGGTATATTTAGCAAGCCTGGGGTTCCGAAGATTGAAGAGGGGAGGCTGTTGGTGTCCTGGGGTTTGGCAGGCTGCCATCCTTGTGTTTGACTTCTCAGCCCTTCGTTGCTCCCACTTGGGTAGTCTGTGTGCTTTGCCAAAGCAATCTGTTTCAACAGGATAGGCAGAAATGTGGCTTTAACTTGTCACGAAGTTTGGACAGAACCTATTTACAGCTTGGGAAGTTGTGTCAATACATCCATATGTGTCATGTATGTCATGACCCAGAAGACAGTAATGTCATGATCCAAAAGACAGTATTTTTCATTCCTAATTATTTCCTTTGGTGTAGTTTTGGCACTGCTAGGTGAAGGCTAAGTTAAGAGCTACTGATAAATCCCTGGAGGCTTGTGGTAAATTGGTGAAGAATTAAATTGATTGAATTTTTTGTATGAAACCCCTGACTAGTCTTTCCCTAGTAGAAATGAAAAAGGAAGACCCAACTGTTCTGCAGTTTGCACTCCAAACTCTTTGTCTAATCTGCTAGTTTAGGGTATTCTGTTTCCAAAGGGCTGTGTGGACCTTGCCCAATGAAAAAACAAGACCAAGAAGAGATGTCATCTTGGTGATTTTTGATTGGGTTATGCTTAGTCAGTATGATAGCAACAATTGGGACTCCTGTACCACTTGACATCTGAGAATTAATTAGTAAAATAAAGAGTGTTTTAGTATCTATAAGGGTATTTGATGATCTGAAAGCTGCTGAAGTCCTCAACTTGGGAGTGTGTTCTGCAGCTGTTTATGTATAAAATCAGGAATATCTCTAAATACCTGAGGTTGTTAACAGTATTATATTGAAGTTATTAATTAAAGAACCAGGTTGAAGATGGCTTCTATAATCATAGACAGTATTCTCTAAAACACTTTATTGAAGTGTAGCACAGTGTCTGAGCATGTGATAGTCATTCCTTTTTAACTCATCAGCCCAGCTGTCTTCTGTCTTTCAACAGCGCGTAGATAATTTTGCCTGCTTGTGTGTGCAGACAAACGGCTTTAGATCTCTTGAAGAGATCTGAGTCTTATGGTAAGTAATGTTCCATGTGACTTCCCTGCAAGCAATATGGTGCTGGCATTTCGAATTTATTTCGATGCATTTAAAAAGGCTGTTGAATTAAAGTCTAACCCTTAAGCATAGAAAGGGATGTTATTTTCACTAGATCAAAGCTTGTACATAACAGTTCATCATAAGAAGCTTTCCTTAAAGAGCTGGGTGATGCAAACTAAGGTTTTATACTTAAGTCAGTGATAGGAACTAACCCTGTGGTTCATGCATCAGCTAAAGATCATAATCCAGATACTATGCTGGCTTCTGATGTGATTGTAGGAAAAGTGATGAATGTTGTGCTGTTTATTGCAATGCAGCAGGTTACTGGATGACTTTAAATTCTCATGCTAGCTGAGGTTGTTTTGGTTTTCGGGTTTTTTTTTTTGTGATTAGATAATTCTGTCAAATAGAGCATGACCGTGTTACACTGGTTATGCTTTTTCTTTTTTCTGCTGAAAATAGTCCTCTTGTGAGGTACAAAGTAATGCAAATATTTGCAGCAGCATCAAAGGAGAGGGGATGTAAAATGATGAAGAGGGAGGAAGGTTACTGTTGTGCCTAGACATTTGTATTTCAGAGATAGTCAGGTGTTTTAGTTTTTAGACACAGGTTGTAACTTCTTAATAATAGGTGATGAAAAAGCTTGAGAGTAAAACTGATCAGTCAACTGTCAAATTATCTCGGTTACAGCATAAAGAAAGAAACATTCTGAAAGAAAGTGAACAGATTGTGTTGATGCAGGAACTTTAGCTGTCCTTAGGCATTATTCTTGGGTTTTTTGTTTGGTTGGCTTTTGTGTTTTGTTGTTTTATTTTTTTTTCTGATGTGTGAAGTCATGAAAAATGTATCTTTCTGGATAAATTCTGACAGTGTTAAAACCTTGATGAAAAGGCATAAATGATTGGCAGAATAAATAGGATGTAGGAATGAGTCATTGTAGTAAAGAGATACAAAACAAAGAAATCTTAATGATAGACTGTAAAAACACTTCCCTATTTCAAAACAGGTAGAGATTCCTACTTGACAAGCGAGTTGTTTTAGTGAGTACTGCACTGACCACAGTGTGGTCAGGAGGTGTATGTGGCATATTGATGAAGCTGTCAGGTGATATTGAAAGAGCACTTAAAGGATTTTCAGTATCACAGAAAATTTTGAGCTGATTTAGTATAACCAGCAGCTGTGTTAGCTGATGCTTTTGTGCTCATGTTGACTATCACTGTCACTCTCATATCAGCCTGTGTGAAGTGCAGGAGGGCAGGAGTGGTAAAGATCATAGATGGCACCTTGAGTTTAGCTTTCCAAGAAGAATGTCACTAATGGTAACTGGTAGATGAACTTGATTTTAAAGCTTTTTTTGAGGAATTCTGGATTAACTTTGGTGTAATAGCATTCTTGTCCAAAAATTTTATTAGGATTTCTTTGTATAAATATTTATTACAACTGAAGTAATGCTTTAACTGGCAGAGTATGGCTATGAAGTTGGCCAAACAGAAGAGGAATCATTGTACTTTGGTATTTTAAACATGCTCTACAGGCTTTCAAGAACTGAATTATAAGCAGCATGTAGCATGTGAATTTGTTACTAAAATCTTGAATGTCTCCTTGAGAGGAGCTGAACTATAATGTGTTATTAGTATACACAAGTCCCCAAGAGGATGGAGAAATCAGATGAAGCATTTTGATTAAATACTAAGTTGAGGAGGAGGAGGAGGTGGAATAACCTGTCTTTTGTATGAAGACAAATGAGTGTTAAGATATGTGAGTTGATGTTAAAAGCGAGTTAACTTTCTGAGTAACTTTTAGGCTTGTCTATAGGAAGCCATGAGAAATGGGACAGAGTACAAGAAACTGTGGGTATGGTTGAACTTTCAAAGGCATTCAGGCAGTTACAGTATGTGAGATTACTTCCATGTGAAAACTCTAGTTTCAAGCAGCTCTGTGTTCCAGTTAGTCTGCACTTGTGCTGCTAGCATGTCATAGAGGCTGCCTAGTTGCTTCTGTGTGCTGGGGCATTAGCTTCTGTCTTGAATTATGGACTGATTTTATTTTTTTAAAATAAGGTCTAAAGCAAGTGTTAAGTGATATTAACATTAATTATCCCTGAAAGTCTATAGGAAAACAAGTGAAAGACTTCTGCTGTTCTGTATCTATACCTGGCTCTGTGCCAGAGGTGTGTATGCTTCAGTTGCTTTCCAGAGAAGTCTCTCCTAAGTATGGAGAATTTGGAGGCAGCAGTCTCTAAAAGTAGTTAAGGTATTCTTGTAACAACTTGTCCGTAGCCACAATGCATGTTGAAGGGATTAAGCTGGCAACTCTTGCAAAGAAACCATGAAAAAATTGCTTAGCTGTGTGCCTGGTACAAGTGAGCATAAGGTGGAGGCAAGACAATCCAGGCATAACCTAACCTGCCTTCAAATGTGGAGATTTTTTTCTCACCGCTATAAATATTCTTAATGACTGAAGAATGTGCACATAAATAACCATATCAGAAATGGATTTAGAACTTGGAGCTCAATTTTTTCAGAAACCTGTAAGTTTTCTGAGGTTGCTTCCTAGTTTATATGGTGATGGAGGTTCCAGGAGCAGCCTTCAGGTGAAGATTAGAAGCGCTGTCATTTTGCTTACAGCTGAGGCAGGTCAGAAAGCTCTCAGTCAGGGATGGGGAATCTTCTATGTGGTTATGTCAGCAGACTCATGGAGATATGAAAGATTTAATTTCTGACTGTTTCCTGCTTACACATGTTTAAATATAAATCTCATGAGAGGAAAATTTACTTAAGGATTGTGCTTACTGGCATCATGCAAGAGTAGCAGATAAAGTTTGGGGATGGGTAGTAGAGGCCTGCTCATGTAGATTTTTAACACAGCGGCAAGAAACAGAATTGAAGGTGTACTTTGTTTCCTTCTAGAAACCACCCCTCTGTGGGAAATCTTGTGTGGGTGTCCTTTCTTATGACTTTTCTGGAATAGCTGGATTGGGATTATGAGCTTTCACTTCAGAATGATTTACTGTGCTTGGAGCTCTGCAGGTAAATATCCAAATAAGTGCTGAATGTGTTCAACTTTGGGTTTTGGTATTTTTCCAGCTTTCAGACATCTCTGAAATATGAATTCAGAATATGAACAGATTCTGGATGTTTCCTTTGTTGGGAATCCTGTTTAAATACACTTTTAATGAAATGTTATCAAGTGAGGTATGATTGTTGGTCTAATTGAGGAGTTTACATATCTTATCTGTGGGGTACCAAAGCCTTCATAATGGCAAAGGTTCTTTTGCTTAGTACTATGTTATGTAGCCACTCAAATTACTGTATATATTATCTTGGCCTAAGCCTATAAGCATTGTGCTGATTGAATTCCATAAGCATGTGGGAAATGCTACTGTCTTGATGTTGGTGTTGTAAGTTAGTCTGGTATGGTAATTTTGATCATGCAAGACAGGACTGTTCAGTTAAATGAGTGAATTGAGACAGATGTTCTTTGAAGGTCTTAGGAATAAGCTTAGAATTTTCTCATAATGTGTTTCAAGGAAAACACCTTGAGAAATCAGGTTAAAGATGTGATCCTTAAAGACCACC
This sequence comes from Irena cyanogastra, assembly GCA_013397155.1. Classification (NCBI taxonomy): domain Eukaryota; kingdom Metazoa; phylum Chordata; class Aves; order Passeriformes; family Irenidae; genus Irena; species Irena cyanogastra. The sequence continues at coordinate 173,423 of VWZV01007550.1, read as the reverse complement.
TGATCTAGTACAGCCTTAAAATAAAGTTCAGTGTATTTATCTTACAGGTACTTTTAATTTCTGTCGACAATGGAAATGCACTTTGTGCTTGAGTGTCTATTCACTATGGAATAGATGGTTCTTCAGCCTTATTTTCAAACAGATGTCACACAGTAGTTGCTCAGAAGTTTTGTGCTTCCTACAGGATCACAATAAAAACTCTTTCCTAGTACTCTAATACAGAGACTAAGGGATGGTTGAAGGGGTGTATATCAAATAGACAGGGGAAATCTACCTTAAAGGCAAACAATACCTAAATTCTTATGTGCAATACAGTAGACAGGAGGAAAAATATTGTCTAGAGCTCAACATAACTAATTTTTGGATTAGTTTATAAAACAAACTAGAATACTTTGCAGAAACAATCTTATGTGGATCACCCACTTTTCTGAAGGCAAGTATTAAATTCTTGCCCTTCATATAATACTGACTCAAGTAGTGAGAAATTAAGCTGATTTGACAAGTCAAGCACATTGCCCTTCAGAGACAAACTGGCGCAGACAATATTGAATATACACTTTTCTCTTAATGTATGGCATTCACATGAATGTAAATCAAGTTTTATCAGCTCTCCTCACATCTTCAGAAGTTGCAGCTTCAGAGCCTTGGTGCTTAACCTTATTTACATCTCCACTTTGCCTCTTCCTGGTTTGGTTTTCTTTAGGTGCACTTTAGGACAGGGTGTTACCAAAGTGCATATCTGCAAGCACAATTTGAGTTGGCAAGTGCTATAAAGGGGTAATTCTCAGTTTATGACATAAAGCAAAGAAAATAATCTTAGCTGACTGGTTCCAGAAAAGGTATTAGCATGCTGTAAAAAATAAGATTCTTCCTCTCAGTGGTGGGTGAGACCACTGAATTCAGTCTCACAGCTGTCAGATACCCTCTGTGAATTCCGGTGGTAACCATTGTTTTGCTTTTGTAGTCTGCTGTAAATGGTTCCCCCCAAATACTTGCTTCAGAGGTTCAGAAGTGTGATATGCCATGCTAGAAAGAAGTGATTTGCAGGAAGGGAATGTCTATTTATATTTTTGCGTGAAAATATAGGAATACCTCTTGTGAAATTCCTGCAGATGTTAAAGCTAGCATGACCAGCAGTAAGCAGTGACTACAAAGCACAGAATGCTTCTCAAGCTACTGTGGTACAATGCTCAATATTCAAAGATGTCTTCTGGCTATGGAGACATGAGAAGAGGATAAATGGAGTGCGATTAAGCTTTGAGAAATGGAGGGATTTCAGGGCTTTATAGAGCTTGCTTAGAAATAAATGTCTTAACTGTCTAGAGAAGGCTGCAAACTCTCAGTAGCAGTGGCTTCTACATTAGCAGGTATGAGAACAAATATTCCTTATTGTATGGATTTTAGCAGCTTTTCAAATAATAGGTTGAGAGGTAGTCTCTGAGTGTCACTGCAAACAGCTTATGGGAACTTGTTGTTTAAATGGTCCCAGGCTAAGAGTGCTGGGTAGAGCAAAGTGGCAGCAGTGTGATACAGAATTCCAATCACACACAATATGCCATGACACATTGACCATTTTAGAGATTAACATTTTTTCAGTCACGTGATGAAGTTGTTCTGGAGACAAACTGACTTTAGAATTGTTCTCCTGTGTGCTGTGAAATGCTGTAGTGCCATGCAGCATCGCTGTGAAGTGCACAGTGCAGCTCTGGCTGCAGGGCAGCACACGAAAGGATATGGATCAGAGGGTGGCAGGCATGAAATAGCTTAACTCTGGCAGATTACTTGTTTGGGTAAGTCTTGCTGAACCAAGGTGGGAAGTACCAATTCATGCTGTTGCTGGCACTAATTGAACTATGTCAACTCTTTTGAATACTAATGCAGGGGAAATGTTCCATACATGCTGCATTTGACAGCTAGTTAGAAATCGTTTAGCTTGGTTGTGCTCTGATTTTCTGGGGATTGAAATCTAGTGCTTAAACAGGGACTTTGTCTCTCACTTGCTGCTTAGCAAAGATGCAAAAAAAATAGGTGGATTCATATACAAACCTGACTGTTATACTGCTGCATAAAATACACATGATGTTGGACAAAATCCATTGAACTCTAAATGCTGAGTGTTGCCTTTCAACTTCTTAAAGACAGAACAGTAAGCTGTTGAAGTCAGTTTAGAAAATTAAATAATTAGATTAGCCCAAGACTACAGGTAGCAATGAAAAGTTTCAGTCTTGCTGTAAAATTCCCAGTGAGCGCTGTGCAATTACTTGAGTGAAAATTTTCTGTCTTTGTGGGAGAGAATGGCATGCCTTTTCTCTTAGGTTGGTGGAAGTGATCATAGCTCCTGGTAGAAATCTGGTCTCTAGCTTCCAGCACTTGCATATCTGTGCTCTTGCTGTCTCACGAGTAGTGAACAGGACAGTCCAGTGTTAAAGTATAATGATGGCAATCAGTGAATGGAAGGACTAGTCAATGACTGAGAAGTTTCATGTAGTTAACAAATTGTTAGGTTAGAAACTGGCTGTGTTGGGAAATGGAACTTTAAAGCAAACTGTTTCTTAGCATTTCAGAATGAAATAGTGACTTCTGTGAACATGTGGAAATACTTTGTGATAAATAATCAAAATACTGCTGCACTTAGGCTGATATTTGTCAGTAACTTTTCAATGACTATAGAGTCTCTCATACATATTGTCTGTATTGTCAGTGTCATGCCTCTGACACTGCATTGTTCAACAGAACTTCTTCCACTGCACCCTGCAGCTTTCTAATATAAACATAACCAGGGGATCAAAGGTTGTCTCTTACAGTAAAGTGTGAGTCAGTTGAACAGGGATTGACTGGCTTCTGCCCTGAAGACTGTTCTGAAGCATTTGAGAAAGGGTTAGGGCTGGGAAGAGGTCTATTCAGTGATCAGTTAACTTACCCATACTACCCTTAGTAAGAATGGACACTAGCAGTTGCAATTGTCTGAGGCTGCTTTTGTCTGCTTTTGTCTTTTGTCTGCAGACAGTGAAGCTGTTTCTAGTACTCGTCTCATACAGGAAGATATAATATTCTAATAATTCTCACTTCTTAGCCTCTCTATGTTTGTCACCAGAACCACAAATACCACTTTTTCACAGTGGTGGAAAGTAAAAGTCAAGCTAGATGTTCTTTAACACTTACAGGTTTCTAACATCTGCTAGAGCTGCTAATGCCATAGAATTACAGAATGGCTTGGGCTGTAAGGAACATTAAAGATCATCCAGTTCCAACCCTGCTGCCATGGGACTAGACCATAGGTTGCTCAGAGCCTCATCCAACCTGGCCTTTGAACATTTCCGGGGATGGGCTATCCAGAGCTTCTCTGGGCAACCTTTTCTGGTACCTCACCACCATCACAGTGAAGAATTTATTCCTAAAATCTTATCTAAATCTACTCTTAGTTTAAAAACATTTCCCCATGTCCTGTCAGTACATGCTCTTGTAAATAGCCCCTGTTTGTCTTTCTTGTAGGGCTCCCTTTAGGGAGCCTCCCTTCTTCAGGCTGAACAATCCCAACTCTCTCAGCCTATCTTCACAGGAGAGGTGCTCCAGCCCTCTGATAATCTTCATGGCCTGCCTCTGGACTCACTCCAACAGGTCCATGTCCTTGTGGTGGGGATCCCAGAGCTGGATGCTGCACTCCAGTTGGGTTCTCACAAAGACAGAAGGGCAGAATTGCCTCCCTTGTCTTGCTGGCCATGCTGCTTTGGATGTAGCCCAGGATGCAAGTGACTTTTCTGGTCTGCAAGTGCACATTGCTGGGTCATGTCCCGCCTCTCATCCACCAGCACTCCTAAGTCCTTCTTGGCCCAGCTGCTCTCAGTCTGTTTGTTCCCCAGCTTGTGTTGGGACCCCAACTCATGTCCCGCACCTTGCACTTGGTCTTGTTAATCTCGTGAGATTCCCATGGACCCACTTCTCAAGTTTGTCTAGGTCCTTCTGGATGGCATCCCATCCTTCAGATATGTCAGCTGCACCACTCAGTCTGATGTCATCTGCAAATTTGTCTATGTCGTTGAATAAGTGCATAGCTCAAGACCTCTGTGGTTTTAACATGTGGCAACTTTACACTTACAGCTTAAATGAATAAGACTGAGCAGTGGAGAGCCATTTGGTATTAACAATCTCGGAGTCTGTCTACTCTCACTCAATCTATGGCTGCTATCTGTGGGGAAAAAGCAGCTAGACACACACTTGAACGTGAGTTGTAATATTGATAGTGGTTTGGTTAACCTACTTCTTGCAGAATAACAGATCCAGCCTAATTAGGTAAGACAGTTCTGGGACAAGATGTGCTGGTTTGGGGAGATGGGGGATTGCTGTCACCAGTGATAACTTGCCAGTAACATGTTTATATATCTCTCTAAAAAGGAACTTCAGTCAACTCTCACCTGACCCTGGTAATGCTAAAATGTATGTTAGATGTCTGGAGAGCTGGGAGATTCAGCCTCAGGGCAGTTCTGGATATTTGCTGTATTGTGCCAAACATCCAGCTGACATCCAAAGTATAGTCTTTTCCTGCCTGTGGCTCTTGAAGGGCCTAGGTCAGTTTTGAAAGTGACAGTAGTTTCTAACTCAATTAAAGGATTGAACTATGTTCTCAGCCATTTTGAATGGTGAATTAGCTTAAATCTATCACACTGAATGACAGCAACTTTACTGAGAGTTGGAGTTGTAAATATGGAATTGTCACTCTGGTGTTCTGGGAAAAAAAACTTTCACTTACTGGTTATCCAATTGGTCTTTTTTTCCATCTATATTGAATAAAAGCACAGATGTATAACGGTCCTGGAAATGGATTGAATCAATTTAGTTGTGGAGTTTGGCACTGAAGTTTAAATGCTGGAACTGTGCCTGCACACTGATCAATAAAGTCAGAGTAGTTGATAGCAAGAACCTAAGAGCCATAGCGTTGGCAATCAGAGTTAGTCTGACTATCCTTTTTGAATTTTGGTGTGAGTGACCATTAGTGGTCATGGTAAATAGTTGATATGACATTGCTTCTCACAATGCAAGGAGATTTTCTTGAAGTATTTCCAGACTAAAACATGGTTTATTACAATTAGTCACTATAGCTTACTAAGCATTACATGATGCCTGTGATCACTGCAGTGTATAGTAACTGTTGAGAGAAAAGCAGAATGGATGAAATGCATTAGTAGGAAGCTGCTTCTGTGCATTTTGAGCTAACTGAATTTGGTTCACTAGATCTCTTGGTCATTTTGTTTACTACTGCAGTTATTGCTAGATAGTTTTTTTGGGTTGGTTTTATAGGTTAAACTGTTCCTGTGTGATTTGTTCCTTCTTTCTGTTGAATTTTAACTGCCTTTTCAACTATTTGAATTCTCATCTTCAGTGTTCTGACAAAATTGGTGAGAGATCCTTGACTCTATTCATAAACTGAGGGCTTTTTAATATTTTTCAGACTTTTGGCAACTTATTATTTGGTCCAGGAAAAAACTGCCTAGTTTCATTGCCATGGCCTTCCAGTTAATAGCAAACAACTTGGGAGTAAAACTCTTCAGCTACTTGTACACTGACTTTTGGGTGACTGCAGTCTAAACTATATATATATCTATCGTTTAAGGTTTTTGATGTAGAACTGCCAAACTTGTTAAAATCCTATTTTGAGTTCTGGCTACCCATTAAGCTGATTATACTTTTAAAGATGGCTTGCTTTAATGAAAGAAATTGTTCATTTTTGTAATTGTCAGACATTTATAACCCTTGCTTATCTATCTCTTCCTCATCAATGACACAGCTTCTGGAGCACTCCAGAACTTTTAATCTCATCTGAAAGAGAAAAACTTGGAAGAAATTTTTCCAGTTGTCTATCAGTGTTCCTGGTGAGATATTAAGGTTTGAATGCAACTAACACAATTCTCTTTTGAGTTGTTTGGCTTCAGATAAGGTAAAGCTGGGATTTTGACAGGGTAGGGGAACTCTTATACTGTTAGTATTGGCAGGGGTAAACCAACATTTACCTTCATAGCAAAATAGAATAGCTGGAGAAACTTTTTCTAGATGAGCCCTTTTACTCTCTTTGAGTAAATTCTTCTTAGCTGATATAAACTGCCTATTAACTCATTAATATGATAAGTAGTCTGGGAGAAGGAAGCTTGACAAACTCATTATTGTGCATATCTAGCAGTCATTTGTGCATTTAAATTGCTTTTTCTAGCCCCAATTCCCATCATGTAGGAGGAGTTACAAGTTGAAATAATGAGTGAAATAATAGGAGTGTAGGGTATCTTTTTTGCTAAATATACACAAGAACTGCTACAATGGTAAGTAACACTGCTTTAATAAACAGGACACTAGTGTTTCTCCCTTACACTGCGAAAGACTGCTCCAGAAGCTCTTTAAAATGTACTTCAAGGCAAGGTTACAATGATAACTTACCTTTTGCAGTAAAGTAAAGGACAAATATAAAGCTTCTAATGTTAAACCTTAAATTATAGCCTATAATTTCGTTCATGTAGTTTTTAACTTACAGCTCCACCCTCATTACAATATAAACTGGGGAGTGAGAATAGCTTCCAAGTTCTAATGCAGTTTTAAACTCAACTTTATTCCTGTGGTGCTGTTTTAGGGAAGTGGATTAGTTTCTGACGCATGTCATTGTGCAGATATTTCACTTAAGGTTGTTGCAATTACTGGAAAATATGGTGACAATATGTGCTGAACCATTTCAATAGGAAAACTGGTTAGAGAATACAGAAGTTTGCATTACATGAAGTCACTTCCATACCCCCAAATTAAACTTCTGATTGCTGTGACTGTCCTGTATCTTAGCTCCTCATTTATCCTTGAACTACTAAAAAACAAACAGTACTTTAGTGGTGCCATCAGATTTATGCCTAGTCACTGGACCTACCAGCATGATTAATCTTGTGATGTCCTTTCTATACTGCTGTACTAAGCAATTAGTTATCTTCCTGCTCGCTTCTAAGATTATGCACACTGGGGATTTTAAGTCTAGTTTAATCTGATCACTGTTAGCCTTTTTCTTCTCTGGGGGTATGATGCACTTTCTGTGCTGCTCAACACTTGTCACATATGGAGAAATGACTATAGCAAATATCTTGCTGGACAGAAGAAGGGGCATGACAAGTCTCTGAACTGTGCATGGCAGAAGTTGAGGCATGTAGTTTTAAGACCAAAGAATTATGTTCAGCCTTGAGAATTTGGAGGATTAGTGTTTTCTAGTTTGATTTTTCTGTATGAGGGTTTTGTGGGTTTGGGTTTTTTTTTTGGTTTTGTGTTTTTTTGGGTTTTTTTTGCAAGGAGAAAAGTGCTTGCACAAGCTCTGCCTGAAATTCTTGTTCAATTTTCAAAAGGCTGTCTAGAATACTCTGCATCCTAGACAAGAAAGTCAGCATGTGTTTTGTTAGTAATGACATGATTGTAAAGTCCACTCAGTTTAAACTGAATTATTTTCCTGCCTCATGCTGTATACCTTTTACCAAACAAAACTCTTACCTCCTGGGTAGGCCATGTTTTATTGCTTCTGTCTTTGTATGAAATACAGTAAATCCATCTTCATTAGGCCTCCAGACAGGATGAAAGAGCAGTTGTAAGGTAGTATTCAGGTCGAGTTTATAGTTAGTGGATGTGAAAACAGCTTTGTAATAACCTGGTTTGGGTTACTCTAGAGAAGGGAAGCACTCATATTGGGTGATATTTGACCTATTAACAGGCATTAGTCTCTAAGAATCCAATGCTGTTGAGCTTGTGTGTGTTTAAGGGTAAGAGACAGCAAATCTTCCTAATATAAAGCTTAAATCTAGTGAGTAAAAATAGAAGCTTTCATGCTGATAGGCATCAGTTTGCTTCTTTCACCCAAATTAAAACTGTGGAAGAATATGTATTGATGTCTTTCTAAATCTAAAACTCTTACTCCCAGAGATAAGAGTTGCTGGAAATAAGAGTTAAATGATTGTTGTGGACAGCCAAGGCCCATGGTTTATACTGTGGCTGCTATAGAATACCAAGCAGCATACAGTTCCATGCTGACTTCATTCCTAGCAAAACTGCTGTCTTTCTACACTGTGAGCAGCCACTGTACAAGGTTAAGGTTGGCGGACTCCTCAGGTTTGGTTCTGAGCTATGCTTTGTAACTTTGCTTCTTTGGAAGCTATATGTAACACTGTACTAATTTCACCCTTTTGTACACCATAAATGTGCTGTTGTGCATGTTTCCTCAGTGGTTATTGCTATAGAAGGCTAGTATGCCCACATTGCCAACTGTTTTTGTCTTTACAGCTTTTTTGGATGGGAGAGCAATGGGCAGGAAGGGATTCTGTCGATGGCAATGTGCTTCACTGTGCTCAGTGATTGCAGCCTTGTTTATGTACAGCATGCACAGCTGAGAAATGGTAACTGCCTGATGACCTTTTCTACAATTCCTAAATAGCTTCGTTTTTGTATGTAGTGATTGTGCTCTGTCTGCTCCTTCTGGTAAAAATCTAGCAACCTGTCCTGCAACTAATCAATACAACTTAATTTTCTTATGTAAATGTTCATCAAGTGTTTGGAAAAACAGCCTTAAGTAAAGCCTGGAAGCCTCCCAGCTCTCCAGCAACTGAATAGTGAGGACTGATGGGACCATTTCTCTTGCTGCTTCAGATTCATGTTCAGTCTCATGTAAATAACAGCAAGAGGTATTCAATTCTGGATAATTTCAGGGCTCAATTGAAGAACTCTTTTTGTAGAAGACTGAGGTTGGTACAGGGCATTGTAGACCTTGAGATTATGCTTTTTGTTTTGTGGGGCTGTCCCTTGGTGTGAAGGGATATCTCCCTGCATTGTATACTAGAGTCAGTGCTTTAGTATAGTCCAAGGTGTTCCCATGTGGCAAGAATTGGTGGTGAAACTGACAGCTAAACCAATGGGGAAGCTGAGAGGGAGCTTCTCAAAGCTTCTGTGGTGTGCTATGCAGTGACTGGCTTAATGTAACTAAATTTGACTGTGTGGAACTCCATTAAAAAAACCCAACTAAAAGTCTCAAACCCAAAATCCCTACATTCTGAGGGTAAAGCTTCTTTGATGTGACATCACTGACATGCAGAACTAGTAAAAGCCTTCTGATCTAACTAATGGTATTTGATTAGTGGAAACAGTGGTCAATGGTGTGGTTTGTAGTAAGGCTATTCTAAAAAACTTTTAGGCATAAGAGTCCAGCCTAGGGAGAAAATGTGAATTACTTGTGTACTCTATTTAGCAGACTTGTTTGTATTAGCAGTGTGGCTTTTCCAGAGGCATAGTCACAGAGATGCAGGCTTGGTGCCTGACTTGTTGCTTGGCCTTAAAGTCTATGGCATAAATGCTGTTTTAAAACTTGAGTTTTGAGTATGGAGAAAAGAGCTTTCTTCTTGCTTGCTCTTACAAAAGATAATCAGCCAGTAGTGAATAAAATAACGTGTAGTCTCTGTTCTGAAGAATATGCTGGTAGTGATGCTGCTTTCTGCAGCATCATAGTTTAAAGTGAACAGACAGAAATAAAGTCAGCTTCTTTATAGTTCTCTGTATCTTTAATGTGGCTGCTGCTGTTTTCTAGTAGCTGCTTAGGCAACCTTTTCTGAAACTGTCTGTAGGGAATGAGCTAATCATACTGTGAATTACAGACATTAAAATGAGGCAAGTGAGCTGGAAAAGCACACTGCTGAACAGGATCTCTTGTCAAATTCCTACATCTATTGAATTCCAGTCTCTTTATGAGAAGGTGATAACACAATTCTCCTTGTATCTCTTTGTCCTTGCTAATCACAGGTGGACTTGAATGTTTATAAACAGAGGACAACTAGGTTTCCAAATACAGCTTTGTTTATCTGTTCTTAAACCTCATATGCATGCAAAGATAAGAGCTCGAGTGATGATACACTATAAAACTAAATCATTGAGTTCAGGAACTGCTTTTCCCAGTGAAGACTTCCAAACAAAGCAGGAAGATATTTTAGTCTGTAGCCCAGACTTCCCAAACAATGTGCTAGGGCTTGATACTGTTAGACACACTCAAATGTAAACACACCATGATAGTCTAACCTTTCAAACAGAAGAAAGTGAACTGGCACACTCTAATTCTACATTTCAAGTATTATGGCTAAAGTAGTTGTACTTAAACTCAAAAAAAGCTTTTTCTTATTTCTCTGCTTATGGGCAATTGCTTTTTTTCCTGGATTTTTGTTGTGAATAATTGTACTTTACCTGTTCTTGTTTTAAATCCTGGGATTGCTGTAGAACTACTTTAGTTGAAAATTAATCCAGAGTAACTCTTAGACTTGAAAAAATGAAGTCCAAGCTAACAGATTCAGCGAGAACTGTTAAGCTAGAAGCTTCTTTTGAACTTGTCCTTAAGGAAAAATCTGTAATATAGGTGACTTCTTCAGAAGATGCTTTGAAGCCTGTTAGCCTTGAAGCTTGCAAAACCCCTTGTTGCTCACCATTCATCAAAAGGCTGAGTTTAAGTCTTTAGCTGAAGCAGCTAGATTAAGATACAAGCCTTAATATTCTTTGCTGAAATAATGATTTGTGTATAGCTGTGCTGGCAGTGTTTTTAGGCATTACTTCTCAAAGAACTCTACTCAACAAATAAATTGACTATAAGTTGAGTTCTTTTTAAGAAAAATTCCAAGTGGTAGTTACTACTGCAAACTACTTTAAGCATCTGACTTGTTGTGTATCGTATACATAATAGGTGTTACAATGAACTTATATGAGATAGGGGAGGCAGTGTTTTATGGTTTAGGTGATAAGACCCAAATGCCAAACTTCTCTGGATTAAGCTGGTACAGTAATCCATTTACTCTGAATACAGTTCATGCTTCAATATAAATATGCTCTGTGACTATCTTTTCTTTCAGGCCAGGAGCGCTTTGGAAATATGACCAGAGTGTACTACAAAGAGGCAGTTGGTGCTTTTGTGGTCTTTGATGTCACAAGAGGCTCCACTTTTGAGGCTGTTTCAAAATGGAAGCATGATTTGGACAGTAAAGTACTACTTCCCAATGGCAGCCCCATCCCTGCTGTTCTCCTTGCAAACAAGTGTGACCAGAAGAAAGATGGCAGCCAGAATCCCTCTCAAATGGACCAGTTCTGCAGAGAAGGTGGCTTTGTTGGATGGTTTGAAACATCTGCCAAGGTGAGCTTAATGGGGAAATATTTTTAGTCTCTTGTATATAGACATAAGAAGGGTGAATATAATAATGTAGGAAATAAACTTATCAAGTATAGGCAGTGGCAGTCAAATTCAGCAAAATTTGAAGTGATGTGCAGGCTAGCTTCATTCCTGGAGATGAGCCATATTTGTTTTAGATTAAAAGTTATCTCAGATTCAGAGCATCTTGAAACTATCTGGAAACCATGATTATCTGAGTTTAGTAAATTTTTTCATCTTGCATGCATGAGGTCATTCTTTAGATGTTAATACTACTAAATGCTGATCAAGCTCCCCCAAAAATACAGGTCATCTTTAGATGCAGGTTTTTAAATTGCATTTTCTATTATCACTGTTTTATGTAGGAAACAGCAAGATTTGAAGTGAAGAAGCTATTTGCTTACTCATTACTGCCTACCCACAGTGTTGCTAAAGCACTTTTCTATTTTATCAGGCAGTGTCAAGACTGAACTGGAGAAAAACAAATTGTTCTGTATAGTAATTTAAGTTAACTGAATAAAGCAGCTGTCTTTCTTAACTTTGAGTAATTTCATGTGTTGTACAGTTTTAGTCTACAGACTTTTTGTCAATGCACAAATTAAACTGGCAGCAGCTTAGTTGGAAGCGAAACCTGATGTTTTCTTAAAGCCCAACTGATTCTTAAAATGGACTCCTCTAGATGAGGACAGTGTGGCTGACAGATGACTGGTCTGGCTGATAAATCCTTTATAAAGTAAGATAAGCCTCAAGGTCCCACTTTTCCCTTGTCTTGCTCACTTCCTTCAGCTGCTGCTGCTGAAGTGTTACACAATGATGTTTAGACAACTCTTAAAAAGCTAAGAGTCTCTAAGAAGAGTATAAGAATCAAAGTGACAAGTTGCTCTGATTGCTTCAAGAGAAGGATACACAGTTTAAGGAATTAGTTAAATTAGCTAACAATTTGTTTGCATTTGGAAAGATATTTCCAAACTCACCCATCTGTTACTAAAAACTCTATTTTTAAGGCTCTTTCTACTCAAGAAGAATACCAAGATTCTGCTTTGGTAGAATTCTTCCCTGAACCTTTACCTCCCTGTAATACTGCTATGTATAAACTGCATTATGGCTTAAAAATAAATGCAGGTAACATTGGAAAAAAAATCTAATGTGAAATTCTAGTGACAACTTGCATTTTAGGTGGCATTTAAGACAGGACGATGTAAAACAAGGTTCTTGCTGCAGAGAAAAATCCAGGCAATAAGTTCTAGCTGAGGTATTAATTGACATGTTTAGAACTCTGAAGCGTTGTAGTTGAAATAGCAAAAATTTAGGACAACTGTCTTGTTTTCTAAGCATACCAAAGCAGTTTATGGTTTTAAGTCCTGCCCACTTGGGAATCCTATTAATCTGCTTTTGCCTTTCTGTTGGAACTGATAATTGGATGTTCAGTCTAGTCATCAGTAATATATTGGGCTGGTATTTCCTTTGGAAGCAAAGATGAGCAATTCCAAACATGGTGGCCCTGTGCTACCAGATGGCCCAGCCAGGTCAAACCTATGGCCAGAGACTCCTTGGTGTTAGGCCAGCTTGGACCCTCAAACTGGGATATTCTGGCAGAGTACATCTCTAAATATCCTGTGCACATACGTTCTTTAGGGTGTATGGGAAAGGACTTTTCAAAGTATGCACAAGAATATGTAGAGTAGCTAGATGAGGCACTTGGAAATAGTTGTGATTTTGAGGATCATGGATAAGATCCTCTTACATAAATAAGTTCATCCAAATTCCATCAGAAACAAAAAATGCTCCAAAAGATAGGATGATACTGCAGATGATGTAATTGCCTAGGATCTTTCCTGATGCAGAAGTGTACTTTGGCATTTGTCAGTCTTCCAAATGCAGATGACACTCATTCTCCTGACTGCCTACTAGATTAGAATCAGAATTCAACTTGTAATATGGATGAATAATTTTTTCTCCAACCTTTCTGCTAACTTTTTTAGACAAAAAAGTGTGAGCAATGACTTTTGCATTTAAACTGTTTGTGGTCTGCAAATGAGACTAAAGAATTCTTTCCTTTTTGGACAGCTTGTTAATAGGAATGTGTGACTGTTTCAAAAAGATCACTAACTTCCTTGCTTTCAACATTTCTAGGACAACATCAACATAGATGAAGCTGCTCGATTCTTGGTGGAAAACATTCTTGCCAATTACAAAACCTTTCCTAATGAAGAGAATGATGTGGGGAAACCAAAACTGGACCTAGACCCGTTGAAAGCAGAGAGTAAATCACAGTGCTGCTAATCCTACCACCATTCAGCAGTTGTGATGGGATGAGCAGCAGGACTTTGCTTTAATCAAAATGCTGCTATGGTGCTGCGTTGTGACAATCCATATGGGGTGTCTGGTACTATCTGAATTGGTGACTCATTTGGGTGTTTACATATTCTTGTTTAGCATGAAACTGAGTATATTGTGAGTTATCATTCCACTTGCTTGAGTGTCTGCATCTAAGTCTGATTAGTGTCTTCTTACTTGAGAACATACGGTAGTGTTTACACTCCTAAAAGGAACAAAGACAACAGTGTCTAGTTTGCTTCTAGGACATATGCTACATTCCAAATAGGACTCACTTTTAGGCGAATGGACTTATGCACCTTTAAAGTAAACTTTTCCTTTGTCACCATTTATGTCCCACTTGAGCCTTCTCACCAGCACAATTGTCCCTATTTATTATCCCCACCATGAGGATCTGTCTCTTTGCTAGTTCTCCTGGATCAAGACATCCCAGAAATCTTGAAGGGGCTAATGACAGATGGGAGGTATCTTTCCCAGTGTGATCACTAAGAATGAGTGGAGTAGATGGCTAAGTTACTGTGTTTAACAAGGGAAAGACATGGTTATATAGAGATACTAATAAAAATGCATCTCCAGCAATTTAAGGCTGAATATTTTCAGCTAATACTTTAAATATGAAACACATTTATGAATACGGTTGTACTGCTGGCACATGGTTATGGTAACCTCACCCCTATGCACATCCAGAAATAAACATCTAGTAACTTTTTCATGCACTAACACTGAAAACTTTACTGAGAGTACAAAAAGTAAATATCTTGCTGTCCTGTGATGATGAACTTGCTTTTTTCTTCTGTCTAGAGATGGTTCTGAATACCATGAGCAAGGAGAGAGGTCTTGAGGGAAATAGCTTAATTGGTTCATGCTAGTCTGTCAACCTTTCTGCCTCAAGCTCTGTCTTTGTCAGTTTTAGAACTCTTTTGACTGCTTTGAACTAATGAACTGACTTACTAGTTTGTAACTGTATACCGAGATACTTATGTTACTTTGTTATAACATTCATGTACTTTTGGCAGCAAATGGAGTTCAAAAGGATTAGAGATATTCCATGGTTCTTGAATGCATTCTGGAGCCCTGGCTCTGACTGGCTCAAAGGCTTTGAAGCTCCTCTTTATTTTAAGGGTTTCTTCTGTCCTGGTACCTCATTGCTACTGACTTCAGAAGTCTTACCTTGCTGGGTTTGATGGTGCTGATGTTTAGGTAAACATCAGAATTAGGTATATGCAGGATTTGATATACTTTAATCTGTGTTGAGATTTCTTAGGCTGTCTTTTTTTCTAAAGAGTAATGTACTTTTTAAGAGTTAAATAAATATATTTGGGCATCTTTTGTGTGTTGGTGTATGCTTTTGAGAACATGAATACTCACATATGTTCCACCCTATACTCAAATGCCTTCATTGACATTTGAAAACAACTTTATCTTCTAGTATGTGCTATGTTAAAAAATTATTTAAAATTACCACAATAATGCTTGGCATAGACTAAAACTGGGTTTATTAAGCTTAGGATCCTAAGATAATTCAGATGAAAGGGATCTTAGGATGGCTTCTAAGCCAGTGTCTTTCCCCAGGCAAGGTCATAGCACAGTGCTTAGGTGTTCATGTGGTCTGGCCCTTACCTCAAACCATGGAGACTGTATGGCCGTGGGAAAGGTGTTTCAATGCCTGACTTTCCTCAAGAATTGAAACTATCATGATCTTCCTATTCAATCACTTGAACAATTCAATTTTGACTGTAAACTCACTTTAGATGTTTACTCTCCACTGTACTGTCTTTTTTCAACTTCAGTTAAAGCTGTGCAAATGTAAATGCCAACTTTACCTCCACAGGCAGTTTCCCCAGCTGTAGTAGATTTTGAATTTTTTTTTTTTTGCTTTGGTGTTTAGATTCAGCAGCAAAATGGAGACCAACTCAAGCTTTGTGACTCTGCCTGAATGCATGAATCTCATCTAGGTCCTGTCACTGATGATATAATCCTATGCAAGTTATTTTCAAGAATGTCCAAACTTTTGCTTGAAGAGTTACTGCTGCTATATTTAAGCACTTTCCTTATTGTGTATTAGCTTCTTTAATTTTGTATATTTTGTATTAGTTTTCCTTATTTTTTCCTTATTTTGTGTATTAGCTTCTTCAAAACCTCTACATTGAATGTAGCAAGGACATGACTCTAAAACTGGTGGAATGTACTGGTTTTGATACAGGCTGTCATTACTGAGGCCAGTAGTGTAAAACTACCTGTAGAATGTTGTCTTTTTTTTTTTAATCTTCTGTCACTTGTTTGAGGAAAAGAATTTGAGCTTTAATAGAATGCTAGTCTTGCTTTGTGCTACAAACTGCATTCTCACTACCCCTCTGTGGAGAGGGAGCATTGTGATATTTAAGACTATGCAGGTGGATTGGGAAAGCTGATCCAGTCAGAACAAGAAAACTGTAAAAAAAGACCGGCCTGAGAAAGGAAATGGTAGTGTCTCCCTGGTAGAGGGAAATGGGACTGCAGTTCATGGGGAAGTGTGTAGGTTAGTTAAACTAATCATGAAGCCTTATCCTAATTAATCCAAACTTTGATTTGGAAAAATATGTGGAAGACAGATGCAAACTGATTTTTTTCAGTATAGGATTTTCTGATGTATCTTAACTGCAGTACTAGAAAAATACAAGCAATTCTAAGCTCCGGAGTTTTGTTTAAACTTTGTGTCAGGCTTGTTGAGTTGTACTAGCTTCTTAGATTGAACAAATCTTTGTTCCTCTATAATAATTTATCTGTGGGGAATAGTTTAAGTCGTTCCTAGAGACCCAGTACTTGATGTTGCCATGGAACAGGTGGATGCCTTAAGGACTCTGTGACCCTGTGGAAAGTCCTTGCTGGAGCAGGCTCCTGGCAGAACCTGTGGCCCCTTGGAAGGGCCCATGCTGGAGCAGGTTTTCTGACAGGCCTTGGGATTCTGAGGGGAGTCCATGCTGCAGCTGTCTGTTCTGAAGGATTGCACCCCGTGGAAAGAACCTACACTGGAGCAGTTCACTGGAGCCTGGGGGAAGAAATCACATTGGAGAAGTTTCTGGAGGATTGTCTCCCATGGGAGGGGGACCCTGCTGGAGCAGGAGAAATGTGAGGAGTCCTCCCCTGAGAAGGAAGGAGCAGCAGAGACAGTATGTGATGAACTGGCTGCAAACCCCCATTTCCCATCCCCCAGCACCACTGGGTGGAGGAGGTAGAGAAAATGGTGAGTTAATTAAGCTCAAGAAGAGGAGATAGGTTGGAAAAGGTATTTTTAAGATTTAGTTTTTATTTCTTGTTATCCTACTCCAACTTGATTTGAAGTAAACTAAACTAATTTACCTCAGTCAAGTCTGTTTACCCATGAGAACAACTTGTGAGTAATTGCTGCCTGTTCTTACCTCAACCCATGAGCCTTTTGTTGTATTTCCTCTCTTCCATCCAGTCCAGCTGAGAGGGAGTGATACAGTGGCTTTGGTTGGCACCTGCTGTCTAGCCAGGGTAAACCCACCAAGGGTTTAGGCAAGCTATTTTGCTTGAAACTTAAAGAATTGCTGGGTTTGATGGCACTTTGCCACAAGATCCCCAAAATCATTGCTTTCTTGTATTTAATAGTTTAAGGAGCAGGAACTTTCCATCCAATTGTCCACCGGGATTCCATTTTGTTTCATTGGGTTATTGTTTTAAGCACAATTTGATGAGATGACTTCTAGCTCAGATGGTTATGGTGGCACTTGGCATACAGATGATGGCATAAGTGTGACAATAATTTATGTAATTTTTATGATTTTCAGAAGTTGGGGAATGTAAACTGTTGGGATTTTTTTATTTAGAGAAGTTTATATATTTTTATTTGGTTAAAACAAGTTAGAAGACATCTTACATTATTTTGTGGTCTTGTTTCTAACTGTTCATGAAGAATGTTAATCACATTTCTATTAAAGCATATTTATCCAGCAATCTTACATTTTACAATTTTCAAATAATACAGCTTTTTTGCTTTTAGCCTGCATCTACAGCTGCATCCACACTTAAAACACATTAAAGTTAATCACTGTTAAAAAGGATTTGTAGTGTGCCTTTACTTAGAACAAGACTTAAATGTTTAAATCTCCTGCAAAAAGGTTACAGTCTTAATGATTAAAAAATTGTAAAAACCAAAATACTAAAGTAAAACAGTGTACTAAGAGATTTAATAGGTTCTGCAGTTCTGTAGTTTGCATTACATTAAGATTGTGTATTCTCAGTTTAAAAACAAATTCCCTTCTGTCCCTCAGGCTACTGTCAGAATTTCTTTGTATCTTTTAGCCAAATATCTAGAATTTTTTAAAGGGGTAATACTACTTCCTCTGTTCAAATTCCAATTTTGTAACAGTTCCAGGAGTTAGAGAATCACAGTTGTCTTTCTTAACTCCAGATTTCAGACACAGTTTTCACCCTATATCAAACACAGAAAGCCTTTCCTTTTGACATAGAAAGATATTCCTGTATCACCAAATTTAAATTTACAAAAGAAAGGCAATAGCTCTGCATGATTCTCTGAGCTACTTTGATTTTCCTCTGCTGCCTGCTCTTGGGGCATACACTGTTTTATGCCCCATACATCTCTCTGTGGAGAGATGATCGAAGTTGTGGTAGTCCTCAGTTCACACTTTTACCTAAATAAGAACTCTGAGCAAGCAGCAGTCCCATGGGACTTGATGGTATTGCTGTATTTAAATTCAACTTGAACAGCTGCTTGATATTTAACAGAATGTTTTGGGTCTGTGTTTCTCCAAAATGAGATTAATAGCATGAGAATGTGATAGAACAGTGCTCTAGCAAATAAAGAACTTGAAAATAGAAAAGGTAAGTGGAAATAGTAATATAGGACTCTGATGAGCCCCACCTTTCTGGCACTGCATCAAATTCATGAGAGGCTGGAATGTTGGAAAAACCATGTCCCTGACAAAATCAGATGGCACATGTTACCATAAGATATTTTTGAAATGGCAGTGAAGTCCTGTGCTTAGGCAAAAACTATTTTCTACTATGCAACTGGCTGTGATTTTTCCCCCTACCTTGTCTTATTCCATCAGTTTACCCAAGAAAACTTTCCAAATCCACTTTACTCCCTAGCCTCACTTTAAGAGTCAATAGACTAGAGCTGCGTGTGCATAGTTTCAGTCCATCTGTTTGAGGATGGTTTTGCTCAAATTTAGTTTCCTGGCCTATGTCACCTCAGTGACTGACTGTTCCCAACTCAGTGCACAGACTGCTCCTCCCAGGCTTTATCACATACTGCAGTGTTTTCATTTTCTCAGGCATTACCATTAGCCACTCACAATTGCTCTTTTTTGATCACCCTTCACTCTTTTCCTGATCCTTCATTGCCTGCTCTTAATGAAATGCCAGTGCACTGCTGTCCTCCTCTGTTCACAATTTCCCACTGACCTGTACCTTCCTTACATCTCTTTCACTTAGCAAACAGATAACAGAGAGTATTGGAAGTTAAAAGGCAATGGGTTTTTCTAATCTGTTAAAAGCATTAATTTCAGAACCTAGATTTTCCTATCATTTGATAAAAAGACATGGGGGAAAAAAGTCTCAAAAATACAACACCAAAATCCCTTCATCTTGTGACTGTTGCAACGTCATGCTTGAAAATGAAGCATCTCTTCTTAGAGGAGCCTCTAGCTGATTTTGACCTTAACCCATTTTTTCATGGAAAACTTCCCCGAACCACAGAATGGATAAGGTTAGAAGTGGCCTTGAAAGATTGTGTAGTCCTACACCTCTGCTCAGACCTTGAGCAGGTTGCTCATGGTCATGCCCAGTTTGATAAAAACTCCACAGTTTTGTTCGAAAACCTGTCCTAGTGTTTGACCAGCTTCACTGCAAAGCTTCACTTCATTTTTTATTCAAAATAAAATTTTATTTTAAAGAGGAATTTCTTGTATTTAGATTCTCATATTGATTCTAATCCTGTCACTTGGCATCTCTGAGAAGAAAGAGTGTCTTTAGCCTACTCATCAGTTATTCTAGACATTCTGCTTTGCCCCCCTCCCACACTCCTTCTCTTAAGGCAAAAACTTTCACTTTCTTGTTCTGAAGTCCTCGTGCCCTCTGTAAAATCACAGGAGACTTAAGTCTGAGCTCCAAGACCCCTGAAGGCTTTTGGTAGTGTTGCTGTTCATAGTTACTCTTTTTCTACTCTCTTCAATTACTATGGGTTGCTATAAAAAAGTACAAAATACTTAAGATTAAAAGGCTGCTTTCCTGCAAGTGACTTGCGTGTGCTGTAGCTGTTGCTGTAATGCTTTCAGGGAAAAACAAAGAATCTGGTGTTTTGAATGGTACCTTAGGAGAATGATGACCAGAAGGTCATCCATCCATTGATAATCAGTATGTGCTACCTTAGTATTTGTTTAGTGACATCTCAATGGGTTCCTAATACTTGTTTTGTTGTCTTGTGCATTTATTCCACATTTTCTGTCAGGCTGCCTCTACCCTAACAATTTCTTCCCTTCAGGGAGTGTCTGTCAGATATACTTCATGGCTTGAGACATTAGGGCAGTGAAACAGCTGATGTGACCTTACAGATTCTTTGCCAGATAGAAAACTAGCTTGTTTGAAATTCAGATTAATTTCTCTTTCCAAACAAGCTGTCCTTGTCATTGCTGTTAGGTTATGGAATTCTAAATGAACTTCTTGCATAAATGTAAAGATATAACTTCATGGATTTTAAACTTGAGATCTTTTTTCCTTCACAAAGCACCTAGAAATGTGCTTTTAATGTCATCCCTCTTAGCAAACAAACTTATGGTAGGATTTTATGGTAAAAGGTCAGATCCATTCTGAACTTCCTATGTAGTAACTATCATTTAACAGAGCAAAGAATTAAAGACTCTGTACTTAAATATGCTTTTCTGATTTCTGTTCTTCCTCCTCTACCACCCCAAAATGTTTACAGACCCAGGCACTCAAACATCAGTTACTTTTATGTTGTCAGTGTATTATGAAAGTTTTATTTGCTGGGATGCTGCAAACCTCATTGGTCATCTGCAGTAGGATCAAGAAGGAAATTCTCCTACTATGAAAACTTTCATAGGTGCCTCTTAACATTTATACATATGTTTTGTAGATACTTTTCCATAGTATTTTCTCTGTCCAGTAAGTATAGGAAAGCAAAGGGGATTCAGAGGAATAGAAAGTCTGTAATTTCCAGGGTGTTTTATCTGCATTCTGGGTCACAAACTGAATCCTGTCCCCTGTCTACAAGCTGGCATCAGCATCCAGCAAGGTGTGGAGGTGAACAGACTTGTGCTGGTACTGAACAGGTGTAGCCAGATGTTTGAACTCACCTCTTTCTCTCCTATTTTCATCTGTTTGCCCTAATCAATATTTGATAGCAATATTGTATGAAGAGAAGACCAGCTGTTCAGTTTGAAAATAAATAAATAAATTAAATTGAAATGTTTCTTGGCTGTCAAGGGAGAAGTGTCCCAAAGTACTTGTTTAAAATGGATGCTGTTGGACATAACGCTGAAGGAAATGCCAAGCTGTGGAAGAATTCTGCACTTTGAAATTAATGAGTGTATATCTGGCTGCCTGTCATCTTGATATAAATCAAGATCTGAAATTTGTCTAAAATAAGCCTCTAGATGTAGCAACATCTGCCTATTTTTCCTCCTATTTCTAATCTACTTGTGCCCTCTGCAATTTGACAAATAGATTTTCATTGATTTTTATATTCAAAAAAGTTTGAATAAGAATAAGCAAAGAAGTATATTCTTTTTTATGAAGGATTTTTCATCATTCGCTACAGACTGGGAAACAACAAATATGGCATTAGAAATAGGAGCTGTTAGCAATAGTGCAGTCTCTGGAATGTATCTGAAAAAGTCTGCTTATAAACTAAGTTGTAGTCAGCTATCTGTTGAATTCAAAACCAGCAGATTAATGCTAATTTTATCTGACCTTGGTGGAATGGCATTCACTTTGGTAGTCATGGGCTTCATAGCAGGAGTTAATTAATTGCCTCAATCTGAAATTAAAAATAAAATAAAGTCTTGCATAATCTAAAATTTCTCTAGGCTGCCGGGGCAGAGCTGACTCATAGTCAGGTTGCCATCGACCAAGGCCCTCAGGTCCCTTCCTGCAGTGCTGCTGTCCAGCCTGTTTCCCAGCCTGTCCATGCATCCAGGGT
This sequence comes from Irena cyanogastra, assembly GCA_013397155.1. NCBI lineage: Eukaryota > Metazoa > Chordata > Aves > Passeriformes > Irenidae > Irena > Irena cyanogastra. The sequence goes on along the minus strand of VWZV01007550.1, from coordinate 151,725 downwards.
TGCTCTGTCCCAGGTGCAGAATCCAGCACTGGTCCTGAGCAAACTTCATACAAGCGGTGATCGCCCAGTCCCCTCACTTGTCCAGGTCTCTCTGCAGGGCCCCTCTGTCTTCGACGGAGACACTGATTATCACAACTGATTATCACCGGCAAGCAGACAAACTACGTGCTTGGACGGACACCTGAAACTGCCGCAGAAAGCGGTATGTGTTACCCTCGAAGCCAAACCTGTGCCCGCAAAGGCATTTCACGCCGTTCCTTTGGCTCCTCGAGCACGAAGCGGGCGGCGGGGGCCGTGTCCAGGCTGGGGCGGGCGCGGCCCCTCCTGCGGCCCGCGGGGTCGCCCGGCAACGCGGCGGACGCGGCGGCACCGACCCGCGGCCATGGCCTCCAAGGCGGGCAAGAAGAAGGAGCTCCCCAACCACACCAGCGCCTCCTCCAAAACGTGAGAGCCCCGGGAGAGAGGGAGGGTGGGCGCGGGAGGATGGCAGCCCCTCCGGCGCCTGGAAACACCGCCGTGCCCGGGCTGGGAGCTTCCCCCCGAGGCTTGCCTGCCTCGGCCCGGGCGGCGGTGGAGGCCGGTGGGCACCTGTGCGAGGTGGCCCTGTCGCCGTGGCACCGGCGGACACGGGTGCGTGCCTCTAAGCGCCGTGCGGGCAAACAACTTGTGCTAAGAAAGTTCACTTGCTAAGAAAGCGTAGATGCTTCGTTAAAAGTGGTTTCTATAGCCGAGGTGGGGCTTGGTTGTTCTTGGGGTTTTGTTTGTTCGTTCAAAGTGGGGGCCCAGCTCGTGTGGAAGTTGTACTCCCTCCCTCCTGAGGTCCTTGGGCCGCTCTTGCCTAGCGCCGTCCTGCCCCACCGGTGCCGTGTGCTCCTGCGTGTCTTGGAGCACCCCTGGTCTGGCACACAGACCGGACACAGCAGGGCGAACGGAGCCTTCAGCTGCTGCTCTGGGGCTGTCAGAAAGTTAAGAGCTCACTGAAACTATTTTGGGTTTAAAAGAACCTCGAAGCTGTCAACCAGGACAATAATTTTGGGAATGGGGGAGCTCTGTTTTCATCAGATAGAGGAACCAAACTAGCTGCGGTTTTGGGGGCGCACTTCAGTTTCACTTACAGAAGGGAAAGACAATTCCCAGTGTCTGGAAGCTTTGCTTTATGTTATAAAGAATCTGAGGAAAGCAGATTAAAAAAAAAAAAGAATTCTTCCTATTAATTTCTTAAATATTTCTGTGTAAGTAGCATCTCTTGAGGTTTTTTTTTTTTAATGATTTGCTGTTTTCTGGGTGTTTAGTGTGATTTTGTATATTTCTGTGTAAACGTCCATTTCTTCCTGAAAAGACAAATAAGTAGAGAACATTGACATTCACTGTCACTGTTGTGATTTGTGAGTTCTGTTTCTATGCTGTTAGCAACTTTCTCATCCTAATATAGGCCTGAATGCATGGTGCTGTCAGGATTCAAATGGAAAAGGTATCTCATGTGCGTGCTTAAGGCCTTTGCTTCTTTTTTTTTTCTGTCATAAATAAGGGTTTCAGTTGTATCACTTATTTCTCTCCTGAAATCAATCTCAAATGCCCCTTTGTGCTTATTTCATATCTAGTTACACAGCCTTCACTACACAGTAGTTTCTTATATCACGTTTTCATGTTTCTATTTTATATTTCACACCCTGATTCCCATTTTGCTAACTTTTCTGTTGTAGGCTGCCAGTATCTATTTCCTTCTCCCCACTGCACCCTTTGTTTAGTAATTCTGTTGTTGTTGTTGTTGTTGTTGTTTTGGCCACAGCCATGCTGTCCTTCATATTTATTGCTTCAAACAGTTTATCAAAATTTTTCTGATTATATTTAAGCTATCAGGGACATTTTTGATTTTTAGCTGTTGGAGAAAACAAAGGGAAGTTATTTTACATAAGGTGGAGTATTTTGAAGATATCCTAGTGGTCACTTAGTGATTTTGTTTCTTCTGTAGTCTAGTAACATGTTACAATAACCTGATTGCAATGCAGAGCCAGGATAACACAGAATAAATAGTTTGTATTGTTTTTTTAATTAAGCCTATAACTTTTGTTTTAACTGTAGCATATCTTTTGGGTTTATCTTGTGATAAACTATTGTGATGTAGAGTGCCCCTGTTGTGAACATTTTTTTTTTTTTGTCATTCTGAAATATTACTAAGGCTTTTCAGATGAATAGATGAAAAAATGTTGATTTAGGTCAATGCATGTCTTTCCAAGTTCAGCAAATGACCTGATAAGCCTTGACTAAATTGTCAGGAAAGATTTTCCTTTGACATCTGTTGAGCTGTAGAAATTAATTTAAATCCAGGAAAGCTATTGACAGGTTATTAAATTTTGTGTACATAATTTTTTGTCATGAAACAAAAATTTTACTGAAAAAGTAGACCCATTTTCTCATGAAGCTGTAGATAATAGTGCTATAAAATAGCTGGAAAATTGATTTCAGCACTTGCTATGCTTTCAGTCATTGTTTTGCTCTGTCAGTTTTGAGTGAGTTGATCAAATCCATTCTACTACAGTATTTAGTCTCAGTAAGATCTTCATCCTGCTGAAAACTCACATGCGTCTTAGTACACTCTCATCAAAGATCTGTGTGAAAACCTGGTGTTATAGAACTCAGTGGAAAGTGTTGGTAGTTGGGAACTGAACATAGTGGGACTAAAAGTTTCTCCTTGGAAACACTTTTAGCATCTTGAATAGTCTTTCTTCTCTCTTGCCCTTATTTCCCAGATGGATTGGAATTTATATGCCAAAGTCAGTATCAGAAAGATTTTAGCATTCTTAGTCCCTCTGAAAGAATTGAAGCATTGGAAGAGATTCTTCTTTTCTTTAGTCATGCTGTCTGCCAGTGGTCTCCCAACCTTTTTTATTGCACAACCCAATTAGTGGAAAGTTTTTGAGTGCACCCTTCCTATATATGTGTATTTATTCCTTTATCAGTTATACACATGCCCTACACAAGCTCTAATATTTTTTTCCTTGTGTGCATTGCCTGCTTTGGAGACCACTACTATAAACTACAGAATTTCTGTGGGAGAGAACAAGCAACTAGGCAGTTCAAGTTTTGATCTACAGTTGGTAACATTTATAGGGAGCTTTTTCTTTGGATTAGGCTTATTGTTCAAAAGTTAGAACCATGGGCTGTGGTGATTTATGCAAAATGGAGGCTGTATGTCATTTTTCAATTTTCCACAATGTTTCTAGACTTCTTTTCCCTTTGTCTTAGGATTTGTGGTGTCAGAATGGTGGGAATGCAATTGATAGCAGACAGATGAATATGTTATTTTTTTATTTGGAAATGGAAGGATGCTGTATAATGAGGAATATCTGTATTATGGTAAAGATGTAATATAGATGTAATCTTGGTCTACAAGAACAAGATACAAACGTCATTCATTCACTAGAAAGTACAGTTTTAGACCCATATGCAGAGAACATTTAATTTTCTAATATAAGGCTTAATCTGTGTCATTGTTGTCAAGAGCAATCAGAAGAGTATGGTAGTGGCTCTGTGGCCACAGAGAGCAACAGATTGTTTCCCAGGCATCATCCTGCGAAAAGCTGTGAGCAGCTCATAGAAAGATAAACAATAGTTATCTTAACTTGCTGCACCTGGTATTGTGAACATGTGGAACGTGTTACAGAGATTTGTTTACTAAAGGGTGGTTTCTTAATTAGCCAATGGTGATGATGTTTTAATTAGAGGACCAATTAGGTCTACCTGTATCGTACTCTGTCTATAAAAGCAATGGGTTTCTTATTAAAGATGATTTGGATTAGCCTTCTGTGAATCATGGAGTTAATGCTAATTATTTCCCTGCTAGGGGCCTGCTGTGACTGCAGAAGAGTACTGAGTTGGTTCTGCAGGAGTTTGCTCTGGGATAAAATGAGTATTACTGATGCTCTTTATACTTGTTGAGGAAAAACTGCTGAACATGGTGATAAAACAACTATACTGCGTAAGCCTATGATTCATTCCTCATTTTGTTTGGTAAATCCTGTGTTGCACTGGGTGCTCTATGTTTCCTCAGGTAATGATTTTCTCCTAAAACTAGGCAAGTGTTGGTAATGATTATAAATGTTTTATCAAAGGCAATTTAATAAGTTAACATTTTTTAATGTGTTGTGGAAATCAGAACTAAATCTTATACATGCACTGTAAGATTGCAGCTGTGTTCATTTGAGATGTAATAAATACTTCTTAGATGTTTGGATTGCAGTAAAGCTTTTGATACTATATTGTCACAGTATCCTTCTGGACAAAATGCCCCACACACAACTGGATAAACACACCATGGATAGGTGAGCAACTTGGCTTATGGGTTGGGAATGAAGGGTGATAGTGAATGGAGTGACATCAGACTGGGCACCTGTCACTAGTGGGGTTCCATAGGGCTCCATCACTGGCCCTGTGCTCTTCATCATCTTCATAAATGACTTGGACTCAGAACTGGAAGGGACACAAAGCAAGTTTACAGATGATATAAAATTGTGAGAAGCTGTTGATTCCCTCAAAGACAGGGAAATCCTGCAGAGAGACCTCAAGAAATTAGAGGGATAGGCAATCACCAACCACATGAAGTTTAACAAAGACCTGTGCCAGATTCTGCACGTGTTGTGGGGCAACCCTGGATATATGGACAGACGGGGCAATGAGATGCTGGAGAGCAGCACCTCAGAAAGGGACCTGGGAGTCCTGGTCCATGGCAAGTTGAATATGAATACAACAGTTTGAGGGCCAGCTGTGGAGAGAGGCTGTGTGGAGAGCAGCTGAGGTCACTTGGTCTGTTCAATGTGAAGGAGACTGAGGGGAGAGGTTCATTGCAGACTTCAGCTTCCTCTCAAGGGGAGGAGGAGGAGGCAGGCGCTCATCTCCTATTTGGTGACCCATGACAGGACCTGAGAGCATGGCAGAAAGTTGTGTCAGGGGAGGTTTAGGTTGGATATCAGGAAAAGGTTCTTCACCCAGGGAGTGTTTGGGCACTGGAACAGGCTCCCCAGGGAAGTGGTCACAGCACCAAGCCCGACAGAGTTCAAGAAGCGTTTGGACACTGCTCCTGGGCACATGGAGTGACTCCCAGGGTGTTCTATGTAGGGCCAGGAGTCAGACTTTGTTGATCCTAGTGGAATCCAACTCAGAATATTCTCTGATTCTTTTCGGTATCTGTGTGCATTCTGTTACCCAGCTTGTTCAGGATGTTTATGAGACAGAAACAATTACTGTAAAAATTTTGTGTAAACCTATGAAAATCTAAGTAATGTAAGTATTCCTGTATTTGAAAGAGAAATGGATGTTTGCAGCCTGCCTGAGAAAATGTTGCCTTGTAAGTTTATTATTCTGTTGTAATTGCAAGATAGATTTTCTGTTTTATTTTAGAACAAAGTTTGCAGTTGCAAGGAAAAAAATGTTAAAAATACTTTGTCTTTTGACTAATACTGCCTTTCTGATAGTAAACATGACTTGTTTTTTATATGTCTCTAATGATCAAAATACAAAATAGAAATATAAGTAATATAAAAAAGAAAAATACTAATTTTTCTTTAAACAATTTGTAAAAAATTCTGAAAGCTGTCAGTGCTTACCAAAAAGAATTAGTGTTATAATTTAATCTATTGTGGATAAAATTAGTGCAGAAATCCTCTGAGAGTAATGTGTACAAACATCTGTGCAATATATTTTGATCACCTTAAAATAATTTTTCTCAATTTCTAGTGAGATCAGGTTTTTTTTTTGGTTTTTTTTTTTTTTTTTCCCCTCCGGAAGTGTTTAGAACAGTCAGGACAGTACATCTGCACTGTGGAAAATCAATCAGGATTATAGGTAGATATATTGCATTGTTGGAGCGGGACCTCAGAAACATACAGAGAAGGCAGGAAAATTCCTCTGGACTTGCTAGCTAGACTTCCCTTGGGTCTCTGCAAGATACTCCATTGGGTCTCTCTTCATTATTGCTTTCTAATTAGATAGCAATTCCCTCAGGAGCTAGGCAGCTGCTGGAGATGATGGGCTGAAAAGCTCAAAAGAACAGCTGCCCTTGTAGCTTTTCTTAATTGCACCATTAGAGGCTACTGAGAATCCGATCTTTCCCAGGTTTCAACAGGTACAGTGACTAGGAATTGATGTCTTTGGTGGCACTGAAAGAGATTCTGTTTAGTAAGAATGGATAATGAATTAAAATGCTTTTAAATTAATTTGATAAAGCTCTGTGCTATCAAGCCCAATCTTCTGAATTAAGCCATCAGCATCTATCTCAGTTAGGGTTTGGGCTATTTGGAGCAAAAGTGAGGAGTTAATGGTCAGTGCCAAGAGAGACAAGTGATTTAGGGATAATTGTGGCACAGACAGAGGTCACCAATGTATATAGGGGAAGGTCAGAGCAATGCTGGAGTTCTTTTTGAAGAGCTCGCTAACTAATATTTACTGCTGATGTATCCTTAAGGACCAGCAGAGGCTGAAGCCTGCATTGTCTGGAAGAAATTATTTTTAAGCTGTGTGCCTGGTTGATTGCAATGAGTAGCAGGTTGCTGCACCAATGCATAGGATTACCTAATGTTTGTTATTAATATTAAAGGATGGGACAACAAAAGCAGAAAAAAATAGTGGCTTTGCTAGCTCATTCTTCAATTCCCATATGCCTAGAATAAAGTTTCAGCCGTGGCTTATGATTGAGGTTTTATCCAGTGCTAGCATGTGTTCTTTGGGTTTGGTAGTTTTGAGAATATAGACTGACCAGATTAATTTTTTGATGTTTTGGGTTTTCTAGATAGTCTGAAGGTTAAGAATGGTAAGAATTAATGACTTGTGGATAGGAGTGTGGTAATTGAACTTGAAGCTTTTAGTGGACCTCTCATGTTGGTTAATGTAAGTTTTAATGGGCACTAAAAATTTACATGGAATCAGTGAACAAGCCTATAGAAAAGAAACCCATTGAAGATTATATAAATACATACCAACTACATCAAGCTTGGCAAGTGCTTAAGCACTATTCTTAAAAATACTTAGAGACTGTGAAAGTATTTGACAAATATACTTGATATGCCTTTAAGCTCTTTGCTTCAAGGTTTTCAGTTGCAGTATTGTTTGAGGCAAGGCGTTGGGCTACAGTGCGCCCACTCAGTACTCTCACTCAGTACTCCTGTTCTCCCGTTTGTGATCCGAGGGGGTAGCCCAGTGGTACATCTTTGACTTGCAACATATGTTACAACTTGTTTTATTTGAGAGAAGGGGTTGCTGTATTACTGTAAAAGCTGGTTACATTCGTATGGAGGTGCTTGTGCTTGGTTTTGACTGTGCATAAGCTACAGTCAGAGTTGAGTGTGGCTTGGAGGTTATAACCAACTTCTGCTAGAGACTTGAAACAGAGTGAACATTTTGGACAAAAGACATTGAAGAATACTAGCCCTGATTTTGCATTTTTTTGATTAGGTGTACCCATTTTACGGTTAATTTTGCCCAATTTATTGGAAACTGGGTTGTTTTTAAAAGTATAATTAGTTTCAAGTGTCATGATTTAACCCCATCTGGCAGCTCTGACCCACACTGCTTGCTAGCTCCTCCCTAGCAGGATGAGGGCAGGAATCTGAGTATGCGAAAACTTGTGGGTTGAGATAAAGACAGCTTAATAGGTAAATAGCAGAGCAAGAAAATGAATTCATTCAGTGCTTCCCATGGATGGCCAGATGTGCAGCCATCCCCATGAAAGCAGGGTTTCATCACATGTAATGATGACTTGGGGAGACAAGTGTCATCACTCCGAACGTCTTCTACTTCCTTCTTCCCCCAGCTTTGCTTGCTCAGCATGACAGCATGTGGTGAGGAGAGTCTCTTTGTTCTGTTGGGCTCAGGTGTCTGGGCTGAGTCCCCTCTGGTCCCTTCTTGTGCACTCCTAGTCTATGTGCTGGTGGAGCCATGTGAGAAGCAGAAAAGGCCTTGACTCTGTGTAGTCACTGCTCAGCAATAGCTGAAATATTGCTGTCTTATCAATACTATTTCTATCACAAAACTAAAATATATCCCCTCTACAAGCTGCTCTGAAGAAATTTACTTCAATCTTACCCAAACCCAGTACAGCTACTCACTGGACTTTGCAAGGAAAAGATTTATATGAAAAATTTTAAACTTTCACTGCATTGATAATCTGCTTTACAATTCATATTACAAGATTTTATACTCTTACTTGTAGGTGGTAACATATTACAAGATTTTATACTCTTACTTGAAGGCTGATTTTTGATAACTCAGGAGGCTCTTCTGTCTCAAACAGCTCAGTTCAGATCCTTTCTAACCAAAGCCCATTAAGGCTTCATGAGATTCTGTAAGTTGTGTATCTTGAGCTACTGCAGTTTCTTGTTCGTCTCCAGTTTGCAGCTACTATCCTGACAAAACTGAGGATGTTTTGAGATCATGGTCTCCTTTAGCATGCTGTTAATTGCAATCCAAAGATAAACAATTGTTTTGGTTTGAGTGCCTGTCTGCAGCCTTTTGGAAAGCATTTCCTGGTCTCTCAAATAATTTAGGCACAACATAAATCTGTGATGACTCAGGATTCCAGGACATCCAGCTCCATAACTGAAGGGAAAAGTGTCTATGTACCTTAAAATTTAACCATCTGAAACACTGAACAAGTGGTACCATCCTGCACATACGTACTTTCCCCAGACATAGCAGTGTTCATGAATAAATGTGTTGTGATCTTAGGTTCATTATTGTTCTTCAGAAGTTATTTATTGCATCATTGGCCATCTGCAAGCTCTACCACTATACTATTGTGTTAATACCTAAGTTCTAACCTGACTAAAGCTAGCAATGTTCCTGAAGGTTTTGCATTGTCTTTCTTAGGCATGGAACAGCCACTTTTCATTTATTGTTTTTTATTGTCTAATTGTTTTGTAAGTAACTCATATTTCTGAGGACAGTAATTTTGTTAGTATCAGAAAAAAAATTTCTAAATTAGATCTAGAATTTCTGACCAGAAAAATGAAGCTCTTGCTTTCAGCACTAGTGCTTCATTAATTGGAATTTTTCAGTGTGTAAACACAGTACAACTTTACATAGTCAGTTTGTTGGTACGTTTTACTCTCTTCTACTTTTAACTTTCTTTTTAGTTTCATGGTTTGTGGTGAGATAATGCTTTTTTTCCCCCAGATAAATATGACAAACATGCTAGAATAGCATATAAGCTGACCAATATGTTTTATTTTTTATGAACTAGATTGCATGTTAATTAGAAAATTATGTATTCAAATTAATTTTCCTAGTTAATTCTAATTAAAACAAGAAACCCCTGAGAGCTCAGCCTATTTGATCTGTAGATTTCAAACTTCATGGACTCATGGGCATGAAAATATTAAGTAATTTACTGGTGGCAATATTACACTAAATGCTGTATTCCCTACTGATCTTAGTTTTAGGTTTTTCTTTCCATGAAACTCCGAGCACTGTCAGAGAATCTTACAGGCAAACACCCCACGAGCCCTCGGTTGGAGACAATCAGGTTGGAAGGGGAACTTTGACTTCTATTATGGTGAACAGTGTAATGAACAGTGTGATGGAGAAAAGCAGCTTTCAGCAGAACTGCATAGCAGAAAATGTACTGTCAAAAGAAAAATGCTAATAATTGAGCTTTGAAACTAGAAAGCATTCTTAAAGTATAATGTTAGAGACTCTGTTTGCTGGGGATTATTCAGCTACTTAAGCAGAATGGTCTTTATCTTCTGTGAACTCTCTGTCACCACCACAGAAGAAATGGGATTTTCTGGTTTTCTTAACAATGCATGCAAAGTGCTTTTTAAACAAGTTGGCCTAAATCCACAGAAGTACTGGCATGCTCTGCCATGCAGAGACTTTTAGCTCTTGGTTAATTGTTCAGGTGCCATACAGAAGGCACAAGAGGTTTTTACAGAAGCCAACAAAGAAGCAGTGCTTTGCAGTTCATATTCTTCCACTTGATACTTGAGTATCAACTTTAGTGACAAAAACATTCTTCGTAGCATTGTGACAGCTGGGTCGAAGGTCAGCTTATAACCTTATAATGCCTATTCATTTGCTGTGAGTTGGAAGAAGAGCACATTGACCAGACAGAAATTTGATCTGCAAATTGGATGTAGATGTTACTTGCTTTCAAATCTGTGACTTTTTGGAAAACTGCAAGATGCGGCTTGAACCCCTTGTTGTCTGTGGCAGTCTGTTTGATTTTGAAACCAGTTACAGGTTACCCTCAAAGGGTCTGGACCAGGTCACAATCCCACCTGGATCGTGACTCAGAGTCAGCCATAACCATCTTGGAAGAATCAGTCAGAGATCACGTCTTTTGGCTGGTAGTTTGTGCAATAGAAACTATTCTTCCTGGAATGCAAAAATTGAAGGATCAGGGTCCAAAATTCTAACACTGTACATGAGCTTGCTATGAGCATGAAGGTTGAATTTTACAGGAATTCCTCCAAAAATAAAGAAAAAAATATTTTTTTTTGCTTTACATAGATTTTGTCACACAAGATAAAACAAATCCATTGTGATCTATATTAAATATTCAGTTGCTTATCAGTCTAGGTGTCACCAGTCTTTTGAATGCATCTTCATTTTTTTCCCTTAACACATGGCAAAAGTCTATTATTCAGTTCTGTGTTTTATGTTCAATTTCTGACTTCAAGTTTTTATATAGCTAAAAGGTTTAGTTGGGATAAATGGATCAAAACAGCAAAAGATACTCAATTTTTGCTGGAATTCTAAAATAACAAAGATAAGAATTCGGACAATATTTTTAGGGCAACAAATGGAATCAGGCTGAAAACAAGGAGAACAAACAAAAGAAAATAAAGTTTCAAAACCTACGATGCTTCTAAACTACTATTTTCTATTAATTTTTTCTTTCAAGTAATGTCCAAGGCACGCTACTGTGTAAAATTTGCACAAGAGATTTATCATTTAGGGTTTTTCTTTCTCCTCCTAGAATTCTGGAAAGGAAACCAAGAAGGAATAACTTGGTTTCCATTTATGTGAAGGCAAATAAAGTATGAAAACATGTTGACTTCTAGCTGGCAAAGCTAAATATAAGGCTAGGTAACCATATCTCTTAGCAAATGTGTGTGTGTGTGCCTTCAAAAGAGGTTCATCCTTGACAAGTTACTGAAGTTATTAGTAGTTTGTCTGACACTTACAAGGACATCAGCTATGTTTAGAAATGAGGCATCACACTTGGAAGCAGTGATCTAAATTACAGACCCCTTTAAAAATGATGTGTCTGTAAAGAATAATCAGTTGATGGTCATCTTTTCTTTCTACCATCGCTTTAATTTTCCAGTTTGAACTTGCTTCACAAAGGAAGTACTCTGTGCTTTTTGGGGAAGAAATCCTACCCCAGTATACAAAAGTGAAATGACAATAAAACTTATTGTCATAGGCTTTTGCAAGCAACTGTGATTGCAACATAGATGGTTTACAATTATTTGTTCTGCTTATCATACCTGAACTGCATCCTTGGCTTGTGTCTCCCCAAATGTGAGATCTCTGAGCATGTAGACTATTTTGCTTCTGCAGAGAATGCTATAAGTTTTGGCTTCTGTATCCAAAATAAGACTAATGGCAAGGTATTGTAAACAACTCATTCATATTTTGATTTTATTTTGTAATTGCTGCTGACTATGCTAATAATAAGGAGAAAAGTGTATTACCTTATTAGCTGCTTATTAAATCGTCTGATTGTAACTCATTCTGTTTTTTCCTCTTCTGAAGAAGGGCACTAGGTATGAAGAAAAAGAGCATATCATTTTGCCAGAGTTACTGATACTTGGCCAAACTTTCCTGTATCCTTTAGAGATTCTTATGAACTTGAGTGTTACCATGGTTTCGGCTCTGAGTTTCTAAGATATTCAGATACTACTTTTTAAAAATCATTTCAGTGATTATAGTTTAAAAGAACTTTCTGCTATAAATAAGGCTTTCAAAGGAGTCTTTTGTCTTTGAGGTTGGAAGAGGTTAGAGAAATACTCAAGTAGCTTCCCTGCAGGGCAGATTTCGAGAAAAAGTTAAAGCATCTGTTTGTTCTCTGCCCTCTTTTTCCTAATATGAAAGCTTTACTGAGAACAAAAGTTGTTTTTTCTGACTGTTCAAACAATCCACAGAAAGGCACACTTTTTTTTGCTGCCTATTGGTGTCTTCCTGACTTCTGAAAAACCACAGAATTATTGTTGTCTGATGATCCAGAATAGCATGAGTATTGGGAAAGGAAGGTTGGAGTACCCGTGCTGATTGAAAGTACCTAGCGATACTTCTGTAATTCTTGAGAGGACTCCCTTCAGTGTTGCTGAGTTCCCTCTCTAGGGAATGATAATAGATATTTTACAGGTAGATTCATCTATTTTAGGAAGAAAATATTTGCTTCCTAGCTTCCTAGACTCCATTAACCAAGCTGATAAGATCTTGCTTGCAGAATGTGGTCGTGCGTATGTCTACAGACTAAATGACTATTACTTGAGAGCACATTTCCAGTGGGCTTGTTTCCTGTCTCTCTATTAAATCTGAAGTCTCTGAAAAATTAGGTTGCAATCTGTCTGCATTTTCCCTGTTGTGCTTGTCTATCCTGCCATCCCCTCTTTCCTCTGTTGGCACTATATCAATTATACCAGTATTCTCAGAGAAGCTGCTTTAAGGGTCAGAGGTGAATTAGTGCCAACTTCATGGTATTTCATTTGGCAATTTATTCTTCCTTTTTCTCCTTTAGGGTTTATCACAGGATTAGAAGGAAGTCTGCCAGTAAGTTGGTTTTAAAAATACTTTTGCACAATGAACCCATCCAGCCTGAGCATAAAATACCAGTAATTTGCATTGTCTTGGATCTTACAGTTCATTTAAAAGAATTCTCACAGTTACATTATTCAATTCTTGTAATAGAGGAGCTTCTTAATAGCAGTGCTCAAATGCAGTATTTTAATTAATTGAGCTGTCTTTTTAAATTTATTACTTATATTTGGAGACCAAATAAATTGCAGTTATTTGTGAATTTTCCAGGTCTTATTCAATTATCCTTTTTGAGATGCAATAGCATTAGACTTCCACAACTTAGTTTAGGCATCTCAATCATAGGTAGCATTGTTTCCATGTCTTCCACGTTGTTAATGCTGAGGGTATTCTGTTGTGTTAAAGTGTGGTGGCAAGTGATTTTCTGTCTTAGTGTGATAGTCAGCTAAGTAAGTTTTCCATATCTCATTGTTGCTTTTTTAAATTATGTTTTTTTTATTTTTCTATTCTTATCCTAAAGCACTCAGAAATCTTATAGCAAGAAATGAGGACAGGCTCTGAGTGACATGGTCTAGTGGAAGGTGTCATGGCAGGATGGGTGGAACTAGATGATTTCTAAGGCCCCTTCCAACCCGAACCATGGTTCCATGGTTCTACAAATTATTGCAATTGTCATTAATTTTATTTGTGAATGGTGTCAGGATATCTTTATTATTGTTATCAGTAAGTGAAATTTCCATGCTTCTGTATAAGTATGTAGAAAAGCAAATGCAGGTTTAGAAGTAGAAAAAAGAAACAAAAATTTAGAAGTAGTCCTTAAATATTTAAAATTTATGCTTATGCCATTCATATTTCATCTGAAGAAAGAAGAAAGTACAAAAAAAGATAATTTTGACTTATAATTTTTTTCTTATGTGTAAGAAACTGCCAGGAGTCATATTTAAATCAGTGTTAGAAGTGTTTAGATTTCAAAATATCACAAATGTTGAATCTGTTGATACCACCAGCACTTAGTTTTACATTGTTCTTCATGCATGTGGTTAGCACAGATGCAACAGATTATTTGAAACTACTGGAAATGATACAGAGAAACTGATAAACACCTCAGGATTTTTCATTTGCTTGTTAAATATGATTGAATAGAGAATGAAGCATCATTTGAGTCTTCAAGAAAACACTGGAGAAAATATTATGCCATTAATATAAAATCAAACATAATAGAGTCAATTTACAGATGACTGAGGTGACAAAGATGAAAAAATAAATCTAAGTATCACTCTACAGAATACATCTTCCTTCCAGTTAGAGAAGTAGAAGTTATGTTTGGGTGGTTTTTGCACAGCAGAAGGCACAGATGGTATTGAATTTTAACAGCTGTCTTCCATTAAGAGCTACTGGTAGTGTAGATGAATGTAGCTAATATCTAGACAGTGAGAAGTCTTTATTTTTGCCCATATCTTTGTCCTTACTATTGCTAACAACTAAAGTATTATGGAATTATAGAAAAACATTGATTGCATGGTGCCTCTGGGAGCCATTTGGTCCAGCTCCTACTCAAGCAGGAGCAGTTTACATCAGATTGCTTAGATGCATGTCTGTTTGAATTTAAAGTGTCTCCAGCGCTACCAAGATTCAAATCCGATTCCAGCCACCTCCCTCAGTACCTTTGCTCACATTGCAGCTAGTCCCAAAGAGCTGTGTGTGTCCAGCTGGCTTAAGTGCTGCCCAGCTCCTTCCTCTAGTGTGGGTAATGCTTCACTCCCACAAACTCTGTAAATGGACTCTTGGACTGGGAGAGCCAAATTTGCCAACAAAACCCAAGACACAAAAAGACATTGAGTATCTTGGCCTTTCCCATGTTCTTTGTCACTAAGCTGTTCCTCACCCCACTGAGCAGCAGACATGTGCTTCCTTATTTGTCCTTTGTTGCCAATGTACTTATGGGAGCTTTTTTCTTGTCCTTAACATCCTTTGATTATTTCCACTCCAGCTGAGCTTTTACTTTTGTATTTTCACTGCTTTACAATTGAGCAATGCCTCTGTTACCCCAAGTGACTTGTCTTTGCTTCCATCTTCTGGGTGATGTGGCTTAATAGGATTTTCAGGTGTCATTTGCTAGACAACATTTTCCTTAGTCAGACTACTCATTTAAGTAGTCTGTGTTTGACTTTGGAATGTAGTTACACATTTTATTGCATTTATATAGGAACATTGAATGAATATCCTAGCTAATTCAGTTTTTCAGCCTTTGTATGCACTGGAAAGATGAAGGTGGACTAGTGCTACTTTGTAGCTATGAACACATTGTGTATTAGTTTTGTGAAAATCCTTTCAGCCTTAGCAAAATTATTGCCAGGATTGTGAAACCCAAGAAGATGGTAGTGAGAGTGCTGGTAGCACAAGAGGGGCTGAGAATGAAACAACCTGGAGACAGCGCTGGCTGGTCTAGCAGCTCACAGATGCCTAGAAGTGAGAGTCCTTTTCCCCAGGGCATCTTTTATTCATGGCAAGCTCCTTCTGGTTATCTAAAGAAAATAAGTCAGGAAAAATGAAAGAACGCTTTAAGAAGGGTGAGTGAGTTGAACTGAGTGATAAATACTAGGAATAGCACAGGAGAGAAAGGAGAATCATGTGGCTTGAAGCAGGGGAAAAGAAGAGGGAAGAAACTATCCTCAAATTCTATTTTGGTGCTTCAGCTACCCAATTTACTTCAGCAGAATTCCTTATAAATAATTTGTTGGTTTATACCTAATAACAACATCAAGCACTTCTGTAGGTTTGCTTATCTTACTGACAAAAAAGTTAACATAGTTAAAAACACTAAAATTTCTATTACATTAAAAAGAGACTATTTTGTAAGATAAAAGACTTCCACTACCCTTGTCTAATAATGCTGTTCATTTTTATATATGCTACTGTGTGTTTCCTAGGACATCAATGCCTTCCAGGGTAGCTGCTTCCAATGAGAAGTGGAGATTTCCTATTTGGCCAGAATGGAATGATGCAGATATCAATGCAGAAAAATGGGATGCTGGAAAAGCTGGAAAAGAAAAACCTGGAAAAGGTCAAATTTCAGTAAGTTGTGTAGCACATATTATTTCCACTTCATTTTTTTGTACTTGTATTTAATAGAGTATTTGTCACAACTTCAAAATAATATGTAGCCAATAAATACATTAATCTTCAATCATATATTTTCAAAATGTTTAAGTAGTTCCCTAGTAAACTACAGTAATAAACCAGAAGTATTGTGCATTGTTTATTTGCTGCTTCTAACATATCTGTGTGCATTAATGTGTGTATATTAATGGTTTTAAAAAAATACAATCCCTGAATCTATTTCACAGCATAACTGAAACTGGGCATGTGGGAACAGCTGAACTGTTGCAGTGTGTCAGGGCACTGACACACTCCTCAGGGCACTGCAGTTTCTGTGGGCTCAAAAGGTTTGATGCATCCATCTTTATTATGGCAAAAACGGGTTGTACTTGAAGTATTTTCTTTTGTCCACTGCAGTTTCTGGATGTGTGAAACACTGTCTGCAGTTCTAGTACATAGAGAATGATTTGAGGGAATATTGTCATTTTGCAGAAAGTAAGCACCTGCCAGATGTTGAAAAATTCCTGTTTTCCAACTTTGGAATGAATGAAAAGTCTCATGGATTTTTACTCTTTCAAACTGGTTGTCATTGCTGAATGTATGAGTCTTCTATACAGAGCAGTAGTAAATGTATTTCTTAAAAAATTTCTTAAACTCAGCATTTTAAATTGAAATTTAAAGTGCATTAAATACAATGCTTTATCATCTATTTTATATGCAAATTCTGCATTTTTAATATATTTCTTCTGAATGTGTCCTCGTGTACTATGTTTTTATTCCATATATATTTCTAGATTTTTTTTTTCTTATCCCAAGGTTGACTATATTAACTCCTATGGGGCCAAAGTATTGTTTTGAGAGAAGATATACATTCTCTACTGAATACTGCCATTAACTTGTCAAGTAAATAATTTTTTTTTGTGTCCTTCTCCTGTTCCATTACCACTTTTGGTGTCTTTGGGCTGTACTCAACATTTATCTAGCACTAATTTGTCAGGTCTACCAGACATTATTATCATACATACTCTTCAAATTAACAATATATGAAAACCTTTCTTCTATATTAGCACAAGAGGTGTTCTGAGTTGTTTACTGGACTCTTCAGTTCTTCAGCTACAAGCTGTATGAAACGTTGCTCCTTTTACATGTTTAAAGAAATTGTATGCCAGTCACAGCAGATGAATTTACAGATCTAAAGTATTTTGTAACGTGGCCTCTTTCAATCAGGTAGCCAGAATTCAACATTATTAGGTTATTTCAGCTGGAAACAAAATTAGTAACGTCATCCAGAACTTTTAAGTACACTTGGAACATGAATATAAACACTCCTGGTTTTTTGTGTGGGTAAAGAAATCAATCTGAAGTTATCTCTTTCCTTATAATGCTGAAAGTCTTTTACCAACCACCCATACACGATGCCCTCTCTTAGAGCCGTGCACTGTGTTGCTGAGATTATGCATTCAACCTTGTCTTTGTCTCTTGTGCTTATTTCTTCCATGTCCTTCCTTTAGAACTTGTTGTTGAGACTCCTGTCCTTAGAGCATGAACCCTTGAGGCTTGGCACTTGTCTCTTATAGCCACCTTAAATAAAAGATAAGCTAAAACTTGATTTTTTCAGCCAAGTTTAGCTAAACCTACAATATTATTCTTCAAAGCATTTTTTCACTAGTAAGCTAAAGAAAGGTTGTATCTTTCCAGGCATGATGTTTTGTTTTGGTTTTTTTTTTTACTTTGCATAGTGTCATGTCATTCCCATCTGCCTCCTTTCTCTGCTTTATCTAGTATCTAAGAGCTAAATTTTCCTGTTATGCTGTGAAGTCAGGGTTGGATGTCTCTGAAAGCAGAATATAAACTCTGTTAATACAGTTTTGTATAGTCCAGGCTCCAAGGAATTCTTTAAGCTTTCAGAAAAAAAAAAAAAAAGTGTTCCTAAAGCATTCTTTCCCTCCCCTCCTCCCTAGCTTATCTTTTTTCCTTCTGGTGCTGAAATAGCTTGTTGCAGATTATTATGTTGAAGGAACTCACACAATGAAAAAAAACAAAAAAAAAAATAGAGGAAAAGATTATCTGTGAGTCTTTGGTTTGTGTTTGGGTTTTAATGCTTCTGTGATGTACATTGTTTTGCCTTGCTTTAATCATTAAGGACTCAAAGTATCACAGATTTTTGTTCCTGGAAACTCTTTCTTTGGTCTGTAGAAGATAGAGTGCATTGTAGACTGTGAAACACTCATGAATGTATAATATGCCTAAAAGCTGTTGAAAATCCAGGCACAATTAAAAAGCATTAACCATGTGACTGATTAGCTTCTCAGTCAGCACAACCTGTATCAGAGGCATGTCCTCATCCTACATTGTGCCAGTAAGTAAACAGATATCATGTATCCTGATGCCTTCTGTGCACATGGAGAATAAGCATCAATTCAAAAATGCAAGTTTGAAAACTGTATGAGCCTCTCTTTTTAATGGGATAATTCATGCTGTATAATTATAGCTCTTTGGTTTCTATAGCATTGCTAAATGCAGGGAACATGATTTTTTTGTATCTTAATAATTGCTTTAGATATTTACTTTCAGTCTTCAACTTAAAAAACTATAGAAATAAGTGAATTAGAAAAAGTACGTAGGAATGACTTGGTAGAATTGTAACTGACTTAAAAATTTAAGCTTTTTTTGGAGACCTTTCTGAAAGGGGGAAAGAATCATTTCATATAGACCTCTTAGACCACATAAACTTCTCTGGACACTGTAGGTGGCTTTTGTGCTCCATCTTCACCTTGGGCTTTGGGCTCTTTTTGTTTAGTTGTGCATACTATTAGTTCTTTTTTATGCTATTTTGCTCCTTAAGTGAATTATCCTGTGAAAAATGTATTATTTTAAATCTCGTGGAAGATACAATACTGTAATTATTAAAAGTGGTCCATTTTTGTTCATGCATATTTTGTGTAGCCTGGATTTGATGATCCTGAAGGGAAAATAAGGTTGCCAGCATCCTTAAAAGTGCATTCATGGAAACGTCCACAAGAGTTTTTAACAAAAGAGGTAAGAGACAAACAAGGTCACCATGAAAAAATGTTAATTGCCTAACTTGTGAAAAGTAGAGTGAAATTAGCAGAGGAAGTTAGTTCAACAGCTAAAAGCCACTTGACCACACATTCAGTCCCGTCCTGGAGGCTGGTGTACGTGAGGGCTCAGTGACATGTGTGACAGCTCACCTGTGCTGCACACATGCCCAGGGCCTGGTGCTGGAAGCTCTGGGCCCAGGGTGAGCTCACACAGCTGCTGGTGATGGAGGAGCCTGCAGGCTCTGCTCCTTACTGCCAGTTGCATCACCTGCATCTCCTTGACTTGATGTAACCACAGCAGCAAGTCCTTCAACGTCCTTTCATTTTACAGCAGAAGTTGTGAGCAGAGTTGTTTTCTTGTAAGAATATCCTTTCATAGCTCAAATTGTGTCATAGGTGAGTAAAACCAAAATGGATGGGATCTTCACAGAATGCTGCATAGATGAATCAGAGGCCTGCTTGATGCCACACAACACGGGTTTCTCTGTGTCTAAAAGGACATAAGATTACCTATACTAATCCTGTTCTTTACAGTTAACTGCAATAATACAGTTCTCAATGATACTATGCAGAATCTGAGATTTAATTATTAATTAAATTCATTAATGGGATAAGACTACCATGGAGCAGCGCTTCCTGGTGCAAAACATCAAGGTAGTGTATCCTCCCACATGTGCTTCACTTTTTGACTACCATGTTCATTTGGAAGACAACTGGACAGAGACATGCCTTTCTATTTTTATAGATGCCTTCTATTTCTCTATTCTCATGTAAGAATTACTGTCATGGCAGAAAAATTTCTGTATGTTCCACCTGAGCAGGTGGAACTGTCTAAAGTATTCATATTTGTTGTGAAACCATTAACTAATTTTACCAGAGCTACATTACTCTTTTTCACTTTAACTATCATATTTTTCTAGGCTACACAGAGTACATGTCCATGTATTTGACAGTACTTGTCTGTAAGGTGACCATAACATTTTAAAATTGTGCATAGCTGTTAATCAATTTAATTTTAAAATTAATTGCAGAGAAAATAAGCAGTCTCCCATTTCAAAGGTTAGTGTTTTCCAATACTGTTACTAATCTAAGGATTTTTGTTATTTACTTCAGATGAAATATTGAAGTTTTAAAGCACTTGGACCACTCTTCCAACTTTTTCAGGCTTGTCAGTTTTCCTTTTGTCAACTTGTCAGTTCCATTTTTTATTAACTAGACACTAAACAGATCTAAGTTTAATTTTTAATGGAAGGAGAGGGAGAGGTCAGAGGAGTAATTGACAAGACTAAAAGATTGGATAGAAACACTGCCAAAATGCATAAGCTGAGTGGAGGTATCTGAAAGATGAGAGCAAGAGAGCTGGCAGCCCAGAAAGTCATGGAAACATGTATCTATATTAAAAATAGCTTTTAAAATCTATCTCTAGAGTACTATGAAGAAAGCATTTGTTTACTTTAGGACCTGATTAAAGCTTTGATGCTTCATTTGGTCCAATATATTTTGAATCAACAAGCAATGATTACCAGAGATTTTGTGTAAAAATTAATGTGAATGTCAAGCGATGAAAGGCTATTGAGAATTATTTGTTATCTGGTATATTTTTAACTATAAAAGAAAGCATAAACAAGTCTATTTAGTGTGGTAAGAAAACAATTAAGCCAAAAACACCAAGTATGTGGTGAGAGGCACAGATACATTTAGTTCAATAAGCTGCAATTCCAGTCTGTTATTACTAAACTGCTTACAAATAGGAAATGGGCTGTACGAGAAGAAAATAGTCATGAACACAATGTAATGCAGCCAAAGGTTTGATAAAGTCACTGTTCAGACCATACCACTATCTAACTGACCATGAGCAAATAAATCCCTCTGAGCCCTGGTGGGTGGCTAAGGGAGTCTCCAAGTATGAGACAGTGTTATGATCGTGACTTAAATGCAGAACTGCAAATATCTTAAGAAATTGAGGGCATCTCAGTTTACTTATGTGATTATTCAATTTGATAATCTTTGAATCTGCTGGTAAAAATAATAATATTTTTTTAAGAATTCTGAACATATATTTTGAGGAAGTTTTATTAAGAAATACCAAACCATCTACAAGATGATCACTTCTAGTTTTCAAATGTGTAATGAATGTTTGCCAGATGTCCACATTTGCATGTTCACTGCAGTTAAATGCTAATGTTAATTTAATTTTTTCCAGATAATTCAGTTATGGACCTAACTAATTTACTTTCCACTAGGTTCCTGTGGTAGTCCAAAATGAAACCTCATTTGACCTTGTTTCAGCAAATGAACACATATTTTGTTGTGAGGTAGGTGGAAATATGTTAATGTCCCTTTAAAAAAAATTATTTCTTTTTTATCTTCCTTTAACTTTTTGGATTTCACTCCATATTCCTACAAAGAAGAAATAAATGGTGACAGATTTTTAAAGTGGAAAATGAATGAAGGAGATAAAGTGGCAAGAAATTATCTAGATTATTATAATTAGTGTTTATCTTTTTTGAATTTGAAAAATCTGTGATGGTAAGAGGTTTTCCAAACTTTTTTAAAAAAATATATATGCAATCTATGAACTAAGGGGTTTTTTTACTACTGGATAATATTGAAGAAAAGAGTAAATAAAGGCTATATTAGAAAGGATTTATATGTTTTATTCAAACTTTCTGGAAGTCCTAGTGGACCTGCATGGGTGTGCAAATGTCTGTGATCCAGACAGTCTTTTCTTTCTCTCCAGAGTTGAACAAAGGTTTACTGTAGGTCATGGGAAAATATAAACCAGGTGGAATCAACACATCTGAGTGCCTTACTGAATGTCATATTACTTAATAATTTCTATTTAATTCAGTATGTCAATGCAAATTCAAAATTCAGCACCAGATATATAAGGGAGGAAGCATCAAAAGACAGAGCATGTCAATTTTGAAGTCCACAAAACCACTAATTTATTTTAGGACAAGTTTCTTAGAATGTCCATACAACCACTAATTAATTTTCAGGCAAGTTTCTTGTAGTAAAAGCTTTTTTTCATTCCAGTATATATAAATCATTGTAACAGTTTGGTAATACTTGTGAAAGTATGACATACATCAGCAATCTGCATATTATAAAAACATACACATAAAACATGATTAGGTAAAGCTGTTATTTTAAGAATTAAATTTTTCTAAGTACATTTAATAATTTTGGGTTTCCTTTACTGGGTACAAATAATGACTATTGAAGGCAATATTGACTTTTAGCAGCTGGCTTTTAATAAGCAATTAAACAAGTGACAACTTACAAGTCCTGTGACATAATTTATTTTAAGATCATATTTCTTCGTTTGTCTTTGTTAAATGATGAATACCTTTATTTTTACTGTGCCTTTACTTAGTTTCATGAAGTCTTGTGTTAATGTAGATAGTATTGTAATGATTTTAAGAGAAGTTGTAACAGTGAGATTAATTTTTCCATTAAACCATAGATATATTTTTATATCACTTTTTTATTTACAACAGAATCTATTTTTTTCTTTGTTCATTATAACTTTTTTTTCAAAAATGTGTTGCTTGAAAAGAATTTTTTCTATTTTTCTCTTGTTTTAGCTGATGAGATGGATTGTAAGTGAAATCTATGCTGTCTGGAGGATATATAATGAAAATTCCTTAAATAGTGAAACACCCACACTTGTTTGGAAACCCTGGGAACACATTTATGCCTTATGTAAAGCTAACAATGAACACATACCTCTCTACAATAAATTTGGAAAATATGTATTGAAACTTTATTGGATGGTGAGTAGTTTCCTCCAACAGTATAAAAATATGATGCAGCTAGCATGGCAAATTTTAGTGGTTATGGGACATACATTTTATTATTGGCAATACATAGATTTTTCAGAGTAGAAAAACTAAAAAATTGTTGATTTGAATGCTTGTTAATTAAAATGCCTCTTACAGTTCATGTGATTTTTGTACAACTTGTGGCCTGATAAGTGTTTACTTGCAAAGGCAATATTTTATTTTTGTAGTTTTGTAGATTTGATGCAAATGTTTAGTAGAGTCAGAATTGTGGTGTATTAGGCTAAAACTTTATATATATATTTAAGTAACTCACTTGGCTTACTTTACAGAACTATTTGTATCTAAGTTTATTTAGAGATGGTTGGATAATTCCAATGTGAGGACCATTTTCTGAAGAGGTACTGGTAAAACTAAAACATCCCAAGGATTTCTAAAGATAACAGATAATAATTTCTTAACACATTGACAGTCAACAGGGAACTCTTAATTGCATATTGAATCTCATTTTGATGAAGAAATAATGACATATAAAAGAACTGACATCTAAAAGTTATCTATGTTGTTGGAGTTATTTCAATTACATTTGCCTTTTGGAAACATAAAACGTCACAGCATGCTAAGACCTATAACTAACCCTATTAAACTTCCAGTTGCCCAAAGTTGAAAAGATTTTTGAAACAGTCAGTTGGAAACAAAAATTTGAAAGTGACCTTCTCTGTAAGGGGAACACTTATCTGATTTACATGCTTGTTCTTTCCTCACCCCTTACTACGACCCCCCCCATGTGGAATAACTTATATTCAAATAGAAATGAGTTGCATGAGTTTGAGAAGGCATAAATTGTGTTGTCCAAGTTCCTCAGCAGAAGACATTATTCTGTGTGTGAATTTAATGCTGCAGATATTATGAAGTCATGTGGTAAAAGACTACGTTTTAAAGCATATCCAAGAGTTACCAGTGTGCTCAGTTTTCTTTGTCGCTTTTGTCACTTCTTGTTATACTCTTTTTTT
>VWZV01007550.1:42542-127717 GCA_013397155.1 Irena cyanogastra | reverse complement strand
CATTAGGACAGAGACATCTATTTGGAGAATGGTAGACGAGTTTATTTTGTGGAATATTAGCTATTTTACTTTATTAATATTTACTAATATTAACTAGTTTACTAATGAAGTATCTGGTGTTGAAGGAATCAGTACTTTGTCTTACCTGTTTGTTTCTTATCCTGGAAAATCAAGAATTTTTTAAAATTTTTTTTTTTTTTACACTTTATTATTTTGTGTTGTTTAGTATACTGCTTTATAAAATACTGTTGTAATGCTTAACAGGAGACTAACTGCAGTCAATATCCCCAGGCAGTTTTTGGGAAGCAAGAGGGACTGCTTATATTACAAGTATTTTCCAGATTGAGATCTAAAGAGACATTTAAAAAGCTGCTATCTTAGTTAAGCCTTTTTTTGATCATTAGTGTTTCTCAGGCATCTGTCATGGCAGCTGAAGAAATAGCACTGAATACATGCACATGATGTACTACACATATGGGACGAAATATATTTGGAAATAGCAGCAATTAGATTAATCTCTGAAACAAATAAGTCAGAGCCATAATAAAATACTATTAATGCTGTTTCCATGCTTCTCATGTATTATGTGAGAACTTCTTTTAAAGCCATCTGTGATGTAAATAAAGTTACAGTAGAATTGGGTTCTTGGGAAAGCATTAAAAGTTCTCTTATATACTCTTCACTTGCTGGCCCACAAACTAATTTTTTTCTTTCTGCTTTCCTCCCCTTCCATGGTCACAGGGGTGTTGGAGAAAGATCATTGTGGATGACACTCTGCCATTCAGTGAAGAGGAGAATTTGTTATTACCAGCTACAACCTGCCAAAATGAACTTTGGCCCATGTTGCTGTCCAAAGCTATAATTAAGTTAGCAAATACTAGGTATGTTTTGTCATCTCACTTTTGGTTTGTTTTGTGAAGTCACGTGGTAATAGCAAAAAGTTGATTTAGTATAAATAGGAGATATATTTTGCTAAATTTTTGTAATGACAATTATACACTTCCAAAAGCTGACACTGAAAATGAGTAAACCAAAATCCTCTATAGCTACAGAAGGCACAGGGTTTCGTTTTTAGATGTGCTTATAAATTTATTCACAGAAATCTTAAAAAGAAACTAGAGTATTCTCATTATTTGCTTTGTTTGACATTATTACTGAAAACTTCACATTTGGCTTTCTGCCAAGCAGAAGTACCTGTGAACTCTCAATGAAATTGTTATTGTGAGCCTTGACCAGTATTGACTCAACCAATATTGAAAGCAGAGTTTTGTGAGCTGCTTTTGGTACCTTTGCTACAGTTGAGCTGTTGTGTACAGTGATCTGCTTCCCTAGAACTGACTGGAAAAAGAGAAGGTGGCCTATGATGCAATAATTGACAATTATGGCTACAGGTTGAAATGGTATGTTATGAAATGAGCAATGAACACCAAGAGTTTAAATGAATAAGTTTGAGAAAATAATTCAAAAGACACATCTGGGTAGTGAAGCTTCCCTGTTCTCATCATATCAAGTTCTGTTTGTTAGAAGAGTTATCTAAAGTATGTTTACACAGGTTAAGGAGTTGCCTAGAGCTGCCTGTTAGGAAACTCTGTTTGCAGGAATGTGATTGACAGAATGCATTTCTCCAGAGCACACGGGTTAGCCATACAAGTGCTGGCATCTTTGGCCTTTCTCCTCTCAGGAAACCTCTCCAGAGAGTAGCAGAGTTTCAGTCTGAAAGAGTGAACTTTGCTAGAGTGGAATTAGAACCAGCTTGTCCAGAATAACCTGGGAGCTAGAGGAGCTGCTTAGGAAATGTAAGTTGTACACTCATAACCCTGTTTTAGAGCAAGGGATTTCAAACCCACATCTCCAACTCTGCAACTGTGTGCAAGTATACATAGTATGCTTGCTAACAAAGTTGATAAAAAAGTCATTGTACCAGAGAGAGCACTAAAATAATGGACCTGATGCAAAGGCATTGACTTTGTAGGGCAGTAGTCAGCAGTGGTTTAGAAAACTCCTAAAATTGCAAGTAATGACTTGGTTGTTCATCAAACTATTCTTTGTATGGTCTAATTCCTACAGAAAGCAATGTAGTCTACTGTAGTTGGTTACATTACAGTGGTAAAAAGTCTGCTTTTGTCTTACAGTATACATGAAAGTGGAAGAAGAGAGATGGAGGAATTTACTGTTCTACAAACACTGACTGGATGGATACCAGAAGTTATTCCTCTCCAGTAAGTTCTTTTATTAAACAATTTATGTGTTAGTTGTTTAATATTTAATTCTATAAGGCATTATGAAAAATAAAGCTGAGCCCTAAAAGTCCTTCACCATCAATTTTGAAAAGTGAATGGTTTATAGTTCAGGCACTTGGGAAATGTACCTTTGAGAAATGCAATTTTATTGTGTTTTTCTTTGTAAGTCATACAGTTTCTTGTAAAGCTATTTATCATGCTGATGCCTATTCTTAATAAAATTAATTTAACTAATATTAAACACTGTGAGGAAAACAAGGTTGGCGAAATCTATGTTTCATTTACTATGCAGTTACAAAATGTCTGCTGATAATAATTATATCTGAATATACTATAGAAAGTATATGACATGAATTTGGAAGTAATCAATGTCAGCTAGTATGATGTTTCCACCCTTTAAATTGTAATAGTTGGCAGACTTCTAGTTTCAACCAAAAATATTGTTTCCTACCTAGAATAACATTTTTCTTGTTTCCTGTGTGGTTTATGTTCATTTTGTATTTTTAAAGAAAGACATCCTGACTTTTCAGCTTAACATTCTTTTTACTAAATTAATTACCCAGATACAGATACTAAATATTTAGACTTTTTTCTTTTGAATTACTCATTTTTGCCGTTTGATATATCCATTCAAATGAATATATAGATAGCAAATAGTTATGGTTTATATACAATTTACTTAGAGTTGTTTATTTATAACCATATTTCACTAATAAATAATTTCAGTCAAAGAATATTTTATTCAGTTTTTCAGTATTTTTTATGTCTCAAGCTATGCTTACAATTTAGGTTTTTGATGTATTTGTGTTCTACAGCAGTGTGCATGTAGTTAATGGACTTGAAAATCTAAGTAGCCTAAATTTTACTTCTTTCTGTAGTTAGTTTTACAACTTCAACAGCAAAAAACAGTATTCACTTACTACAAATAGATTATATCATGTAATATGAAAATATGACTACTATAGAGTCTTTGGAATAGTAGTATAAGACGACTTTAACTCATTTTGCAATCACTTAATTTTATTTAAAAAAAGAAAAAGTTGAATGCAGTTAGCTTGCATGAAACTCATTCATGACCCTGTTTGAGATTATTTCTGGAATCACTGAGTTTCTGTGGAAAATCAACATGACTGCAACTGTTATGTCATATCAAAAACTTTCCAATTTGGAAGTACCTTTGAGAAGCTTTTTAATATACAGAGCTAGAATCACAATATGGTGTAGTTGCAAAGTGGTCTGCAAGTTTCTCTGCCCCAACTTGTATCTGCTAAAAATCTTGAGAAAGGATTTGCTTTATTTGCACACATCTCCAACCACCATTTCTTTTTTTATGGGTCTTTCCATAAGCTGTCTCAACAAATATTTCTGATACAGAGTGTGTTCTATATAGTAAAATAACCCAGTAGAGCTGAGTTATTTTTTATTATTTTTTAGAGCTGAACTGTCAGGTGCAGCATAGTCCTGTCTAAATGAAAATCACACTTTCTACTCTTATTGGAAATATCCCTACCATTGACGTATACATTTCTGTTTTCTCTTAAAGGCCTACATACTTGGACAAAGTCTGGGGCTTTTTAAAAGAGATTGTGCCAGAATTCAAGTTGCCAGAGAAGGCTCCAGAATTTGAGATTATTCAGGATGACACAAAACCTGAAGAGACCAGAGAGTCAGAGTTAAAAAGTGAAGTTTCATCTGTGAGTAAGCTGGCAGATACGACTGAGAGAGCAGAGACAGCCAATAACGTTAGCAAAGGTCTGTAATTTTACACAGTCTAATCTTTTTAGGCCAAGCATAAACAAGGTTAACATAATCTCTGTTTCAAATAAGTGTATTTTGCGTATATTGCTACATACAACTCTGTGGGTTTGTTGTTTCACTGAACATGTTGCAATGATGTATATTCAAAATACTTTTGTTTTAGCTATAGATCTCTTAGAAGCAGTACTAGTCTTTTATTTTACAAAAATAGCTTCACTTTCTGGCAGAAATTTTTTCAGCTCCATGTCACAGCTATTTCTCTAAAGTCTGGTTCCTTGCAGGGAGATACCAATCAAAGAGGTTGTAGTTTCTCCAAAGACAACACTGCTCTGACCATCAATTAATTATACATTTCATAATGGATGTTGTAAAGTGTGATTACCTACAGAGTTATGACAAATATGTTCTAACATCTACCTGCATTTTTATTTATTGCAACTTTTATTTTATGCTATTAGGTATAGGTAGTAATTTTCTTTAAGAGCTGCTCATCCTATTTACATTGAAATTTAAAAAATTAGATTTAGAAACTTGTTTGTTCCAGTATATTATTCTTCATTGTTTTTATTTGAGACTGAGTTTTCTTAGCTGCTGTTTTTAACTTCAAGGCATGGGTACAATTTCACAACACTTCTCATGCCTTTGGAGAGTACAAAACACCTGCTAAAATTTCTATTTCTTCCTAGATTTTCAGAAAAATCACTGACTTCCTCACTTTGAATCCAAAATACTATGTCACAAGTCAAAAGTGTTATAAAAGTCTTAGAAGTTAACTGGCTGAGGTAGTATTCTCCCTTCTTTGGAAACCCTGCTATCGTTTTGACCCAGCCATTGGTGTGGTAGATATTTCAGAGTTCAGAATGGACATGTCACTGGGAACAGCACTGTTCATCCAACAGGGTGCTGTCATTTTTTTTCCTGAAAATTAAGTAAGTTTAATCCTGCCTAAGACTTAAAAATTTATTAGTAACTGAAATAGCTATGAATCAGGGAACCATTGTGTCCAATACAGCTCTGTAATCTCCAACTCTAAGGGTAAAAGCTTTGTTGAGATGTTCTGTTGATGTTTGGATGACACAAAGCCATCCATGTCACCATGAAAAATAAGGACTTGGGGGTCCTGGTGGACAAAAAGCTGTCCCTGAGTCAGCAGTGTGCCCTGAGGGTCAAGAAGGCCAATGATGTCCTGAGATACATTAGGAAAAGCATTGCCATCAGGTCAAGGGAGCTGATCTGCCTCTTTACTCAGTCTACATCTGGAATGTGTGTCTAGTCCTGGGCTCTTCAGCACATTACATGTGGATGCTCCTGATATGAGATGTGGAGCTCCTGAGTGAGTCCAGCAGAGAGGGCGATGAAGACGATTGGGAGATGGGAGCATCTCTGATGAGGAAAGGCTGAGGAAGCTGGGCCTGTTCAGCTTTGAGAAGAGACAACTGAGAGGGGACCTCATCAATAAGTATCTAAAAGGTGGGTTCCAAGAAGGTGAAACCAGTCTCTGCTCTGTGGTGCTGAACAACGTGAAAAGAGGCAATGGGCACAAGCTGGTGAACAGGAAGTTCCACCTGAACAAGAGGAAGAACTTCTCTACTGTGTGAGTGACCGAGCAGTGGAGCACGTTGACCAGAGAGATTGTAAATTCTCCCTCACTGGGAATGGCTTTAAACTGGAGATATTCAAGAACTGTCTGGATGCAATACAGTGCCATGTGCTCTAGTATGGCTCTGGTGGAGCAGGGAGGTTGGACCAGATTACCCACTGTGGTCCTTTTCAACCTGAACCATTCTGTGATTCTGTGGAGCTGTGTTGTGCAGTTGACACAAAGGAAGGAAGGAATGCCATTCAAAAGGACTTGGACAAACTTGAGAATTGGACCCATGAGAATCTAATGAGGTTCAGAAAGTCCAAGTGCAAGGTGCTGCACCTGGATTGAGACAGTCTGAAGCGTGAGTACAGACTGGAAGTAGAACTGAGACCAGCCGTGTGGAGAAGGACATGGGGGATCCGGTGGATGAGACACAGTACATGAGGGAGCAGTGTGTGCTCACAGCCCAGAAAGGCAATTGTGTCCTAGGCTGGATCCAAAGCAGTGTGGCCAGCAGGATGAGGAAGGTGAGTCTCCTCCTCTATTCTGCTCTTGTGAGACCTCAGCCTGGAGTGCAGCATCCAGCTCTGGGGTCCCAGTACAAGAAGGACATGGACCTGTTGGAATGAGTCCAGAGGAGGGCTACTAAGACAGTCAGAGGGCTGGAGAACCTTTCCTATGAAGGCAGTCAGAGAGCTGGGATTGTTCAGCCTAGAGAAGAGAAGGCTTTGGGGCGACCTTAGAGCACCTTCCAGTACCTAAAGGGGGCCTACCAGAGAGCTGGAGTGGGACTTTTTACAAGCCGTGTAGTGATAGAACAAGAGTAAATGGCTTTAAACTCACAGAGGGCAGGTTTAGATTGAATATTAGAAGGAAGTTATTTCTGAGGACAGTGAGCTCCTGATGCAGGTTCCCCAAAGAAGATCTGGTTGCTCAATCCCTGGAAGCGGTCAGGGCAAGGATGGGAGTTTGAGCAACCTACTCTAGTGGAAGGTGTCCCTGTCAATAGCAGGGGGATTGGAGCTAGATAATCTTTAAGGTCCTTTCCCACCCAAGCCATTCCATGATTCTATGATTTTTATTTTTTTTACATTTAGGAAGTCTTTTGCTGTAGTCTAAGTTCTAAGGCCTCAAAGAATGTTTGGACTGTGGGAGACTTTCTACTTCCATGTCCACTGGGAACCCTTGCGCTGTCTATGTAAATTTTTTTTGTAATTACTGATGCATGAGAACAAGGACATGAAGAATATATTTGGCACAGTGCCAGAAACACAATGATTTCTTACATTGTGGTAAGGACATAAAAGTTGTGCAATAACTAAAAGGTGGGACTGAAACCTTCCTGGCTCCTTCTCAGTAAATCTTCATTTACATCTTAAGGACTACTTTTTTTTTTTTTTTTTAAATTTTAACTAAATCACATTAGTTTTTTATTAGTATCTCAACTCTTGATTTCAAAGAGTTCATGCTTGATTGTTCTTAAAATTTATCTAAAATCTTATTAAAGCATTTGCACTGTATGACATTTGACGACTGAAAGTTTTCATCTGAGAAAGAAAAATATTTCATCTTTATTTTGCTTAATAGAAAAAGCAGAGCAGAAAAAAGTAGGAAAGAAAAAAAAAGGAGGAGAGAAAGAAAAAGGCAAGGTAGCACTTCAGTCTCCAGAAAAGCTGGCAAAAGCCCAAGGCCTTCAGGACTTAACTGAAAGTAAGTCCTATTGTTTTTAAGCTAAAAACACAGACAGGAATTATATCTAAAGCAAAAGGCTTTGCTTTAACTTGGTTTTGAACTTAACTGGGGGGAGGTTATACTTACTTTTTTTTGTTTAAATTGTAGTTATTTATAGCTCACATTACACACTGAAGTCATTCTAACCTCATCTGCAACGTAGATGAAGAATAGTATATTGCAGTACTTTGTTTTAGTGGCAAACTGTCTTACAGTTGTTCTGTGTTTAAAAAACAACAGTCCTTCCTCTTTTGTAATTTATTTGTTCAATATCCACGTTATACACAAAATTGCAATTGGAAAAAGCAGGAACGCTTATTTATCAAAGGGCAGGGGAGCTGGGATGGGGGCAGAAATATTTGTTAGAATTCATTCCATCCAAAAATATTAATATTTTTTTATTTTTGTCCAGGAAATACTTAGCGATGAATTTAATTCCTTTATTGATATATTCATAAGAGCATAAAATTAATAAATTCTTGCTTTGTGCATTTATATTTAATGTTAAAAAGAACCCAAAAGCCCTCAAGAAAATATAAACAAAACACAAGTAAATACTAATCAGACAGCTTAACAATCAACTAAGATATTTCAAATTTACTAGCATAAACTATAGAAGATCTTCACAAATGTACAATAAGCTTATATGCTCTTGGCTTTGCTGTGCTGCTAGTCATATGTAGCATTTCCATGTGACTAGGAGCAAAAACCAGTTATTAACTGGAATAACTTGCAGTTCCAAATCAGTAGATGAGGATAGATAGAACATCTTCATAAGGGAAATAACTGCAAAGTAAAAATGAAATTTACTACATAAATGATATTCCTGCTTCTTGATTTGAATACTGATTAAAATTAGTGATTAAAATAATTTTAAACTACAGCAAACCAAGACTGGGGTTTGTCATCAGCAATTATGTTTATCTAAATTCCTACCTTACATACTACTCAATGAGTTAAACAGCAGTAAACTTTAAAATATATTGCAGGGATATAGTTTGCTTTAGTGTGGCAGGTGTGGAATAGGAAATGAGGTGTTTCATCTGAATATAAGTAAAGTGACTAACTAGTTCTCAGCCATGTGATGGAGAAAAGAAAGCAAAAGGATCCAATACATGTATTCTAGAAAATGTGCAAAATGAGTGAAAAAATATTTTTTAAAAAAGGCAGTGCTTCCATGTGAAAAGTAACATAATATTTAGATCTTTATTCTGCCACTTAAAGCACAATTTATACTTTTTTCTGAAAGACAATTAGTATCCTGTGAAGAGGTTATTTAGAAAGATTATTAATTCAGGGCTCAAGTAGACTGATCAGAGAACTCTTTTATCCTAAGTTTGAACCAGAAAAGAGTTTTGGAGGAGAGTAAGAGGTAGGTATCTCTACAGTAACAGAGCAAGTTTAAAATTGTTAGACTGAACATAAAAAAAAAAGAAATTGAAGTTTGAAATAGTTCTGAATTACGATGCATTTTTGTTGTGAGAGTGTAGTCAAAAGAGGGAAATCTTGCAGGCTTTATGAGACACATGGTCTGTAGAGTGGCCCAGGACAGTAGAACCATTGTTGCGCATAAAATAACATCTGAAACTAGGTCTTGATTCAAAGTCACACTCCAGAGGCAGTAGTTGAAAAATGTTCCTGAATTGTTCTGGTGGAATTTTGTAACAGTGACTTTACTTAATGCAGCAACATTTTTTTTCCTTTTTTTTTTTTCTTTTTGTTTTCGTTTTAAGTGATTACAAAAGTGTTACATTCCCAGTGTGATAAAAGTATTTATTTCCCTGCTGTGAGTTTTCACTCTATCTGTTGACTTCAAGGAAATTTTTCTTCTTTGTGATAAAGATGAACTATTTCTAAAGAGATCTTCAACCACTCCAGATATTGTTTACATTTGACTTTTAAAATGGCAAAACCTTCTGTATTCATTGCATTGTATATTCAAGACCTTGTGATTCATGACACGTTGAAGTACCAGTTACTTCTAAATACTTGGAAACTTCTCTTACAGACTTTTGATTTTGTGTGGGCTGTAATGTTACAGTGAATTGATGCTGTCTGCAGAGCAGCTAAGCCGCCGCCCATCCACCTGGTCACTCCCCACAGAGGGATGGGACAGAGAATGAGGACTGAACCCTTTGCCTACCCCCAATGCTCTTGCTGGGGTAGTGGAGTGAGAAACAGAAGATTTATTGGTGTGTGAGCTCGGCTCAGCAGTCACTGACGTACTGGTGTGTTAACCCCAGGGTTTTGGTGATGTATCTAAAACAGCACCACGAGGGCTGCCCTGATGAGAGCTCAATCCCAGCCAGATCCCATACAAGCATATGCAGTCCTGAACCACTTGCACAGTCAGACTAATGCCTGCTGCACCCCACAGACAGAGTATGAGTAGCAGGATCATTGAAGCATTGAACTGGTTTCTCTATGCATCCAGTTGTGTGGATCCAGCTGAATAACAAGCCCTTGACATGGTCAGTCTGAACTCTTCCTGAGAGCAACCAACTTTGTCTTTGGTAAAGGACTTATCTGACTGACTTTTCCTCTGACTTTATCAGTCAGCTAGTCTTTGGAAAGTTTTGGTAGACAATTCATATGTTCCTACTGACCCATTTTAGTATACAGATCTCTACTTTTCCACTCAGCAGCTTTTTCTTCTGGTAACAAACCTTTCATACTTAGGGTTTCTCCTTGTTTTATGGGCAGTTTTTACAATGAAATGATATGAGGTACTGTGAGGTGAGGGTCCAAAGTGATGCAGGGTCCCCAAGCAGATGCAAAGGAGAGCTGCTTTATTTATTTATATTTATTTATTTATCCTGGTAAAAACCAGGCGTTTTTTATGCAGTCAGACCTTAATCAGTTACATACTTTTAAATAATAACAAACATAATTCAACTAGCCACCATACACCATGATGTGAACAAGCGATGGTGACATAACTTGTTTTTCAACTTCTAATTCAGCTGAGTCACTTTCCCACAGTCCTCTTCTACTTAGCTGAAGTAGCAGGCCTGAGCCGTGATTTTACAAGGCCTTCCCTTTGTAAGGTTTTGCAATATGCAACAAGGTACTCAGTTGCTTTGTTCCTATAAAGAATCACTGCTTTGCTTTTATTTAGGTTTCCAAACTGCTGAGTTTCTTGATAATTTCTGAACTGCTGGAAAGGGAACACTATTCCCTTTGAAAGGGCACTAGCTAGGAATTTGGGAGTTTGTTCTACAAACCAACCATGTATTTTGCTAATCTCATTGTGCCTTGATATAAATTCTGTAATTAAAGATATATGTCACAGAAGTGTTAAGATTATTATTATACTTATAAGTTTTTGCAATCAAGCAAGTAGATCTGTAATCATCAGAGTCAATGAGATAAACATCATATAACTGTAGCATTCTTACAATTTTTCTTTTACCTATTCAAGAGTTCTCATTTACAAGATAGATTGAAGCCTGATGTTTTGGTTTTTCAAATGCATATCATCATTCTGTGATATTTATGTCAATTCTGAAGAGCACACAGGTTATTTTTCTAAAAGCTAAAAAACACCTTCCAATATGCAAAGCTAATCCATGCCTATCACAACAGCAGATGTTAACATCTGAGCTGCACACCTGATGGTCAGGATATTGAAAGCCAGCTGATGTGTTTTCATAGGATGGTTTGGGTTGGAAGAGACCTTAAAGATCATCTAGTTCCAACCCTTTGCCATGGGCAGGGACATCTTCCACTAAACCAGATTTCTCATAGACCCCCTGCCCCCATCCATAAAATCTGGCCTGGAACACATCCAGGGATGGGGCATCCACAGCTTCTCTGAGCAACCTATTCTGGTGCTTCAACATCCCCACACTAAAGAATTTTCTTACATCTAAGCCAGCCCTCTTTCAGAGGGGTCAATTAAAACAATTGCCCCTTGTTCTATCACTCCATGGCCTGAAGAATCTCTCTTCAGCTTTCTTTGTGAGCTTCTCTTTGGATACTGGAAGGCTACTCTTAAGATCTCCCTGGAGCCTTCTCTAATCCAGGCTGAACAACACAAACTTTTTCAGCCCTTCTTCATAGGAGAGGTTCCCCAGCCCTCAGATCACCTTAGTGGTCCTCATCTGGCATCATTAGTGCTTGGAAAGTTATACTATACCATCAGCTCTTGTTTGATAGATAAATATTTAAAAGAAACATTAAGAGTGAGAAAATTATTTTCAAGTCATATGCAAAACATATGATAAACAACTAAAAACAGTTAAGATCTATTAAAACCAACAATTTTAATTCCTGGCCTTTCTTTTTAAGTGGTTGGATATGTATTTTACATGGATCAATTAAAATCTTACTTTCCCTTCTCGAAGGGACTGAAGCATTTTTTCGGGTTGTTTACTACTCATTCTCTGTAAGTGAATTTGCAAAGCTGCAAGTGTGAAACATAAGTAGCTACATGGATTCAGAGTTTTTTTAACAAAGCACTGCAGAATTCTTATATCCACACTGATGGATAGAAATAATAGGCTGTGCTGAATCTGTTTTGTTGCACTGTGTATTATAACATTTTTCATCTAATAGTGCAATTTTATCAAGGCTATCAGTTTTAACTAGTTTCCCCAAATGCTGAATCCACACATATCATCATTACACTTGATGCCAAATAATTTGCATACATCATCTTCATTTTTTGTACAGTGGAAAAAAGATCAAATAATATGTAATTTTTAAAGATACTGGCATAATGTACTAGTATTGTAATCATGTTATTAAAGTGGATATGATGTGCCTGTTAAAAATTTGCATGCTCTAATGATTTGTTCATTGCTGTTTATTGTCTGCCCTGCTAATTTTATTTCACAACCCATCTGGACTGAGTATGACAGCTTTGCATTCCACCTGGTATTTGATTAAATACTTGTATTTGAGAAATACTTCTCACATGCAATGAGATTGGCATGTCTTGTGGCACATACTGTTCTGTAATGTGCAGGACATCATAGCTAATACTGCTGTGTTTGTAACAGATCAGATATGTTGGTAAGGACTGAGGTTAAAGTTAACTATAGCCTTGCTTTTGAATAAATTGAAACTCACAGCTAACACAAGAGCTGTGGTTAACATAGGAATTACAAGCATGCGGTGAGAAAAATTAAGAATCCATTGGAAAGTAACTCTTACTTTCCCTTAGCTTATATTTAAGTGGATAATTGAATTCCTGGAAAAAATATTTAAGATGCAAAAATATTGTACTTTGAGAATAAAATGTTGCATACCCTCTAAATAAATAGATTTTAGGTCTGATAAACCATGTTTTCCAGACACTTGCCTATTTATATGCAGAAAGTTTATATGCCTAATCTTAGTGCAACTTCCAGTTGAATATTTATTAAACATAAGTAGCAATTATCCTATATTTGAGGTGAAACTGAAGGGAACAATGACAGACACAGATCATTTTACAGGAGTGTTAGATGGGGATAGAATCATAGAATCATTTAGGTTTGAAAAGACTTCTAAGTTCATTGAATCCAGCTGTTAACCTGTACTGCCAAACCCACCACTAAACCATGTTCCTCAGTGCCACATCTGTATACCTCCTGGAATGGTGGCTCAACCTCTTCCTTGGGCAGCCTGTTCCAATGATTAACAACTCTTTCTGTGAAGAATATTTTCCTAAAAAGCATTCTGATGAAAAACAGGTGCTACAACCTGTGTACTGAAATCTTGTCTCCAAGTTTTCTGAGATGACTAAGGAAAAGTAGAAAGAAATAGATACCTTTCTTTTTGAGATGTCTTTTTGGTGAAACCAGAGATGTATATTTCAAGTATTATGTTTTAGACTTTTAATTTCCCTTCAGCATGAATGAACTGACTGTGAGACATCCTTGTCTTCTCTTCATCATTCAGGAATTAGCAATGGCTTCTTTCACAGATTAGAGTAGGAGATGATCACATGGTTGCCTAGTGTAACAGATTTCTGGGGTTAACAAAGTGAATTCTATTCCTTGCCTAGAGCAGAATTACAGGCAAACAATTCTATAAGGTATGTAAGAGCTTCCTACTTTCTGAGGCAGCCATCATTACCTCCCTTTTTTCATCTGCTTGACAGAAGTGAGAGCAGTAACCCTGGTTTACAGGCACTATGTTTCTCAAATTACTTATCTCTATCTCCATATCCCTTGGCAGCAGTTGCCAGAGCTCTGGCCTTGGATCCTTTTGTTGGCAAGATTTGCCTTCTCTGGTGAGAAGCATTTAACTAGTACTGACCAATCAGAATGTTTTTCCTTCATGTACACAGGCTATGTGTATTGTTTTCTTTATGCTAGTATCTATTGTTTTTAAAATTCAAAGTAAAACAAAAAAACAATGTTGAAAGCTACCTCACTACCTCTGACCTGTCACATTTTTAAATTGTATTTTCTGTTACTCATTTATGAAAAATAAGTAAAATATGCAAATGATGTTGATTATTTAAATGAGGTGTTTTTTTCCATCCATGGCTTCTTCTCAAAGTGCTTTTCAATGAGCTCTCCTTTTGAATAAAATAACAGTCAAACAAAGAAAATAGTAATAAAAATAAGGCAGAGAAAGCACAATAATTTAGTGTGAGGTACAGCTACATTTTTTTACTGTTTACTTGTTCTGAAGCATTTGGATGTTTTCTGTGTAGAATCGCCCATACCAACCCAGCCAGAAATGGCCGTGTACGCCGGCTGTATACCGCTGCATTTGTTTGAAGAGGATATTTTTTTATTAACACAAATGGTAAGATTCTGTGCTCTCAGGGCAGGAAAGCATTACTTATTTTGTTATCAGAGTGTTTCATTTTATTGCAATAATGTCATAACAAAAAGAATACAATTAGCACAGTGAAACAGTCGCTTGATGATGGCTATCAGTTAAATTTGTATTTTGATACTTCTGTATTCTGAACATGCATTTTCCTGCCAAAGCCTGCTGATTTTACTTAGTATTCCTCCACTTTTCTCAGGATCCCAGAAGCTGAAGTCTCCTGGGAAAGACTAGATGTGGACTAGAAAACGTAACATGATGAGATACCTCTGAATGGAAAGTCTGATTATTTTAAGGGCTACTTGAAAAACAAGAATTTTTAGTTTTTGAAGACTATAGTTAAGACTCCCTGATATACTTTTTCCAGTATGTTGCTTGTTGTTATATAAGAAATAGTATGTTTATGTCAGTTTCTATCATTAGTGTTGCACCTGGTGAAAGCAGCTGGAAAAAGTGTGGCACTTAATGCAGCTGGGGTAAAAATAACACTTAAATTTCGACTTAGTTACACTCCTCAGAAAGCTTTTCATAATGCCAGAGCAGGCTTTCTTGAGTTGATTATTAATTAGGTATCTTTTTTTTGTACCTTTAAATCATATCTATCATAATTAGATCATTACATTTTAAGCTGCCTTCTCTGGAAACTGGTAAGCTTCATAAAGTAAAGAAATTTCCAGAAATGTTTGCAGGTGTTATGCTTTAGTGCACTTAATTCTTGCACCATTTTCTTTTTAAGAATTGTGCTGTGTATTTTATGCAATTTTGAATATTAACTTGTTATCTGTGATAGTTTTAATTTATTTTAATTTAAGGTCTCAGTCAATATTGTCTCTTTGCTAATAGTAAGTAGTGCTAGTCATCAAAAACCAAAGTGGAAGCAGGGACATGGGCTTATATCTTTCCTGCCACCTGACACCCTGAATCTCAAACTTGACTACAGTCTGTTGGGATATAGAGATTACTGAAAAAGAGGTATGGCAGACCAAATAGGATGAGACAGATGAATCTATATGTCTAAACTAGTATTTTAGTACAGAATTGATAGAAAAATGGAAGTTGACAGAAGTTAAATATAGTGTAGAGGATTTCTTATGGATAAAAACCCCAGCATTTTGAAGCTGTATTGAAGGGCTGAGACAAACTACACTGATTGAAATAAAGATTAGAAAATTAATTCATTGGGATAAGATTTTCTCCCTAAACTTGGAGAAAATTTTGTCATTGACTGCAGTTGTGCCAGAATTTCCCTCCTGAATTTTTGCAGTATCCCTTTTAGCTTTACTTTCTAGTATGGGTTTCCTTGGATTGTTGTGGCTTGAATTTTTCTTTTTTGCTCAAATAAAATGAAAAAAAAAATCAGTAATTGAGTCATAAAAGTGTGTAGTGTACTCAGCAACTAAATTCTCCTTTATGACACCTAATTGGTTTTCTTCAAAATCCTTTTCAGTCTTGAATGTTTTAACTGGCATTTTTAATTTAAATCATTCCCCACTCTTCAACTAACTGACAACTGCAACATTCTTCTCTACACAGTTCATAAATACAGAACCAAAGGAAAATTTTAAAATTAGTAGAAGCAATCAGAGGCTTGCGGATGAGTATTTTAAAGGAATAACTTATTGATGGTTTATTTAGCATGTAAAAGAAAGTGTGCTTTTAAATTTAAAAGGATGTACAAATCTTGTAACAGAATTTTCGGTTGTGCTGTTAAGTACTAGACCATTATTGTTTTAGTGGGAAGAGCACCACTCCATGTCCACACCTAAAATTGCTCTTAAGAGTGTTCCTAAGGGCTTTGGTAAACAGGTCAACTGAAGTGTCTTTAATGTGTTTTATAAATGAGCCATCAAATAAAAAGCTTAACTTTCATGATGTGTTGGTTCAAAGCAATACATTATGGAGATTTTACAAGTTATCTAAAAGACCCCAATTGATTTTAGAATTCTACCACTTTATAAATTCAGCATGGAGTAATGAGTGTTTCCCTCAGAAATTATTTTTAAGTATGATTATTTAAAAGAAAATATTGTGCCTATTGCTTTCTTACATATTCATGCTGTTCACTTGTATGTTATGTTTATATAAATAAGTTAAAAGAAGTGATGAATCTATTATAAAAAGTAAAATATATGTAAACACTTCTAAGTATACTATTTGTGGTGAATGTCAAATTCTAATCAGCATGTTTTTGGATAGTCTTGTCAGGTGGACTATATTAATTTCATTTATTATACAAGCTGCTAGATTCCATTGTGGGCATACTGTTCTAGTTTGTTAGACATATAAGGAGAAAGAAGATCTGACTCAGGTTATCCTTCTGTGTTCCATAGGCTGATTCTTCAGAGAAGATGAGGCAATATGGGCTTTCCCACATACACAGCCATCCTGTCCTGATCACTAGAACCAGGTCCTGTCCTCTGGTAGCACCAGCAGAACCACCACCACTTCCTTCTTGGAAGCTTTTCCGTCTGAAAAAGCATGTTGTTGTGACCTCTGAACCGCAAGGTTTGTCTAGTAAAAACTCTGAAATAAATTGATAATTACATTTTAATTATTTCAGGACCATACTTATCATCTGTTAGCTTAATTTCAGTTGAACTCAATTTTGTATCATTTCCTCTTAGCCATATTTCCTACGTGCTTTGAGAAGTGTCTTAATTTATGTTGAAAAAAGCACTCTAGTGTAGCAAATGAAGAGGGGATGTTATCAAAGTAACACAGAAGCTCTCTGATGCAGAGCCATGAAAGCTTCTGAACACCTTTTAAAAATTTAAAGTATCTGACTAGTCCTGCTGCATCAACTCACGGTTTTAGAGTAATTTTTTTTCTAGGATTGTCTGCATAATGGAGTGAGATGCATGATATGAGATAGCTTGAGCATGAAAGTGTTACAAAGGCTAGCAAAGTGTACTGGGATAAGAAATAGAGGAAATTGGCAAAGGCAAAAGTGCTGCCACCATTGTTTTGAGCTACCCTGGACAGCCTTACATATAAGTTAGGCACAATTTAATACTTTTCAGGCTGAGGATCAGAGTGTAAAGCATTTATTATTTCGTGATATGTTGCCTAGAACCACCCCATTTTTTCTGTTCCATTCAAGTGCATGGGATGATACTTGGAAAATTATTTAGGGGTGACGAATCCCAGTGGAAATTATTTCTCAATATTCATAGTATTAAATACTTTTATGAATGTAAATATTTAACAAGCTGTTTTTTTCCCAGAGTCTGTGGTAGAGAAACCTGAAAAACATGTTGAGATCGCTAGCCTATTTTTTAAATACAAACTGGATATTATCAAAATACCAACAGACATGTAAGTATATAATGCAGTTTCAGCATTAGCATTGTGAAGGTGCACTGTGAAAGTCCAATGGCTTATCTTTACTTGTGTCACAGGGAAAAACTGCTCAGAGCATGTCTGAAGCACATCAGGACAATGCACTCTGTTGATGTATTGGTGTCACATAGTTAAAGAGCTATCAGTGAACTGTACATTTAGGATCAGTATCAGCAATACAACAGCTAAATTTGTATTCTAGATGCTTACAAAATGCTAATGAACACCTAAAAACTTGTGAACACCTTCCTGTAGCTAATCCCAAGAAGTTCTAATCAGGCACTCAGATGCATACATATGCAATTATGCTCACCCTCCCGTCCTTGAGGCTTACAAATACCTCCTGTTTTGGGAGTGCAGCACACACTTCCTGTTGGAGATGAGAGTCCCTGGGCTTAGGTATTTCTCCCTAAATCTGCTCATGTCTGCACTGCTGAGAAATCTTTCCAGGGGGTGGACATGCACACGTGGGTCCCACTTGTCACACCCAGTACAGAGAGTCCCCTAGGCAGATGCACACTTACCAGGGCTTCTGACATTGGAGGGTGGGGAGTGCTGTCAGGCAAAGACACATTGCCAGATTCTCTACCCAGTGGGCCCGAAGATCTAGAATTTTGCTAGAGTACTTCTGCCAGAAATAAGAATATTCTTTGAAGTATTTAAAATTTTTCATCAAACTACTGGTCTTTTTAAAATTCTAACATATAACAAGGAAATAATTGACTAGCCAGTCAGTATTTTCAAGGGTATCACAAGTTTGATGTAGAACACTTAATGTTTGTGAATAAAAGAGGCTGTTCTCTGTCCATGATTCTTGTTACAACAGGCCTGAGAGTGCAGGTGAAGAAGCTCATGGTCAAAACACAGCTTTGTATAAATCTCTTGTGTCAAAGACTGTTTGGAAGTCCTATAAACCCTTGAAAACCAAAGTCTTTATATAGGGTGTCTTAGAGAAGTTTCAGAAATTGTTATATACATGACTTCTAGTCATTATTCCATGCTCAGCATAATACTTGCTCCCTGACAAGGAAAGAAAGATTACCATAAAGTGTGTCAGGGCTGTGGTTTTTCCCTGGGACACACTGCATAATGCACTTCTGTCAGGCTCCAGCTTATAATGTGAACATTCAGACAAGTTCTAGAATTATTAATCCTATCTCTTTTATTCTGATTGAGCTTCTGTCATGAAGAATTGAATGTATCTTAAACCCTGTGTACACCAAAAGGTTTATGTCATTTTGGAGAATATATTTTCTTGAGACTTGTGTCCAACAATATGTTGTGTACACCTTTTGTTAAGTACATCTCTGAATCAACTGACTAAATTACATATGTGTCAGGTTCTACATTTTGATCATCAGAATTGGATGGACAGATAATAAACCAGTTAAATATTTTTAATTTTTTTTTGAACAGCAGCATTTTTCCATGGATGATGTGACCTTGGAATATTCTGGGAATGTAATTGTTTTCCTGATACTGTTGCATTTTGTTAGTTAAAAGTACTTAAATTACTGGTTGTTTTCAAACAGTAGGAGTAGAAATATATTATAATGCTCTAAGCAATTAACAGGCTATCAAAGTAATGAGATATTTGATAATGAAGATGTTGAAGTATTTGCATTTTAACAGATTTTGTATTGTTTTTTCATATTTGATAGATTGCTTCATGGTCAAATTACCCCATTTGGGGAAGGATAGTTTATTTAATATGCTAAGTTTCCATGACAATTAGCTACTTTAATCTTTATGATTTAATTAACAGGTAGTAGCCAAAAATATATACCAGGTATTAACATTTCATTCAAGTAATACAGCTGTGTAAATAAGATAAGGGACTTAGATACACAGTTGGGACTGAAAGTTTTTAATCTCTTCCTTTTCTTCTAATAAATTATTTTGAAACACTAAAAGGCAAGATAATTTTCACTGTTACTGCAGAAGATCTTGATCTTTCATTATCTCAGTCCTTAGAAAGGGGGCTAGATAACACATGCTTAGATTTTAATTTGTTCTTTACTGCTGTAATAGCACAATTACACACTTAAGTCTAATTAGCATGTATGCAAAATTGGTTTGGTCTTGTTCTTCTGGTCCTTCTCTTAACAAGCAAAGAATTACTTACATTTCCTTCAGTTTTTGCTCCTGGCTCCAGTGAAGTCAGCAATGGAGCTTTCTTTTGCTAATACCACAATAGGCCTGCACAGGTTTCCTTGGTTATCCTGTGTTTTAGTGGTCTGGTAGCTATGGAGACCTATTTTGAGGGAAAAGACAAAAAGTATTCTGACACAAAACATTTTAATTTTTTGCCTTACCTCCATTCAAGTAGTATTTTTTTTCTTGTCTAGGAGCCACAGTAATTTATTCACTTCTGACATTATCATCTAGTTTTCAGCTGGCTTGGGCTTTGCTTTTTTGAGGGTTAGTTAAGAGGTCTTTCTATCATGTGTTTGTATGTAGTGCCAAGCCACTAATGACAATAAACATATGAACATATGGATTCCATGCTGCCCTAGGAGTCTTTCAAAATAAAGGAGAGACAAATTATTTTGACAAAATTCTGTTTAAAATAGTTATGAAGACTGTCATTTGAAAGAAAATGTATGGATTAAAGTATTTGTGTTCTCTTTTATTATATAGCCACTTTCTGCAGTCTACCCTCAAAAAAGGATTTCATTCTATATCCCGTCTCACGTCTGTTACTGAAACTGATGAAAATGAAAGTGACACTAATGGGGATATGAATCAAAATGGGAGACACTCAAATGCAGAAGATTATTCTCAGGTAATAATATTTTTTTTTAACTTGACCTAGTTTTATATTACAAAGGAGAGTGAAAGACAAAATGGAAACTATTTAATACTGCTTTACCTTGCTATTTAAGTAACTTCTCTACCCTTTCTACTTTATAGTTATATTGATGTGTATTGGATGGGAAATCTTTCTAAATACCTTTTCTTTAACTTTCTTTTTTATGATTTTCCATCACATTATAAAAGTTGTATTTCTAACACTCTCTTGGTTTTGCTCTTTAAAATCCTTTTGATGGGAGTATCTTAAGAAGATAGTTTGCAGTGTTTTAAATAAATCTTAGTTTATATTATGGGTAGTTTATTTCGACTACAGTGCAAGATGTACCTAGGCATATGACTGGAAAAGTGTAAACCTTATTAACACATTCCTTAAAATAGCATACTCGTTTAGGACTGAATGGGAGGACGTGTGGCTAGATCTGGAAAAAGAGGTAAGGCTTCACTGCTTGGTTGGCCTGCTCTTAAATTTCAGTAGCTCTGTGTTCTAAAGGAATCCTCAGCTATGATTTAGACCCTCAAGCTTCCTGCGCAAATCTGTGAGGGAATGACATTCCTCCAGGTTGGCTC
The DNA here is from genome assembly GCA_013397155.1 of Irena cyanogastra. NCBI lineage: Eukaryota > Metazoa > Chordata > Aves > Passeriformes > Irenidae > Irena > Irena cyanogastra. The sequence goes on along the minus strand of VWZV01007550.1, from coordinate 106,912 downwards.
AAACCACCCAAGCCAATGCTAGTTACTAGGTAGAAGTCTCCACTGGAATTTTCCAAGATAGGTAATATTAATCTTACCTAAGTTTGATGAAACATTACTAGGATGACTTTGAGAAGTTGTAATTACTGATTTTTGAAATACTTTTGTTTTTCTTGTTTCTGTTTTTAAATTGGAATGTGTGTACGCTACCAAAGTCTGCTTTTAGATTAATCTTTAACAAAATGCTCCTTCTAATGTTTAAATCTTACATGCTTAACAGAGAAAAAATTATACTTTCAGAGAGTTTCTGAACAATACATTTCATGAAAAAATATTTCATATAGGGAAATAATTGGCAACATGGAGAAATAAAGACTTAAATACTCACTTAAAAAGAAACTGACGGAGCTCCACTGAAGTTTTTTCATTTGCTCAACACGTATGAAGAAACTCAATGTGGCAGTGCCAGCATCCCTTCAATTTAATTTTTACTGCAGCAAACACTACTCAGAAGACCACTTGATAGCATTTCTCTTTTGCCTTTAAATTTTTAAATGAATTTAATTTAATTTTTAGAGTGTCTATTTATATTTCCTCTGCAGAGTACACTCATACCATTTTTATATTTCAAATCTATATGTATACTGTGTGTTTAGATAATGTACATGTGTGGATATCATCAGTGGATTTAATAATTTTAAAATAAGGCAACTCTGCAGTGAAGAAGAATAGTTTACAATAGAATATATCTATGACCTGTGATTCTGTGATATTCTTAGCTATTCAGTATTTTGTGTACATTTTATAAACAACAGCCTAATTAGTACTTCAATAGTACTTTGCCTTTAAAAGTATTTTTAATAATGGCACCATAAAAAATCATTACAAAAAGCAACAGAGTAATAGGAGCTGTAAGTATGTCTTGGTTTGGGACAAATTTGGAAGGAAACCAATGAATGGGGTCTCTCTAGAAAGCAGATTCAAGCAGCCCCTCCTTTCCACCAGTTTGGGAAAGAGTTCCTTGGAGAAAAGTGGAAAAAATGTTTATTTAAGAAGCAAAGTATTCACAAACATAAAGTAAATGAATAATATAGAACAATGAACCTCTCACTGTTCTAAAGAGATGTCAAATTCAAAAAGTCCTTTTTGTGGGGTGTAGCTCAGCTTGCTCAGTCTCTTATCAGTCCCTCCTGCTCTGGAAAATACTGCATCCCGGGCCACAGTGGGCCACAGTGTGAGCTCCGATATTTTTTCTAAATTTTCAGTCCAAAACAAGTTTGAACAGTTCCAAAAAAAAAAACAAAAAACCAAAAAACCAACCTACAGTCCAAAAAATGTCCTGCTTCAGCTAGCAAAAAAACTAACTAAAAGCAAAAGAAAGCTCTTTGTCACTGTCCGTGCAGCAAAGAACACGCACCAAAAGAAAGAATGTGAAAGAACAAGTACAATTTCTGATTTCTGCAAACTACACACTTCTTCTCCCCCCGCTTCACTCTTGGAACCAGTCTTAAAAGTGCAAAACTTAATATCCAAAATAAACAGATCAGATGATTAGAAATGCAGGCATCATAAAATCACCCTAAAACAAAGTAGCATCTTATAGCATATAATAATTATTGCTTTCATTACTTCATTCTCTAGATGTACAAATACAGATTTGGCTAGTTGCAAATTAATAGAAATTTATGTGCTGGAAGCATCAAAGGAGTGTGAAACATCCCTTAGATTTTCTCCCCTAGTCCAAGAGTGTTTTAGAAGGCTGATCTATCACAGTAGGACATGCAGTTGAGGAGAGACAAGGGCAAGTATGAAAATACATGAGAGAGACACTGATAAAACTGGAATGGTTGGACGAAGACATGAATGTGATGTAGGCAGAGGGCAATCTGATTCAGGCATGAAATGTAAGAAGTTATGAACAGCTAATTGACTTGTACATGAACTTTATTTTGCCTCAGTTTAAACCTCAGTTGAAAAATGCTATGCCTGTTAATAGCTAAAGTATGCAAGTAGAACTTCGTTTTTACAGATTGGAAAAGAAAATGGTTTTTAACTTGGAGGACAATCTTTTTTTTCCCCACATACTAAGTTTTTTCATCAACAAAATTACATGGATACTTCTGGCGAATTCATAAAGGAAGAGCTTGCTTTCTGTAGTTTTAAGACTTGATATCATAATATATACTTTTTAAAAACAAGTCAATTAGTGATTAAAAAAGCAAACACTGAAAGATAAACTTTGATATCCCAAAATAACTATATTATTGCTAATTTTTTGAATTTTATATTGCAATAAACTGAATATGAATAACTTCATCTCCATTTTAAACTGTGTGATTACTAGTCAGGAGACATCTTCTTTAAAACCTTTGATACAGATTTGGTAAATCTTTGGGATACAGCAGTTCTGTGCTTTAAGCCGACTGAAATTCAGTCAGCTGCTGTGCCAGATGCTTGACAAATTTAAATTGGCATATTTCAATTCACTCTCATGTAAACTGTATGAAGTGACATTACTGAATATCTGATTCACTGTTCCTAAGGTCTGTTGTCACAGAAACAGAGACTAGTGATATATGAAAGACAAAATTCTAGGAGCTAGATGTACCTTCTTCGAAAAATATGAAGTTGAAAGACATGCCATTATCCCTCATATCCTCAAAATATTCGTGGCGAAAAGTAGAAATGCTTCATAATTGAATTTTTCAAACTTTTGTTGTTGTTTTTTGTTTGTTTGTTTGTGGTTTTTTTGTTTGTTTTTTGCTCTGATTTTCCCATTGACTGATTTTACAGTCCTAGAAGCATTTGGATTTGAATTAGGAAAAAAAAATATTCTAAAATATCTAATTTTGCTTGTTAAATTGATCTTGAATCCCTGTTCTTAAGAAAATGCTTTGTTACTATTTTGTTTAAAAACTCCATAACATAGGGCCAAATTCTTAGATGGAGAGGCTCTCTTTTATTCTTGTTCAATAGGAAGTTAAGTAATTAATCAGTGTAGGGCATATTGAAATACATGTGAAAGTATTTTGTGGCCATGAAAAAAACAAAACTGTCACCATATTTAAATTGCACAGTCTTGCAGATTTGTGCAACAGTAATTTTTTCAAACGCTTCCAAGAAAAAGATTATCCTGGAGTAGTGTTTCCTTGTAGACCTGCCACTCAAAAGCCTACTTGAATATTCTTCATTGGGATGAATTTTTCTATAGAAGTTATCTCAAATTCCATTGAGAATAAAGCTATATTTGTTCTGTTTGAGGAAATGCAAAGCAAGAAAATTGGAATATGTTTACCGTCAGTATGTGCAATGGCTACTAGATATTTTAATGTACTGACCTGATTGCTATGTTCATGCATCTTAACCAGGACACTCACATTTCTCTTTGTGGCTTCTTCAGTGTTAAGCTCCCTGGCAATGCTAATTTCTAGTGCAAAAGTGTTAGAGTCTCCACTCTCTCCCAGTGACACAAATACAAAAAACTTGTTCTTTAACATTATGCTTCCTTCATGTTTCTTACTTCAGTCTGTCCATTATATATTCAAACTCAGTCTTATCTTCTCGTGTGCAACTGATACCAGTTTATTTAATTTGCATGCTCTGTTGTGTGCTCTTTTCATGTTCACCATAAATACCAGCTGCTGTTGCGTTGTAACAAGTGTTTTCTTCTTTTCACTCCAATCCTTCTTGTGTTGTATTTCATAAATGCTATGAATTGGAGAGCCAGGTACAAAACAAAACAAATCTAATTTCTTTAGAAATTTTATCATTTTGAAAATTCACCCTCCATAAAATGGAAATTCCCTGCTTATTATTTTCAGGGAAAGATTATACAAGACATATGAGGCACGTGAATTAGAAGAGGGACTTAAGATGAGGCATTTAGACATTTGTGATATAGAGACACTTTGAAGGGCTCACAATTATCTACTTGCACATACATATTGGGAAGTTTCAACATTAGAGACTGGATAAAAGAGGTGCCAAATTGGTAATCTAGTATTTTTAAGCTATTTCTGTGTCTCAGTATGTGCACAGCTTTGCAGATGTTTGTTCTTTTGTAACATTTTCTTTTTTCAAAACCCACCTCTGTTACCTACTCTTACATCGCAGCTGAAATGAGAATTGATATTCCATTCAGTGAACACAGTGACTGAGGAATAAAAAGACTGTCCAAATGACTGTAAATGCAAAACGCTTTGATGATATAGCTCTCAGGTCAACATCAAACCTTGAAATTTAATACAGGTTTAGATCTTAAGAAATATTTCGGTCATCTTTGTCATTTTGAAGGAATTGAAATGGATTTTTTGTCTTAAAAAAAGAGTACCTGAAACTTTATTCCTTCACCTGCACTTATATTTAGAGAGCTTAATTTTTGAAGAAGACTTCTGTTTTTCACAGAAAAACTGGTGTGTTAAGTTTTGCCGTGAATCATTTGTACAATAGAAAAGGCTACTGTTTTTATAATAATATCAGATAAATATTAAAATATATTATTTGGTAGATTTGAATAAAATAAAAATATAGCTAATGTTAAGAGGCTGAAAAATATTAATGAAACCTTGAACATAACAAGATAGCTATAAATTTAAAAATTACCATTATTTTATTATACCATATTTTTATTTATACCATATTATTAATATGCATTAATGATTATATATATAAGATATTATAATTTATAATATAAGATATTATAAATTAGATTTTTAAGATACCTATGGAATTTTCGTTCAGATTTGCCATTCATTGAAGGAAGAACAATAAGTGTTTCTCCCAGAATCTAACTGTGGGCATCATTCCATGTTCACAGCTGGATCTAGGTCTTCTCTAATTTATTTCTTTATAAGATACTGTGGCAGCAGAGCTGACTTTTCAGGCAATGTGTGTTCATTAAGGAGGAAAAATGCTTTTATTTTCATTTTCTGTGCCAATGTCTTAGACACAGTACATGAGACAACAGTATAAAAGAATGAGAACTTTCTTGACACTCCAGTTGTCTCCAATCAGTGAAGATTAGGTAGATGAACACATTCTGTACCATTGAAAAAGTAGACAGCTTTTGACTGGCTTATGTTTGTGCTCCAAAAGCTGAGTAAATGAGCCTATGAGAGTCTCTACACAGCTGTGGTTAGGCTGGTTTCATAGCTCAGACTGCATGAAGTTACTAAGCACCCAGATTTTCCAAGGCACGTTCTTCTTTGCTGGAAATTCTGTTGATTCAGTTTTTGAAGATTTTCTGTATCTCTCCAGTCTTTCCTGCTGCCAACTAGTAGTACTGACAAAGTAGTTCTATATTGAGCTGCCTCATGTCCATACTAGAAGCATGGATCATGTGTACTGCCCATGAGCAGTGTGTTGGGCAGAAAGTGCTAGACTTGTTATGCGGATGTTGCAGTCTCCAAGGCTTATGCAGTAGGTCTCATACTTTTATACTTTGGACATGCCCAGAATTTCTGAGAAGAAACTCAGTAAATTGTACAGGTGACATACATCTGTTTGGTAAGTCCTGTGGCTCCCACCAGAAGTTTGGCAACATTGGAATCTCCAAAGTTGTAGGCTCACCTGGAGAAATAGGACAGGTCTGTGCATGTGTTCTTCCAAAGTCACTATTTAAAGGGAAGAGATAGTCCATGTGATTTTTCAGACTCATATGCTGAGACATGAGTCTCAATGTGACATGACAAGTGATCACAGCTTGACTTGTTCTGAGCAGTTGTGCATACAGAATTCTGCAAACAGGAGCTGAAGTACATGGATATTTGCAAGATCCTATAGTGTCGTTTTCCACTCACAGAAAACCAAGAAATTAATCTTAAAAATAACTGTAAAATGCAATATATTTCAATTACTAAGTTCTTAACCCAAGTGTTAACAATTTCAGCAGTGCCTTAATTTTTCTCTTAGTTGCTCTAAATTTTAGATCTGTCCCCAGCTTTGACTCATGAACATTTAAAAAAACCCAAAAGCCTATAACAGACTTGGAATAGAATTTCAGATTTGTGCTGTGCAAAAATGGGACTTCCAAATTCCCATAACAAACAGTCTTACAGTTAAATCATGTGTATTAAATTATTTGGTACTTCCAGTTTTGGGATAGAGACTCCTAAATCTGTAGTTTATTTGCTCTGCTCTTTCCATTGTTAATTCAGAGAATATCAGACACCTAAAATTTTGCCAGAGGTGAGATTCCTGAGCCTGTTCCATCTCCTGAGCCCAAAGAGATTCTGTAAAATGCTGCAGGAAGACTTTTACTGGAGCTAGAAATTAAAGTAGGAAGCCATAAAGTTTTCCTCTAAGGAAGCATTCACAGGTCCCTTTACATGGTGTATGCAGGGTAGTCTGTAATAGAATTGAGGCAGACCTGGATTTCCAGTGCAATCACCAAGATTTAGGTACTGTTGTTACCTGCTATCCAGTCTAACTCAGACTGTCTAAATTATGTCAGTGTGCCCTCAAAATGTATTTCTTGATTGTACTGAAAAAGCATAAAAGCTCCAAGTCAGCACGGCTCCCACAGCTCCTCTTTGAAATGCAGAGCAAAAAATCGCTCTGTGTGCCCAGCTGCTTACCAGGTCAATGCTACCAGCTTCAGCATCAGCACCTTTGACACATGCAGATATATGAGGAGTTTGGATGGGGAGAAGGGTGACAAATCTAGGTAAAGGGAGACCTAACATGAAAAGAAGCTTGCAAATTTGTAATAGCCTTTCTAGGCTTTAATATTTGTCTTTGCAAAGGCAAAGCTAGTCTAGCTAAGCCATTAATAGTACTACATTCAAATAGGAAGTAAACTGGAGACTGCAATCTCTTTCTCCTGCACAACCTCATGAAAGAAAAAAAAGAGGTGGAAGTGACTCTTTCAGTGTGTATCATATTACAGACGAGGGCAGTCAGAAGGAAGGATGAGTAGGCACAAGTTTTTAAATCAAAGATCTTAATCTCTCAAAGACAAGGACCCTCTGTAAATTTAGTGAGTGGACTTTCTGAAAGGCTGGCTAACTTCATTTGAACTTCAAGTGTCAGCAGCCACATTTATATTAGTTCAGCAATTCTAGCTTGGAGCTGGGGTTGACCAGGATAAAGTTGTTTGCCAAAAACATTAAAAAGGGGCTATTTTTTCTTTATACAGTGATAGAAAATAAAAGACGCTATTGTAATCAAGGATGCTGTTGCTAATGGCACTTGTGTACTGTCAATTGCACAGCAAAAAATGCTTGTTGGAAAAGGAATCCTCTATATATTTTTCAAGAATGGAAACAAAAAAATTGAATTGGTTGTAGAATATGAATAGTAGTTCTTAGAATAAAGCTTACTTTATTGTAAAAAACCAGTAATATCAAAGAACATCGTTTTAATAGGGAAGTGGTAGTGTGTCATATAAAACAGCTTTTATCTCACATTGCAGATGACATGTACTTCTCTAGAAAAACGTAAATCTGTCTGTTGCTGATATGTATGTAGGTATTATGATGAAATTTGCTACTTTTATTTTTCATTTAAAAACCCAGTCCAAACCCATGATGATAACTTATCAGCTTGCTTCTCTGTCTCTGGAAGGACTGTCTCAAAATCAGGTATATTCTCTGACAAAATAATACAAGATTATAATCACCATCATTACTTTTTCTTGTTTTGTTTTTTCACTGTATAGGAGACCATTCCCTCGTTGCAACAAAGTGCAGAGGCACTCAGTAAAGGTAAATGTGTGTAAAGTTAATAGTCAGAGTTTTGCCATTCCCAGCTTGTTTGGTGTCAGTGTTAATCCTCATGTACATATATCAGCAGTCTTACTTGTTTATGGGTGTTGGTTTCACAGGAAAATATTTCAAAGAACTGGTAATAGCATGTATAATTATGTAGAGTAAAATCTTCAGTTTGGTGTTCAAAAAATTCAAGCACTTCTCATAAGTTACTCTCCAGTGGAAAATACAGAGAGCTCTTTTTTTGATAATTGTGAATTATAGCATTTTCTTGGGTTTTTTCTGAAAAATGGTGAAAAAAAGAAAAATAACCAAAAAAAGCTTTCATTTTAATGTGTGTTCCTTTGAAATGTGTTTTACATCACTATTTGAAGATTATTCAATTTTTTTTTCAAAATGAATACCTAGTTTTTTAAATTATTTTGAATGTTTGAAGGATTTGGTCAGAAAAATAAGAGGCTCTTAAAAATAAGAGCACTGACACCTATGCTAACTTAAATTGAAGAGAATGTCTTGGTTTTTCAGCTTTCAGGTAGTTTTTCCATAGTTGAAAGAAAGGAAAAAGGCTTTTGGTGCCTTTCCTTGTATTGCATTTCTTTCAGTTCTTGAAAAGTAGATGCAAATTAATTTAGAGCTGCACATTAGCTCTGTGTGTATTGGTGATAATGAAATATTACAAAGCACATTTAAATATAAATTATGCATATTTCTAATAGCTTTCTCATTTTTTATACCTTGTTTGAATATAACCTCATCTTTTTTCCTCAGCAAGCATTCTGAATTTATAGCTGTTCAGTTCTTTTATTCTCAGTTGTTGAGCTATTCTTAAAACTTCTTTTGGGCCAGGTCAGAGATTTTTAGTAACTATTTATATGAATCTCGGAGAATAAATACAGAGAAAGTTACATTACAACACAAAAAGTTATTGAGTGTTTGCAAAATCTGTCTACATTATGTTCATGTTTATATTTTGGTATGAATCTGACCTTAATTCTGATTTTCTTACAAGAAAATTCATGTAATTTAGTTCAAATCTGTTTCTGTTTAGAAGTCATTAGACTGATTTGTGTGAGTCGCATCATAGGGGTACTAAGTACCAGAGGCAAGGCTAGGCCTTTGTATCCTCCAAATTTTTCTGTATTTTTTTTTCTGTAGGTTGTAAAATACTGCCTCATTCGTCTTTCACTGAATAAGAGCTTTGGACATGGGGATGTATTTTTCTTTATACAGATGAATTTAGGTTTGCAGAAATCATATGTATGTATACTTAACAAGCTGATATTGAAGATTCTAGGGCACAATTCAATATGTGGTAGTTTATTGAGGCAGACTAATTCGGCAGTTGCAGATGCAAACCCTAAATTTCCATACAGAGTTGCTTCAGTCATCATTTAAGCTCTTTAGGTTAGTGGGATAGCTTTTCGTTTTAGACTGCATGAATAATAAATGAAGTATAGCTAATTTCCTTGTAATTTTAGGATAATTTTTAAGAATGATACTGCTTACAATTGCATATTGTCACTGTATTGGCTCTGTGTGTCTTCTTATCTTTGCAGAAGAACATGACAATATCAGTTTAGATACAAAACAAATGTCAGAAAGAGCTGATACTGATATGAAGAGCCAGACAGGGACTAAATCAAAGGATGAAACAGCATCAGAAAAGATTTCAGTTTCCAGGGAAACCTGGATTACCTTTGAAGACTTCTGCGTTTGTTTCCAGTAAGGAATAGAGGGTTTGGGTTTTATTCCATACAATATACTGTATAACAAGGTTAAAATTCCAAACATGGCTATATAAAAATTGTATCTTCTTAACAGATCATCTTTGTACAGCTATGCTGCCTTTCAGGGTGGCTTCCAGGCTCCTCTTCAGATCAGATGTACTGTCCCTGTTGACAGTGGGTCTGTAGCTGCAGCCCTGCTCTGTGCCTTGGCTGTGTCCTGCAGAATGCAGTGGAGAGCACAACCACCAGCTCCATAAAGCACCTGTCAGACTGCAGCTGGGGTGGAAGGCTGTAGGTCACGGAGTGTTGTAGCCATTAGGTGCTTTTATAACCCATGAGGCACTGGGCAAGCACAGTTTGCATACAGACAGCACAATTCTAAAGAAAAAAAACATTGTTGAAATCTGTTGCCATCAGCATAGCTTTGCTGGTCAACTAGATGTTTTGTCTCACTCCCTTTTCAGTATAATTCCAAGGCATTTATGCCTCTGAAAACATTTAAAAAAAAAAAAAAAAAGCTAGTGTACTTGTAGCATCATATCTTCAGCTTCTGTCTTTCAGATTTAAGGAGCCTGGTACAATACATATTGTTGAGAATCTAATATTGCTGAAGGAAGTAATTTTATCAGAGAAAATTCACCCAGTTCTTTTCCTGTTTGAATGCATAACTGAGATTTCTTTGTGAAGCTTCTATTTTCATAAATAAGTGTTTAAACTCTCCTCACTCTCTAAAGGAGAATATATAACTTTTATACTAGCCAGCAGTACAGGAACTTTAGGAGTAAAAAGTCATAGATCCCTTTAGGCCTTGTTAAGATTTCCATCCTACTTTTAGGTAGTCTTAGGTCCAGGAAGATAGGTCATTCAGAAAAAAAGAAAGCATCACAAGCAATTTAATTACCTTTAAAAGTCTTGCTCGCATACAGAGAATGTGAAATATGAACTTTCTACCTTATTAGCGAAATGTTAAAGTACTGTTGACCTTTTGTAGGCCAATATCAATATTAATTAAGGCAAAAAGCATTTGTCAGTTTCTTATCTCTAAATGATAAGAGAGTTTATTTTCACAGTCAGCTGATAAAGTAGCTGCTAACAGATCATCTTCATTGACCTTTGAAGAGTTTATCCCTCAGAAGAAATTAGGCACCTAAGATTTTGATTTTACCTGTCTGTTCAGTGAAAGTTTTTCCTTTTCTGTCATGCCTACCTCTCAGATACACCGAAAATAAGAATAATATTCATAGTTTGTATCGGCTTTGAGAAGTGAGGAATATTTTAGTCATTGTAGGAATTGGTATGTCAGCAGTAGATCAGGATCCCTGTGGAGTTTCTGGGTAATCACAACATTGATTTGGATCTGATTCCATCCTCAATTAAAGCTGAAGCCATTAATGTCTCCCTTGGTGAAATCAAAATCAGAAAAAATTGTTGTCAGGAACTATATAGCTTTCTGAAAGGTCTGCAAACAGCACAGAACTGAAAAAAACTTCAATAAAATATATAAACCAATCCATCTTTCAGTTATACTTTGTATAAAACTTCATTACAGTAATTTTTATGTGGATATGGAAGTTTTAGGGTAATATTAGCATGTGACCATTTATAGATTGAAAATAAACAAATTAGTGGCCTGACCTCCAATGGAAAAGTGTAGAAATGCAGCAAATATATTAATTAATTTCAGCTGCTTTCTCTGGAGATTAATTTTATTCACCTTTTTTATAACTGAAAATGTTGAACAATTTTTGAGAAATAGCTGGGAGTCTGACTTGTGAAAATAAAATTTATGTCTAGTGCTGTGAAATAGGCAAAAATACCTAAACCATGTAATTTCTGCTGATTATTTTCTCACAGTCATATATATTTTATATTTCAATTTTATATCCTTCTTAGGAACCTGTATGTTTTCCACAAGCCACATACATATGCTTATAATTATCAGAAGACATGTTTAAAGGTAAATGACTGTGTTGTGCTTTTTTTTTTCCAAAGTCTTACATAATTAGATATTACATATATCCTGGAGGATATTGGTAGAGCATATAAAACTGCTATTACTGAAAAATGATAATGCATTAACATTACTGTAGTCAATACAAATGTATGTTTGCAAGCAAATATTCAGCATTATATATATGTGTTTAAAAAAAGGAAAAATACTGTGGAATGCTACTGCACAATAAGAAAAAAATGGCTTATGTAAAGAAAAATGATAGTGAATCAGATCTCCAAACACTCTTTATTTTGTTTTAAAACTACCTTTTAATAATTTGATGTCTAAATTGAATTTAATGATGATTCAGTTACAGAATCTGCTCTTCAATTCTCTTTCATCTTCCCCTGTTACCTAAAACCCAAATTGTGAGTCTGTTTAGCATAACACTCAATTTCCTCTGTAAGTGCTAAGTCCTTTTGCTATTTACAACATCCAGTTGCGGGGATTTAGAAATACTCTTTAGTTACATACGAATAATGAAATTTCTCTAAACCTGCCATTAGTTCATATTATCAGAAGGCTATTCAACATGCCTGAATATCCTGTCCCAGCTCTTATTTTATAGTGTATCTGAAGTGTAATTGTAGAGCACTGAAATGTAAACTCCAGGCGTGAAGTTCATGTAAAACCCTGTACTGAGAAGGTTAACCACATGGATTAATGCTCCATAATTGTAGTACACCTGCAATTTCCCACCCCTCTGTAATCACATCACAAGAAATTTTCCTAATGACTGCACGATATGCTTTCATAAGCCGTAATCAGCATTAAGACTATGTTAGCCTGTGTGCTCTTGTGCCAAAAAAACCCCTAACCCTGTGCTGTAAAACCGTTTTAATTTCTAATATTGAAAGAGGTGATATGTTTACAGTATTAGGTCAATTCTGTATCATGCTTATAGAAGAACATTTTCATATTACGATAGGAAGATAAATATACCCAAAAAAATTGATTTCTGTAACTCTGGAATATCCAGGAACACTGTAATAGTTCTGAAGAAAGTAGCTCATTCACCATGAGATTTTGAAGAATTACTAGGAACAATAGAATCATTCTATACTTTCTAATATTGGCATAGGAATAATGTATTAAAGTTAAGAGAGAAAGATGCTGCCCTCATAGAGTTTTGTAGGAGAAAAGCCCCTTTATAGGGGAGGATCACTCATATCTACAAATTCAAAGAGTACTTATTTCTTTCAAGCTTTCTGTAATTAATTTGAATCAGAAAGTTGCCGCAAAACCCCAAATTTTTGGTCTTCTGTTGATGTTTGGCAAGTAAAAGTACTGCATTTAGGTACATATGATCAGTATAATATAAAAGTAGATATATTCTCATGCAAAAAAGTTCTGTTTCCTTTTATCTCTTAACTGAACACTATTATACATGCACCATGAGGCTCTGGGCTTAAATGACATGTCTGAAATCTGGAAGAAGTGACAATTAATTGCTTACTTCCCATGCCATAGCTAAGGTCACCATATCCAAAATCTTAGTCCTACTTTGTATAAAGCCAGCTGGACAGCATTCAGTGCAGATGAATGAACAAACATCCATTTTTCCATACAGCCTTCTGATGAGGAAGTCTTCTATTATTTACTTGTGGACAGTCTGATGCCCATTGAAATCCTGGTTAGCTTTTCTGCATTAGTACACTGGTATGTTACTGAAGGTAAGGCCAACACTCAAAAGTACATGTCAGTGTTGTGTTTTGCCATTCTTGAATATGTTTGTGCTGTTGTGTTTGTCTGTTGTGTACTTGGGCACAGTTTGAGAGTTTAGCTAGTCAAATTGGTTTTAAGAAATACACTAATATTCAAGCAATACTGCATCATTATTTAATATTGATGATGAACATTTTCATGAAAGAATCTCTCCCTTTTCTGTTTATTATGATGTGCTGGAAGCTTTTCATCTGTATATTTCTGGAATGGATTTCCTCGTGTTTCTTGTGGTTTCTTTTCTACAAATTCCATTCTTGCAAGCTGCCTTATGCCTTAGCTGATCATAATGCAGCAAAACCAGCAATGTAACCAAAGTAAATTTCTGAAATTATTTTTAAACTGGTACACGATTAGCACTCAAGTACCTTTAAGTTGGCTTTTTCAAGACCTTACAACTTGAATGATATGAATACTAATCCCTTGTATTTCATGAAAAATATAGAATGGAATTCAGGAGAGTTAAGGCATTTTATGGTAGTTGGTTTAGGTTAATCAGATATTTAAACACTTGACATGGATGTAATTTAATGCATCTAGAGTGGAGTAGAGAGAACCAAAAGAAATGCTTAAAAAAACCAAACTGACCATTCTGTTAAAATAATTAAACTATAAATATGATTTCTTTACGGCTGTTTACTTCCTTTGCACGTGGACAGAAAGGATTTGTTTTGAGTTTTGCAGCAGCCTTAAGGGAGTTGGAAGATGTCTGATGTCATGCCTTAAGTTTTTAATAAATACCTACTTTATTTCTTTAACACCATCTAGCCTCTGTTCTAGGTAGCCTCTCAAGGCATCAGATGTATAGATCTTAGTAACCATTATTTTCTAGCAAATAGTACAAATAAGCCATGTTTTGTACCACCAATGCATTTTAAGTGACTGGTTTTTAATGTGTTAGCAAAACCTAAATGAATATTTCAATGACTGTGAAGGAGCTACAGATTCTACATAGATGTGTCTGAGTGTTATTCACCCTCTCCATATTATGTGGGTTGTATTTTGTTTTGTTTTGTTTTATTTTCTTAACTTAGGTACTGAACAAGAATGTTCAATGGGTGTGCTGAAGGTTGAATACTTCTCTTGGAAATCTGTGACTCCTGGAGAACTTGTGTTAAAGATGCATACATCTGCAACCAAAGCTACTGTGGTAAATCTTCCTGTTGGGTATGTATGACGCTTAATTTCTGTCCCGACTCTTTAGTTAAGGCTTGAAATGATTCTTTACACAGTAACCCAGTAAGAGTTTATTTCCTAAAACATAAGTTTTTGAAATATCAGACTGGTTGATAACTAGGATTTGGTAAGACTGCCAAATTACTGTGAATTTATCAGCACTTTTATAAAGATTCTGAGTTCTTTAGTCTTACTTAGGAGCATTTAACAAGAAAAATCACACTGACTTTCTAAAAATAGATTTAAATTCCTACAAATTCTTACTTAAAAGTGTTTCTAACTAGAATGTTTGAAGTGTTCCCTGGAGTAGCAAGAAAAATGTAAGAATTAGCATTTTCAGTGGAACTGTAAAGGCATGATGATACCATAGGAGGTTTCAATGTTTTTCTTGAAAAATGATATAAGAAACATGACAGGAGAAATTTTAACATTATCCATGAAGTCTTGCATATCTTACTTCCCATTCACATATTGCTTAATGTGATTTTTTTCTCTTTGCATATAACTCTAAATATTCAGTGTGGGGCATCAGCTGATTGTTTAAATAAATAAATAGATAAAAAAGCAAGAGCCCTTGATATGTTATTTTCTGAAAACCCTTCCACAGAAACCAGGAAAACGACATCTTCATGTCTTGTCATAAGCATAATATTCCTGCCTAATTCACTGAGACCTTCTACTCACCCAAAAAGAGAAAATTGTCAGTTAAAACTCAAAGAGATGAAACAAAATGTATTTTAAACAAATTAAGTAAGATGTCAAATAAATAGGCATAGAGAGAAAACACCATAGTGTTGACTAGCGTACTGAAATTAAATCAAAAATGTTTAATAGTGCTTTTGATTTGTTTTGATTCAGTCTAAAACTGGAATAGTTATCATTATGTTTATAGACTACATTCACATCTAGTTCGAGATTCACATGTATTTTCTTAGTTTAATTTCTAAAAGCTGTATCTCTCTGTACTGTAGAGGGGCCAGAAGTGTGTATCTTTTTTGCACCTGTAAATTCCAAAGCTTAAAGAGATACCATCAGCTCAAATTTATAAGCTTCCCACCTCTGATTCTCTTTACTCCAGTCAGAGACAGGAGGCTTTCAGTCAGATTTAATTTACAAAAGGTGTGGGGGACAAATGGGCTTATTGACCACTTCCTCATTTCATTCCTGAAGAGAAGTCACTTGGTAAGCATGGAAGGCATTCTTTTCCCACTGTCTGTTAGTGGCTAAGGAGCATTTAAATTTCAGTCAAAAGAAGATGTAATTAAAAACTACCAGTGTGTCTGGGGGGCAGTTACTCTCCTTTCTTACTCTCACTGCTGGATCTCTGGTTAACACTTTGAAGCTGTGGCCTGGATTAGTTTCTTCACCTAAATACAATTCTGACAATGATACTACCAAATGTGTGAAAGGAAAAGCTTAAGAATTGCTGCAATTAAAAAAAAAGTTATTTGGGTTTTTTTTCTTGATTTTAGGCGGCACATCCTGCTTTTCACAGTAACTTGTCCCATAGGGCACCACATTCAGCTGTGTACCATGGTGCCGTGTGTCTTTGGAGAAGAGGATGCTGTGATGCCAGCTCTCCAGAAGGTGTGCATAATGACTAATCAAACATTGTGATAACAGTTTTTCTTACTACTAAATGAAGTGAGGTAGTATTGGATTTCAATTTAGAGTTATTATATTAAATGGTATAGTATTAATTTTAATATGATATTGGTAAGGGCATTAAAGATAGGCATTTTACAGCAGAACAGGAACTGGATGCATATTGAAAAAATTATCTTGCATAAATACAGAAGTTAAAATGGGGTAGTATTGTGGCTTACATAGAAGTGCAGCATAAAATGTGAAAAATTCTCTTGTTGAAACACGTATCTCAGGGTAGCGTATAACTCACTCTTTGAGGCACGTCATAAAATACATGTATGAATGTAAATTAATATTAAAAAAATACCTGCCTATTTGAATAAAATCTCACATCAGTGAAGTATGTTTGGTTCCATGAGATTGCACATTACTCACCAGGTCCGAGAGCAGCTTTTATATATAAAATGAGCAATTTAATCAAACAAGGTTTCATAGCTGAGACAAGAGGCCCAGGGACAAAATTACTACAGCTTTTGTTCTTCATTGTCCATGATCTAAACACTACTATAATCAATATATTCAGGGTTTCTTTAGCAAGCAGTAGGCCCAAATATTTTTTGAAGTCCCTGAGGGAAGGAAATATATTTTCTAGAGAACATTTGTGCAAAAACATTTTAAAAGGTGAATGTAACAGCAAATTTACATAACAGGGTAGATTCTGGGTCCTAATATTAGAGAACTAAAACAGCTTGTGCAAATTTATCATATTTATTATGGTAAAGAAGTTGAAATATAAGAAGATGGGTCATTAAAATATCTTGTGGCTGTACTATTCCCTTGCCTTCAATTTTTGGATGAAAAGCTATTTCCCATCAAGAAAATAAATTAGAATTTTATCCTTGGGTTTTCCCTGTGCTTCATTTTGAAGCAACTTCTCTGCAGGCTGTCATTTGCAGAAAAGCATCCACGTTCTTGCACAGAAATCCTGATGAAGATTATTGATGCTTTGGACAGCATGTATTTGATCATTGTTTTCAGCAGGATACTAATACTAATTGCTCCTTCCATTACAGAAGATGCTGAGCACTTCAGCTGACAGTCTTATTATCACTGCAGTAGAAAGTCTCTATAAGGATCTTATTTTTGATTAAATTTCCTAGGATTAATGGTATAGGAAAAAGAAAACAATGAATAGATAAATCTCCTGGTGCCTGTTATTTATTTCACTGTCTAAAATCAGTGAGATGTTGATATGCTTTTGAATATCAGAGACATAATTGATTTTAAAGCTTATAATATTAAGAACAACTGAATGAATTCCAGAAGTTTTGTACTTCATCACAGAAAAAAAAAAGCTTGTGTTCTGTCATGGCCCAGAAAGAAAACCAAAGAAAATCTTAAAGCAATCTTTCTAACAATGGTTGGTTTATTCTCTTTCCTCAGGAGAGCTGTCGATTCATAGAACAGGCTACAGCTATCCTGAAAGCTGTTGGAAATGTGATAAATAATTTCAGCAGTAAGGATGAGCTTCCTAAAGCCTTGAAGGAATTAGAAGTAGCTTATTGTCCTCCTGGCCTTGATGATACTAAAATTGAAGAAAACGTCATGGTGAGCAAATAGTTTTAATGAACGCATATCTAAAAGCTACAGAAGCTGGATAACTGCTTAGCATTGTCATCATCCTCTTCAAAAACATGTCTGTGCACTTAACAAGGACCACCTGCATGCTGTGAATGTGGCATTCATTATAACGTGTAAGCTCAAATGACGTAACTTGCAACGGTATGATAATTATCTTCTTTTAAGAAGAAAAATTTCGATGTGGACAGACTAGCACATTCTAAATTGAGTCTATTTTTGTCAATCTAGTTTAGCATGCTTTGGGGCAGAAAGCATGAGCTGTGTTTATATTGCAACTTCATTTTAAATTTGAAAGATACTACTTGAAATGCAGAAAAGTCTAATGGTTGCTTTCTGTGCCTAATGTTGATGGAATAGGAAAACATTATTACAGCTTGTATTCCTGAAGGCAGTAATGAGTTCTTTCATTCACAGTATTCCAAGTTGGTTTTCTTTGTTTCTTGAAACTACAGCATTCTTATTTAATTTTTCTGCTTTGTATGTATGATAAATTAAAGATAGATGATGAATATGTTACATTTCTCTGTAGATCTCTTTGCTATAGCTTTCCCATATTATAAAAAGATTGCAACAAAGCATTTTTAAAGATACACTAATTTTTATGTGTATGCAAATGTTGATCATATTACTATAACTTGATTTTTCTAAAGTCAGTATTTTATATATTCCAGATTCATTTCTTTTCATCAAAGTACTAGAAAGCTCATGCAGTTTAGACTGTTTATGTGTAGTTTAGAGATTGAATTTAAAAAGTGTTTAATATTTTATAATCACTGATATTAAAATTAGAACACTAGCACTTTTATACTTGGGCTGGACACCAGCTGAAATTAAGCAAAATAACAGAATTAATAAAGAATGATTACAGGAGCACCACTCATGAAAGAGTAACTTACATGCCAAGTCCACTAGGGAAAAATTGGTTTCAATTCAGGAATGGAATAAACAAATTTTAAATGCATATGCTCATGTGAAATATGTGCAAAACTTTGAGACCTTAAGAAAAATTCAGTAGTCATAAACACACATATCCCTTAATTTTTCCCCCTCTAAGAAAACCAATATATAGCTGAAAAAGAATAAAAAGACAGAAATTAGGTACATGAAAGGGACTGAGCTGACAGTGATTCAAGGATGAAAAATGGAAATTATCTGTCTTTAATACAAACAATGAAAAATTGTGCTGAATACAAGAAAGGATCTACTATATTCTTTCTTACCTAGTTTTACAAAGTGAAAAATAAAGGACATGTTTATTAGTATTAAAATACATAAAATATGTTTCCAGAAAGCTGAAAAATCTGAAACTAAGGGCAATGAAATAGAAAAATCTTGTCTTTTCCAGTGAGTTGTTAGTATGTTCTTTAACTCAGATTATGAAACGAGTTCTGTAAAACACACTCTAAAATTCCCATCTACTAGGAGTGGAGGAGGAAAAGACCGGATTTCTGCTCTTTAATGAGAATCAATATGTCAAAGCATAAAAATAGAGCCAAATCTTCCTGTGCCGTGGCACCTCCTAATCTGAAAAGCATTCCCATTCAGTTACCTGCCTCTGCTCTGAAACCTCGAGTTTAGAACTGCCATTGCCATGATACCAATTATAACATGTTCTTCTGTCCTCTGCTACGAGGCCATCAACCCCCTACACATAAACTACTAGGATGTTTCTGGATGATAAACACACTGTAGAATAAGTCCTATTTTCTTATTTTATAAGCCAGGCATGAAACAGGTTTTCTCTCTATTGTTGTCTTGAAGGACTGTAGTCCTACAGTTGGGATTAATTTTCAAATACAGTATTTGTTAGATGAAGTTAAAGACTTTATTTATACATGGTAAGAGAAGAGGGAAACAGGTTTTGAAACAATAACGAAAAGCAATATAAATCAATCTTTATAAATGAATCATTCTTTGAATGCTTTTCCTCTTTCTGATTTTAGGTTTTCAATAATGCATTTTGGTATTTGATCGAATATGTATTAGACAAGAAGGATCTTTACAGATATAAATTTGCCTTCAAGTCCTTCACTTTTGATTTTAAAGACATTGGTATTTCTGGGGATGACACTGTGTTTTCAGGTAATGTATTGATATTGATAATCACTTCAAATATATCTGCCCATTCTTGTTTTCAGGGAAGCCAACTCTTTGTTCTTGTTTTTTCTTGCTTAAGTAGTCACAGTTAGTTTTTAAGCCTAAGTCTTTTATTGTTGACAGGACATCTGAGGCTCATCTCAGAATAGAAATTATCATTTTCTTTGCTCCAGAAAGTTTTTTTTTACCCTTGGTTAATTTATAAAACTGCCCTTGGTCTTTGAGCTGCATTTCTCAGTATTGACAAACATTAACAAACATCTGCATTTTTTACCTGCTGTACTGCACCTCATCACTTTTGTTCAAGTTATCAGCTGAAAAGACCTTAAATGCCTATATTGCTCACAAAATGGGGGTGAAGAAAGACTCAAGTTAGTACCTTCATTAAAAGTTCAGCTATGTCATACTGTTGGGTTGAGAGAATTTTGTTTGGTTTTGGGAGGAGGAATATTTCAATTTTGATTGTCTTGCTCACTTGCTTGCTTGGTTTTTAAGCTTGTTATTTGGGAAATTACTGTGTTGTCTGGCTAATTGGCTGGCAAGTCATACCCATATAATGTGGAACTGGCTATACCAGCAACTGCCTCTTCTCCAGCCTTTGGTCAGGGTGTGCTATGTACCTGAACATACTCTGAGAGGAGCCATTGGAAGGCCAACATATTTGTTACAAGCAGGGATAATTCTCTTCCCACTGTTTCTCTGCTTCATTTTTATGCAGGCTGGAGTTTTACGCAGTTAGAATTAAGTTTGCCTGGCACCCAAATATATGGCTCTTTTCCATTTTAGGACTTATTTTTCAGTCTCTGTAACTTTATTAACGTTAGCATTTAATTTGCCAATTATGTATATGGTTTCATATCACACCAGAAAAATAATTTATCTCATTGGTGGGAAAAGACATAATCAGCATTTGAAGGCTTTTTATGGGGACTTAGCTTTTTCTTTCTCTATTGTGAACTTACAGAATAAAGTATTTCTACTTGATTGAACAAAATGATACTAACTTTCTTTTGATTAGTCAGTTTATTCTGGAAAAATAGTATAAAAAACTAAATTCAAATGTACACAAGTATCTTTACTGACACTATGTTGAAATACTTTTGTCCTTTTAAGAAAGCACTTATAAGCATGTATACTGGGAACTTTCCTCTGAATCTCCTCTCTTCTGAAGGTTATTCTTCCTGTGAGACATCAGGTATTTTTCAGAGAATTGCAACCCATCACCAGAGTATGTTACAAGGGTCAGCATATTGACATTTATCAAACCACTTAAAGTAAACAACACCTGTCACTTTTTTTAAAGATGACTATGCTGCTGATTTCTGCATTCCAAAAAAAACCCCTTAAACACTTGTCAGCATTAGAAGACATTTTTAAAATAGAATTGAATAATTAGCACAGTTGACAAGTTGTAGCAAAGATCTCATATAAATTACTAAAGTATCAGATCCACTTTGACAGAATATTTTTTAGGAGTTGGGCAGTGAATCAAAAAAGTGGAATAAATATATGGAGAAAGAAATTTCTGTTTCAGTTTTGTTTCTTACAGTGTCCAATACATCCTTTTAAATTATTTGCTTTTCTAGAATTAAATTACAGAGATCCCTATTGGACTGGAAAGGTAATTGTTTCCCTTTGGTTTTATTGATATTGGACATTTTTGACCCTTATTGACGTTTTGCTCTGCTTAATAAAGGTTGCTTTGGAGTAAATGCATGCTTTTGTTCAGCTTCCATCCAGAAACCTAAAGAAATAAAGCATAAATCAAGTGAACTGTCAGGGAAAAACAGATAGATAGCAGAAAATACCTGTTGAAAACTGCATTGTAGAAAAGCCTAGAAGGATTGGCATCAGCTGAATGCCCTGCCTCCACATTAGCACTGCTGCATTGTCAGGTTAGTTGCTCAAATCTTGTCAAGACCTGAGGTTGTAACCCTTTGGAACCTAAGAGACAACAGTGTAAACTACCGAAACAGATGAATGAAATATTTTTTGTCATCTGGGTCTGCAAGTACATCAGATCAAGTCTGAGCTTTTTTTGAAACAGCACCTCCATTTTATATTGGCATACTCATTTTCCCCTGTGTGCTGAATTAATCTCAAGATTTAGCAAGGGCAAGGATATTATTATTTACTGCAGTTAGTGGTCATGCCTGCTAAGGTTTCTGAGAAGCCCTCCTGAAAATAACC
Source organism: Irena cyanogastra (assembly GCA_013397155.1). NCBI lineage: Eukaryota > Metazoa > Chordata > Aves > Passeriformes > Irenidae > Irena > Irena cyanogastra. The sequence goes on along the minus strand of VWZV01007550.1, from coordinate 85,094 downwards.
TAGTCATATTTATTTGACTGCCAACTACCACCCATCCCCAAGGAGCAATTAGCAGAAGAGCCACAAGAAATGAGTGGAAGACCATGCCATGTGAACATATGAAAAAGAGATGGAAGTATCTGAAGCTGAATGCTTCCCCATGGCATGGCTCTTCCGTTGTATTGTGGGAGGAGAGTGAATAAAGGGGCCCTGCAGAGCTTTGGGCAATCATGAGGTACTGAATTTACAGAGGTATGTGATATTTCCTGGGAAAGGAAGCATATCAGAATGCCTGCCTGCTCTCTGTTGCACATGTTCTTTATTTACCTTGTCCTGGTTTCATTGGGCCCAATGGTGAGCCAGTGGAGCCAATGGAGTTCTGTGGCGCTGATTTTCAAGAGTTTCAAACACTGAACAGTCATTTAGTCACATTTCAGGGGCTACATTTCTTTCTCATGGATAAATTCCAACTTTGAAGTTGGAAGTTGAGTGCCCTTTGTGTACAGTTCTCTTAAAACCTTCTGGTCTGAAATTTTATCTCAAAGTCAAGCTGTTCTCTGTAAGCTTATCTTGACTGTGAAACTGTATTTGGGAAGTCCTGCTCAGTTCTTTTTCAGAACAAGCTTCTTCCTCCTCCAGAAATGTAGGTTAAGATGATTGATTATACAGTTGTGTTGTGTTGCTGAAAAGAGAATTCTGAACATTTGTTTCCTTTGGCACTTCGGATTTGAACTTGAGTTCCAGTAAGGGGTGAGGGAAAGTTTGACATTATTTGGTTGAATATGTAAAATGCCTCTTGAGTACATGCAAAATACTCCTTTTTGAAAAAAAATCATTCCTACATTGCCTCCAGGAATTGCAGTGATTTTGTGGTGAACAGTGTCTTGCTAGGCTGCTTTGAAAGCTTTAGTTTTGTTATTAGCATGGTGTCTTCTGATTAACAGCTAAGGTGTGTCAGTAATTTTTTACAAATCTGTTTTCAGTCATAATGTCAAATTTGAAACATCTTTTAGTTCAATACTGATGGACTTAAAGCATTCACTAGTTCAAGACTGATTCAAAGAATTACAGTGTATGCATTTCTCTGCCAATAAGAAAAAATATTAAGAAATGTTAAGTAAAAAAAGCCTTGAAAGATAAGAATATTTTATTAAGACCTGATTATTTTGCCTTAAATGTTGCAGAGAAAAATATTTTTGTTCTTATGACATTGTTTAAAAAATAGAAAAAAAACCCCTCTTTAGGAATATATACTCATAATTTTGGGGTTTTGGCCTGATCTGTAACTTTTGACAGTTTCTATAAATAGAATTGATTTCTGTCTGACAGTCCATACAAATTTTTTATATTTGTGTTTTCAGAAACAGTTTAACATTTAAATAACTTACTGTATATCCATATATTCTTTCTCCTCACAAATGAAATGTTTTATTTTTAGAGGTATAGGTATTTACTTCTAGTTACGGACATCCTCAGTGGATGAAGATTTTAGCTGGTTCACAGGGCAACACCACACCAATACTTTTTGTATTTACTTTTCTGTCTAGTTGGTTCCTACTCCGTGTTAGGATAGTCTTACCTATTAGGTCAATCTGTATATAAGTGTGTTCATATATATACATATATACAACTGTTACTTTATAATACATTATTTTGCCTTGTATGAGGAATGTAGGCTCTGCAGCAGAACTCATTTTTCTGAGCCAAAGCATGAGCTGAAAATTAAAGTCTATTTCCCTTCCATGAAGACAATGATGAGTGGGGTCAGAAGTCATCTTGCCACTGGGTTATTTAATTGTAAAATAGGCAAGTTTGTAGATTGAACAAATTCATTTTGAAATGTGTTAAAAATGAACACATGGACAGGAGAGCCCAAACCCTTCCAGAGGTGCGTAGACAGGACACATCTTAGAAAATGTTAAATTCCAGTTGAATATTAGGAAAACCTTTTTCACTGTGAGGTTAGTCAAAAATTGGAAAGGAATACCCAATTAATTTATGGAGTCTCCATTGTTTTGGAAGTATTATAAAATGGACTGGACATTTATTCAAGAACAGGAGCAACCTGTTCTAGATTAATCTGGTTTTGGATGTGAGATTGGACCAGATGACCTTCAGTGGTCCACTCGAGTCTGTATTATTCTGCGATTGATTATATGTTTCTGTTTTATAAAAGTGGTTGTGCCATTCATATTGTTGACTTCTAATGTGGTTTCATCTGAGGTGGGGTTGGGTAATCTTTGAGTCTCCAAGTATTAAAGAGGCTTTTTAGGATTTGGAAATGCAATACTGACGAGAAATGATGGTTTGAGAACACAGCCAGATTTAGCAATATTGAGTAAAAGTGGTTAGATTGAAATGTGTGATTGGGCTGACGAAAGCAATATAGATTGTTTGCCTGCAATGTTGTCTACATTTTTCAAACAGATTCTTCTTCTCCTTTTTGTTTTTTGGTATTTCCTTTTGCAGCACTGTTTCCTTCCTATCACGCTGTCTTTCTCCTTTTATTTCATATGTGTGCAGTTCCAAACTACCTTCCTGGCACTGGCACTGTGGGGAGTGTTGCTCCCCACACCCTTCCCTAAGTCCTGGTGCTGATGGCTCCCAGGATGCTGATTTCTAGGCAAGAATGCCTTCAAAGAGCTCATTGCTAACCTGTCAGAACCCAGTAATTTCTGTTCCCCTTCAAAACTCCTCGATAACATAAACTCTGTCAGATAAATGAACTCTCCCTTTATCATAGATTTTATCCTTATTCTGTGGCTCTTTTGTGAAGGCTAAACAAAATGTATTGAACAACACTGGCATTGAAATTATTACTTAATAAAATTATGAGATTGAGAGACAAAAGTAATTAAACTCTTGTGAAGCTCTTTTAACTAGTGAACAGAGTCAGGCTTTAGTGTATCAAATCCTCTTGGTTCATTTTTGGAAGAATATTTTGAAATTACAGTAGTAGATGTGATTTTATAAAATGTCCTGCAATAGCTGTCCATGAACAGAAAAATTAAAATATTAGATGTTTGTAATTAGCAAAGTAGCTGACATTTTGACTTTGTGTAATTATACAGTATATTTTCTCCAACTTATGATAGAAACAAAATTTCAAGAGTCATATTTTCATCGGAGAAGATTTATGCTTGAAATCACTCTCTTGCTGTTTTGTGTTTATTTGTTGGGTTTTTTTTTCTTTTTAAATTTGTTACAGGCAACTACAGGACTTCCAGCTTTGTTGGTGTTACTCATTCTTCCACTTCTTCAGAGAACAGTGAGGAGAAATCCCTTAATAGTTTGAAGAATCGAACTCCCACATCTGAAGAAGAAGCAGCAGCTCTCAAAATTCAAGCCATCTGGAGAGGGACCTATATTAGGAAAATACTGAAGAGCAGAGAACCAGGTGTGTCATTAAAAAATGCCTTTCAAAAATGTGTCACACTTCATCTTATTCAAATCTTCACTGTAAAGAGTTTTTTACTAATTAATATCTAGGTAAAATTAACTGAAACTGATGAAATAGAACTTGAAGTTCTGTTAAGTACACCTAACCACTCAGTTAGCACATATGATACTAAAAAGTATCTGAAAGGTACACCCCCCTAGATTTGCATAGATGCTAAACCAGAATTTACAGTAATGTAGATTTAAGTCAGAGCTGGGCTGAATATTAGGGTTTTTTTCTGGAAATGTAAAGGAAATCATACAAGAACCTAAGCATCATAATGAATAGTCAGTGGAACACACACAGTATCAAAGTCTGATGCTGTCCTCCAAAGATACTGTACTGATACTATCCATCATTCTTGTGCATATAGATAGAGGAATCTTGCATAGCAGTTCAGGACTTGTAGCATATTTCCTATTCAGCAGTTCCATTATCTCAGCTGAAATACTGTGTCCGAGTGCAGTGTCCACAGTCCAGGAAGAAAGAGAGATAACAACCCCAAAATTCTGAGTAGAGTTGTAAAGATCAGGATTAAATATAGGCCTTGTACTTACACATTGTTAGTTTGTAGTTTCAGAAAAACTAGATAAGAAAAGACTTTGCTGTATATTTTAAATACCCGCACAAAGAAAGGAATTTGATAATAACAATATCTTTAGGCTGATATCTAACGGGTTAACAGGATCTTTAGTCTGAGATTCAAAGTTTGTGGCTTGAATCTGGACACATTCAAGTTAGAAAAAATGACATTTATTTTTAAAAGGATAAGGTATTTATTGGACTGTACCAAGATTTGTATTGTACTACTGAAAACTTTAAAGTCAGTCTAGTTTTCATCTGTATTCCATGTATAGAAGCGGACACCTTGAGATGACAGCACATCCTGTTATGTGGGTTATCCAACATGGATGGGGCGAATCACGCGTTGGAGTTACCCAATTATTTTCCTATTAACCACACAGATAGTTTAGGTGCGTCCCTACCCCTTCCTGGTATCTGCAGATGAAAGTTGCTGAGAGTTAAATAGCCTATTCTCTGGGGACAGAGATTGCCACATGTAACTACAACATGTTACTGTGAAAAAACTGTAAATTGGAGAAAATATTGATCACATAATTTTTGCAGTTGTAGGTGTGCTGAAAACTACAAAGATGATGATAGATGGAGTATACTCAAAGGAAAAAACAGTTTTCAGCACAGTGGGACTTCTGTAAAACTCCAGATAAATAAGGCAATTTACTTGTGCAAGTGATATTTTTCAGAAGTATTTGGCAGGTGTAAATTTAGAACAATAGCAAAATTGGATGTTGTTTTGTAACTTATTTTATTATCTCTAGGTACTAAAGAAAACAGTGATGTTGAAGAAACTTTGAAAAACCTGTGGACTATGATTGAGTTAAATTTTGAACAGTGTGCTGTAATGTTGTTAAGGTAATCATGCAATAAATCAAACTATTTTATTGCAGACTGTTGTCATAAACTATTTTTTCACAAAATAAGTGTGACAAGAGCATTATTAGTGTCAAAACTACAAAACCCGAATGGAAGGGATGAAATGTTTTTTACTTAACATATGCTATGCTTTATTCTGTGTACCCTACATGAGTAAAATCTAATTTTTTGATATGTTACAGATTTTTTTCCTATTTTTTGTGCTAAAATACTACCTTTTGCATGTATTTAATTTTTTAGTATTTGGTAGGCTGCTCCGTAAGTATAGATCTGATACTGATTCCTTAGTGAAGCAGTTAACCAGTTGATTTAAAGAAGCTTTTTGATTTATGCTATCTATTAAGCAATCATGGTTGACAGTAGAAAGGAGATAGCTTGACTATTTAATTGTACCCAGTTTATTATCTCATCAGGAGACTTTTTTGTTGCACTTGCTTGAAGGAAATTAGATGTATTTCTAAGTAGTAGAAGTGTAGTAGATGCATTTCTATTCTTTCCTTGATATTTTATTACAGTTTTTGGAAAGATGGCTATTCTAATTTCAACAGTGTTCATTAAGTCATTTGCAAGCCTAACACACTCTGGGGATCACATATTTCCATTAAGTCCTCCAGAAATCTCTCTGCAAGTGTTCACACAACTGATCTAGCAGTAAATCAGTTCTTCCAGGGGTGAGGAGTGAAAACTGGCAATAATTACTGCCTGTGGATATAAATCCTCACTCCTTATAACCAGCAATTTGAGCAACACTCACAACAGGTATAATTTTATTTCACCTTTTAGTGTTTCTAATCTTATATAACCTGCATACGTTGATGGGATCAGGACTTTGCAACCACAGCCTTGTTCCAAATATTAGCCATCCATTTTAGATTTGCAGCATTTCTACATCAGCTGAGATGGAGATGGAGTTTTTAGTCTGCCTTCAGACTTATAAAACTTATGGGGCTCATAAGCATTGTCCTGACAAATACATTTGAGTGTTAAAATCATGCTAATGTGCTTGTGCTTAATTTTTTTTAACAGCTGACAGATTTCTATTTAACATAACAATCTAGCACCTTGGCCAATAAGTTTTGCTTTTATTCCTTTGTTGTTCCAAAAAGTTTTAAAACCAAATAAAGGGATTTTAATCTCCTAATGATTCCACAGCTTTAAGATGACAACTTAATATGAAGAAAGTGAACTTATGCTTACTGATATTTATTTTTAAAAAAAGAAAAATAAAAATAAATAGGTGAAGTTTTATTGAAGCCATAACATCTTGGGATATTAGAAGCAGCTGTAGTCACAGATAGACTGATGGATAGAAATATGTGTGTATATATTTGCCATGAGGTCTGAAAGAACTGATCCCTCCATTATTTTTTTTTATTTAAGAGTGAACAACTTCTAGAGAAACATTGCTAACACATTTTATGTTGTTGTTTTACATACATGCACAAATTAGTACTCTTCATGATCAGCATAAGTCAGTATATATATATAGGCCATCTTGATTAGATTGAAGTCTTTATCTTGTTTTCTGCTTTCCAGAGAAATATTTAAAAGAAACTGTAATTCAGCTGAAAAGTTTCCTTGTTATGAAGATGAATGGTGTAAGATGTATTTCACTGACTATGCAGTAACATATGCTGATCAACCACCAAATGCGTGGTTTCTGGTTTTCAGGTAAGTTTCACAGAGCCCTATACAGCTCTTATGGGGAGGTAGTATTGATACACTGTGGTTTTTCACTAACCTTAAAAACTTACTTCTTATCTGTCTGCTTTTCTTAAATTCTCACATGTACTTGTTTCAGCTTTGGCTGCTACAGAGTTCAATTTCTTGTTCATTTCTTCTTCATTTTCTTCCTAGTAGCTCCTAGAGTGCTGTGTATTTGGATTTAGTGTGATAACAATATTGGTAACACACTGATGTTTTGATTGTTGAGTGCTTACCCCAAGTCAACAACTTTTCAGTGTCTCATGCTCTGCCAGTGAGGAGGTGCATAAAAATGTGGGAGGAAGCACAGCCAGGACAGCTGTCCTGAAGTGACCAAAAGGATGCTCCATACCAGAGAATATCATGTTCAGTATATAAAGTGGGGGAGGATTACCTGGAAGGGGGCTGCTCACTGCTCAGGAACAGGTTGGGCATTGGCCAGTGAGTGGCGACCAACTGTATTGAGCATCCTTTGTTCATCCTGGGTTCTGTTACTCTCTCTCCTTCTCCTAGTCATTAAAAATACTAATATTATTACAATATTTATTAGTATATATTTTTAACATTGTTAGACTGTTCTTAACACATGAGATTTATATTCCCTTTCCGATTCTTTCCCTCATTTAGGTTGGGTATGGGGAGTGAGTGAGCAGCTGCATTGTACTTAATTGCTGGCTGGGGTTAAACCATGGCAATATTTTTTGCTTTTGTTGCACATATCCTTTTATTTGGGAAAATAATTTAATTTTTCTTTTTTAGAGAAATATTTATTGTCCCAGAAGATATGCATATATTGACAAATGTGTTTACCACTATCCCTTCCTGTAGACTTCATGTTATTGATAATGACACACAGGAGGAAATGCCACATGCCTTTTTCAAAGTGGCACCTCATGTTTATCCCAAAAATAAGGTAAATGCAAGAAGTTGTTGTGAAAAGAATAATTTTAAAAATAATAACAAATGCCCAAATTCTGTGAAGATTTTTAGCTGTGTCATAGTGTTCTACTTAAAAGCACACCCTTATTTATTAGCAGGTTTGAACAGAGACCATCACTAATCTACTTCTGTGTTGAATATTTATTAGTGAACTTTTGATTATTCTCTCCTCTATACTCTTTCCAGCTGCTGTTGTTTTGGGGTTCTTTCCTGTTTATCATGCATAACACTGAGCACAGTAAACTTTATACCAGTGTTTAACTTGTGGCCATAAAAAGTTTGAATAAGGAATCTTTTCTTCCCGTGGGTACAGCACAGTAGCTTCTGTGATTCTGTCGATTACTAATGAAAATGGCCCTTTCCATTGAATTCCTGCTCTTCCCTATTGAAAAAGTCTCCTCTTAAACTCAGAGTTTTGTTATTGTTTGCTAAACTAATGGTCTATATTTCGTAATATTAAATGTGGTTAATAGCAATAAAGAGTGATTTTTAGAGTATTAAAATAGAACTGTGCAAGCATGCTGTATTTTCCTACTTGTTCTTAGTGCATTTCTCAATCAATGAGCTCCTCAGTTCCTCAGTAAGAATATAACCTTATACTCTACAATTTAGTTTGTTTCTTCCTATTTCAAAATAGTCAGTTATTCCAGTGGACCTGCACATGCTTTTGAAAGCTCTGTTGATACTTTGACAAGACATTTTGCAATTAATAAACACAGAATACAGTGGTATTATTTTAATCTGTTATGTTTTTTGTAAGAGTATTTAGTAAAAAATAGTCAACAATATAGTACATCAAGCAAGAAATTATACAGTATGCCTGAATTCTTACATGCCAGTAATATTATATAAAAAGTCATTTTTTAAAAAAATACACCTACCAGTTCTGCTTCCAAACTATGACTCAGCAATTTACAATAGAGATAAAAAGGAATCCTGTCAACAGATACTATTACTCTGCTGCAGAGACATTTCTGGAACACATTAAAGTTCATTTCAGAATGATTGACAATGAAGATAAAATCTACACGCTAGCAATAAAGTCTGTCTTCTTTTTGCAGACTTTACAGCCTAGATGGAAACTAGCTACTTGCTTAGCATTATTTGGATTTTTTTGGGTTGCATTAAATTTTCTTATTTTTTTGGTGGCTTATTCTACTGCTGGATACAGTTGAATTTGTTTTAGTTCTTAGTGGTTTTTTTAAATTCTACTCTCTTTATTATTCACAAGTCTTATGAACAGATTGTAGAAAAGGATAGAGATAAGCACTCAAGCTTCAGCTGACCTACATAGATAAGAGTTTAAGAAATCATCACTACCACCATATTTAGTCTAGAAAATAGAAGTCTATTTGAGCAAGGACACTGCTCAGTTATTTCTCTTGACTAGACATAGAAGGACGTAAGGGATTCATCTTACTTTGCTGTAAAGTTAATTTGGGTGTTATATCAGAAAACAATCCTTTCTGATTCTAGAGACAGGGAATTGTAACAGGATATCTAAGTAAGTAGTGAAACCTCTTGATGGTTGTTTAAGAAAGAGACATAAATTTAATGGAGTTAATCTATTTTCGTATTTCTCAGTAGTGACTTGATCCTCCTACCAGACACAAAATTCCGTTTTTGTGCTTTCTAATTGCTTGTAGAATTCAGAAAGTGCTTACTCAAAGAAACTTTTGGTCCTAAGTCTAAATTTTCTGAATATTTTTAGTGAACATTAAGATTGTATTACATTATCTTTATAGATAGGTATACAAGAGGAATGGTGAGGAATTATTCTTCTCGTGCATCCCATGCTGTCAGAAAGCAGTTGAATATCTGGCTAAGTCCTTCTCCGTTTCCAGGTGTACTTGATAAGAACAGAGGGGCCTGTGACTCTGTGCTTAACTAAATGTTTAAATAAATGAGTTCTCCTGAATGGTTACTCTGAGTGGTTGCCATTACCTTGTGGTGATTGAAGGTTGTGAAGTGCCTTACTGCTACGATTGCACAAATTGGAATAATGAATAATTTATTTTACTTTCATTCTAAATATTCAGTATTCATGGAGCCACAGCCCTAAATTATTGGATAGTCCTGAAATCACAGCCTTCTTTATTATAAGGATTTTTCAACAAACCTCTTTTTGCTGGTAAATGCTGATTTCTTTAAACAGAATTTAGAAGACGGCTGAAAGAAATAAAGCCTTTCAAAGAATTTTCATTTGGACTATTTCTAGGGTGGAACATGAAATTTTAATATTTGAAATAGGGAGATAGTAGGGCTAGTTAGACTACATGAAGAAGGGACTTAATTCTGAGTTCCTCTGCAAAATTACAAGTAGCCATTTCATTCCTTATATCCCTTTTTCCTGCCCCTGCCTTTCAAGTAATCACATTCACATTGCCTTCATTTTCACAAATACAAATTAATGAAACTTTGAAACTTTTTATGTTATATCCTGGCTCCTCATATTCCTATTCTCAGGATTCATAAAGAGCACCTAAATCTGCATCAGCCTTATTGTGTTGCATTTTCATTGTTTTTTACTTTAATTTTCTAATACTAGAAACATTTTTTCTTCAATCAATTTATTCATAAAAATAAGATTAATATAATGTCATTTCATATAGCATTTCGTGCTTTATCTGCAGTGGCATTATTAAATTGGGGTAAATGTTAATTTGAAGACTGAAGTAATCTGAGTCTGAAAGTCTCAGATTTGGAGACTGAAGTAATCTGATCTCTAAATTTCCATGCAGCAAACTCATCCACCCCTGTTTTCACACTGCCTAAGCATGAAGGAGCATTTTAAATCATCAAATAATTTGGTTAGAAAATTACTTCAGGACTTTGGTTGTATCTGCCCCTAAAAACACCTGCCAGCTTTCCAGTTAGATAAAATTGGATTTAACTTGCTATGTAACTTTTTGCCAAATATGAATTGCTAAAACAAGAGATGCTCCATAAGTTAGAGTAGACCGGAGTTATAAGATTCTGGGTGATGAAGGACATCTTAATATATTAATAAGTGTAATGGACAAAAAGTGTGTTGCATGTAGTCACCGAGTGCCTTTTGGGTAGTGTTATTGCCATGTAAAAATGACTTGTTTTCTCCTTTAAGCAAGGGTACACTTTTGTGGCTGAAGCACACACTGGTGACCAACCTGTGGCAGGTGGAAAATGGAAACTCCGCTTCCTCAGCTCCCAGAGTGCCCTTCCACTTCTCTCTCGTGAGGCTGTAAATGATAGCTTTTCTACTCTGCAATTTAAGGAGTGTTACATACCCAACGATGAATTCCTACTTTTTAGGTAAATATTGAGTTTTTTTATTGGTCTTCTCTACCACAAAAGTGTCTTCTTTCCTCTTTCTTAGACGGGGAGAATATTAATGCAAATATCTGGATGTTAGGGGCTATCAAATTAACATTTGATTAGTGAAAATGTTATTTGTGAAATATTGCCACTACTTAATGAAGAACAGGTGTGAAGCACACAGACTATAACTTTAAAATTAAAATTCAGTATTTTTCATATCTGTAAGGTCAGTCTTATCCATATGCCAATTACTGAAATTCCATAGTACTTTTGGGAAATAAAAATGTATTAAAATCAAGATTTTGCAGGTGGTGGGGAGAGGGGACATAAGGCTTGATTTTGTTTTTCAGCTATTAGGATAATACAGGAATAAAACACTTTTTTTACCAATATATCAGAACAATTTCCATCTTGCAGTATTGGGAGCATTTGTATATGTTTTATTACCGTGCTGATTCTTTTAGGAGAATAAATTTTAAAAACATGTGATTTAGTTTTTATTAATCCTTTTTTAGTAGACTGAAGTTCATAAAAATCCATTCTGAGTTCAGAACTGACCATTCCTAAATTGCTGAATTGAAGTTTTTACACAAACTACACACTGCACTAAAACGGGCCCTGTGCTTAGAGATGATTAAATGTGTATATTTTGAAGGTTAATTCTAAAACATTTTACCTTCATTCCTGAAAGCTTTTTCAGTATTTCAAACCAATGGATTATTCTTGGGATAAAGGTGTCTTTAAGAGAAGGAATTTTCACATTCATTTTCAGCTTCAATATAGTCAAAGAAAAGCATGTAATGGAAACAAAACAAATGCACCAAAATTTTTAAGCACTCTCTTTCTTGATGATTTTCATTCTCTCCCCCCTTCTGATGTTACCGATCTTAAATATATATATATATTTAACTCTGAATGTGCTGAAGTCAGGGTGATGTATTTTTTGTGTGTTTTTGTTTCTTTGCTTGTATGGTGGGATTAGTCATAACAATTTGTATGTATGGACAAAAATCATATAATACATAAAACAATGGGTTACAACTTAACAACTATTTGAACAACAAAGCAATTATTTGAATTTTGTCCTCAGACTCTAATTCAACAGGTTTTTAATGCCACTGTCTTTTAAACTGACCAAAGTAGCTACTGCTGTCAAAGGGGATATCCCCACCCTTTTGAAAGCAAATATTTTTTTTCCCCTCAGGTACTTTTGTAATGAAACAGTTCCCTAATCTGGTTAATGATATTCAACAAATAAAAGTACAGTAGGCACTCAGATGTCTATTTGGACATTTGATAAAGCAATAAAAAAAAAAAGAAATAGCTAGAACACCCCATTTTTCAGCAGCAGCACTTGCTTTGTTTGTTGATTCACTGCATTAAACTTCACTACAGGAAGCTTAGCCCATCAGATTCCAGGAAAACAGTTATAACTCTGTTTTAAGTGTTTGCTTCCAGTTCAGCACAACATTTAGGTACTTTCTGAAAAAAGAATGATCAGATATAGTTGGTTATATTGCTATAATTTTTTCTTCCTCTTTAGGTATTTTGTAAAAGTCACAGCACCACATATTGCTACGTTGCAGGTGCAAACTTCTAATTCAGATGTGCTCATTAAACTACAAGTCCTAGATAATGAGAAAGAAATTAAGAGTGTCATTGGAAAAGGCAATGCAGTCATCCCAGTTTTTAATTTCTGGAGTAATCAATCGCTTCTGAGCTCCCAGTGTAAGTATTGTATGCCATATTTGATCATTCTATTCGCCACAGGATATGCATTCTTACAGTAACTGTAGATAATCACAGAAAATACTATTTTTCCCTGCTCTTTTCATTAATCTTTAATTTTACTGTTCAAAACTAATAAGTACAATTGAATGAGGTACATAATTCTTAGACATATTTTTAACAATGGACCCTATAGTGCTCAGGTAATTTTAAACAAAAATTAAGTACCATCTGCTTGCCTTCATTATACTTCTTATAGATAAGCAGCTTTTAGAGTCTACTGCCACACCATCTTCTTTGATAATCTACATTTGTTTTCCTGTTTTCTATACATCTCACTTCTAAATCAAATTATTTCCATTTTATTTGTGTATTGTTTTGAATTATTCATTATAGATGTGTTTCAATTTTAAAATTAATTCTTCATAAGAATTACAAGTTTGCTTAAATAAAGCAAATTTTTATAAGCCAACAAGTCTGTTACTGTGCTCTCCATCGACACTACTGTACGTAAGATATGTAAAATATTAAAGTCTTCCTTCTATGAAGATTTCTAAACAATAAATCTTCTGTAAATATGAGTTCGCCTGTTTGAATATATTGAGAACCTGAGGCAAAGACAAATTTTTCAAATACTAGATTATTGCTTTTCTAAAGCCCAAAATAGCATTCTATTTCTTCTGCTCACCTCCACTATTTTGAACTGTGGAGTTTTCAAACATGATCCTTTAGCATAATGTGCAATATGAAATTCCAGTACTTTATGGGAAAAAATAATTAATCATATTTATGAAACATCTTGATTTCTGTCTCAACTGCACCTTGTTATTACCAGAAATGTAAAATTTAATCCTATGGAAACCATGCTCTTAAAATGTAATTCATCAGATGAAAACATTAGGGTTTTAAGGGAAGTCATAGAGAACTTGTTGTGATTCTCACTGAGTTACCAAGATAATCAGTAGCTATTTTTGGTTACTGTTTTTGGAATGTGAAAGTGGACTAGTAAACTTAATGGTAGACTGGTGGTGGAAAGTATAAAATAGCTCAGTTTAGGATCAGCATCACAGTAGTGGCAGTAAATTGCCAAATTACCCTCAGTGAAGTGAAGGAGAAAAGACAGTTTCAGGAGACTGTCTTTTTGCAAAGGTGATGGTCTGAAGACTGAAATAAGTTAAAACGCACAATCAAGTGACAGAGAAGAGAAATGAGCTCCACCAGAGGCTGAAAGTGAGAGGATGGGGCAAAATAACTACAAGTGGTGTTTTGCTTTTGCCAGTCTACCAGGACACATACGTCAGAACTTTGCAAAATATCCTCAGAAATCAGACACAAACATTCTAGCTCTAATGTGCAATGATACAAATAATTTCTGCTAATTTAAAATTATTTTAATCCACTTTGAATTATTCAGTGAAATATCTGTTACATTAACCTGATTGAAAGTAGGAAGGTTTTTGAACCAGGGCCTATTTAGCAGTGGTAGCCATGAAATTGTGTTATGATTTTAGTCTATATTTGAAGTTGTAATGAATATTCTGATGCTCATTAAGTTGTGTGTGAGTATATAGAGTTGCCTTTTGGAATGAATGACTGTGAAGCTGTCACTGTTCGTTGTTTTTTTTTTTTATTATTACTAATATTTTTACAATACTTATATTTTTACAATACTAGACTAATTGGCCTTAACACTGAAGTTCTTTACCTATTAATATACATCCTGTATATCACAAAGAAGATACTTAGTGTAGAATCTCTCATAGCATCCAAATTATGTGAAAATATTGTGAAATGTACTCAGTATAACCAATATGACAGTATTGTATTACCCAATCTACTGAGTGTCTCTAGGTTCAGTAGGGATTCAATTTATGGCATTGTAAAAGCATGTTTCTTTGGTATTGTCAAAAGAGTTTTTAATGGCCTGTACAATAGCAATATAGAAACACTCAGAAATACAGATTCCAGCTTCAGGTGAAGATTTGTACAACTGACACTTAATACAAGATTCCTTCTGTCAGTATTTCTTTGTTCTCTAAAAAAGTATGTTTCCTCAGAATAAGAATAACCAGAAAACACTGCTATACCATTAGCACCAATCTTGTTAGTTAAGTCACATACAATCCTTAAATTTGACACTTATTCACTACCACACATGTTCTGCCTCTCAGAGAACTGATCACTGTGTTGCCAGAAGTTCTCTTAAGTGACATTATTGCACAAGCATCTCCAATAAAACGTTGTCTCCCTTGCCCACCCACAGCCTGTTAATTCATCTCAGTCACAGCTGTTCTATTAATGTCTTTTACAGCTCAAAAAGTACATTAAACCAACTGATTTTGAATACATTTACCTCTTCTGAGATGTAGCAGATGACTTGGACCTTGAACATTTGCTTCACAATAAAGGAGTTATATATTGACACACACATTGCAACCACAATTTGTTTTGTTGATACAAGCACAGCAGTTGCCTAAGCACAGATGGGCAAGTGAATGCTCACAATCCTTTTATTTTCCACAGTAACAGTCTGATACAATCCTGTTAAAAAGTATAAAAATATCTTTCAGATATTTGTTTGAATCTGAAAGTCAGGTAGGTAGAAGTTTCTTCTAGACAGAACTTAGGAAAACCAAGAGTGACACATACATATTTTTCTATGTAGTAAGAAAAAAAAGTTGGTGTCACAGCATCACCTGGTGACCATTACAAGAATTATTGGCTGTGTATGTATTTTGGGGAGTTTTTACCAGTGATGTTTCCTGCAAAGAAAGCAGATTGACTTCTATGGGGGATTCCACCATTCTGAGAGGAATTATCTTCATGGCAGGATCTTCCTCTGGGAAAATTTGTATAGAATTGTTCAATACTCAAGCTCTTCAGGTTTAGGAGTAGCCTGAGGAATACAACCTCCCTTGAACTCTACTCATCTTGCTTGGTAGAGGTAAGCTCCTGCAGAAGGCAGTGCACATCTCCTAAAATCCTGACACAATACATCCTGGAGTAGAGCTCACCTCTCTGTTGACTCCAAGGAAGTACATCTAGGTGGCCTCACTGTTTTAAAGCTACCCTTTTGTAAATTACATCCACTGGCCCTTGCTAACAGTGCTCAGACAGGCACTGAAGATCATTCCTGACTAGAAACCTTTATGCAAATATTGCAGATGGTAACCTGAAGGCAATTTATGCAATTGGAAAATCTCTTTATGTAGTTACTCTTCCATGTGGAATAAAAATTGTTTATTTGAAACAGATATTCTTAATATTCAAGATTTGTGTCTTTGGGTATTGTTTCTTATTCATCCAAATGCACTTCTATTAAGTGAAAGCCTTCTGGTGAAAGACCTAATAATCTAACGACTGTGAATTACATCTACTCTCACCTTCACAGCCCGGGCAGTTAACTGATACCCAGAAAGCTCAGCAGCAGCTGAGTGAGAAACTATTCCACAGTTACAGGCTTGCTTCGGCATACCTTTTACAAAATAACAGCCATGGAATTGCAGCACTCTAAAAATGGTTTAGAAGAAAACAAGTATTGTCTACCTTCACATTTCTTTCACAGGCCTCCTTGGCACAGGGACAGCAAGAGGATTGGCTCTGGTGCTAAAGATTCTGACTGCAATGCAGAAGAGCAACTCAGAACTTTTGATTAGGAGTTTGAGACCTCTTTAAAAGATTGTCTCTGCAAGATCTGATTTTGATTTCCTGATTTCTACTGCTTTTCTTAGGAAGAAGGAAGCACTGGCTTATGCAGAGAAAAGATGCAATAGGAAGTAATCCATGACATTTGGTTTTCATAAGAAACAATATTTCCTGGCTCCATTTGAGTTTCTAGGGGCACACTTAACCTCTAATTGGGCATTTATTCTTTGATGCACCAGCATTAAATTTTGTTGAATCTGGTCTAATAGTCCTGCCACCTCCTGTGAATTTCCCTGGATGTTTCATTAACATGCATGAAAGTGTGCATTTTTCTTTGGAAGTGTTGCAATGATGCAGTAGTATCCCTTGTTTATACAGTAGCCCTGGGAGGAGTAAAGCCTCTTGTCCTCAGTGAAGTCAGAATGATATCTCTTTCCCAGCTGATGCTCCAGCTGTTGTTAGTGTAACACAGGTGAAGTTGCTTCCCTAGAGGTTTTATTCTTTGTCCTTTTCAATTTTCTATGAGATGTTTACTTTTAGAATTCTTTTTACTTTCTCTGTAGACATGCAGGCAAAAGAATAGCACACATTTCAATGGCATTAGAAATGAAAACAAATTTATGCTTTCTGAGTTAATATTTCTGTGCCAGGCCTTCTTTAGAACATTCTGGTTTTCACAGTCTTTTCACATTAACGTCTTCCTTAGGTGACAATTATATACACTGATAAAGGATAGATCACAAATAGTTTTATATCTCCTTTCAAGACTGGCTCTATTTTAGCTCAAGTTAGCTGTGATCTTTGTTTTAGGTTGATACAAAGAGATAAGAGACTTCAGTAAGGGTATTCATAGCCAGAACTGTGGCCAATGCACCCCTTCCCTTCATCCAGTTTTGCACAATTTATTAAATTAGGCTAGCCACAAAGGAATCCCATCATAGGGGGCACAAAGATATCTATATTTTGTAATGTATAGCATGGTGCTATGATGGTTAGTGCAGGAAAGAAGCATGGGCTTTGAGGGGAAAAACTATATGCTTCATAAACAGTAACAACAGTCATATATACACAGTCTCAAATTTCTCGTTATTTAATTTGAAGATATTTGTGATTTACATGCAAAATGAAATCAGGGTAGTATTTGGAATAAGCATAATTTTAATTGGAAGCTTGTGAGTATAATCCAGTATGAGAAAATGGACTATGTTAATTCTTTCTGATTCTTTCTGGGGGCATCTGTTTACCTCATGCCAGTAATTAATAGAATTTCAGGACCTTTCTTTTGTCATCTTGCAGTAAAAAACCTACAGATTATTCAAAGTAGTACAATGGAGGGATTAGAAACTGGACGATTAAAAAAAGGAAGTCGTAATTCATCAAAGGACAGCAAAACTTCTTCCAAGACAGACCTCCTACAGGAATGCTCAGTAACATTAACAGATGAACCTTTAGTCTCAGAAAACTTTGAAAATGATGTTGGAAGCCCAAAACAAGTAAGAATTTGTTAATCACTGGGATTTGGGAAGGGAAAAAAAGCAAACAAACAGTGAAGGGTTATTGCTAATTCTTTTGGTACATGTGGAGAGCTTCTATCCCAGGGTAAAAACAAGGAATCCAAAATTAAGATTGTTGGTAGCTTCTGAATGAGGTGATGAAAAAAGGATAATGTACATGTATAAATGACTAGATAAGTAGTGATTTACTCTATCTTTAAGTGTTCTTCATTTGGCAAATCCAATACAAGTATAGAATAACTTTCACATAAAGGTCAAAAATTGCCAGAAATGAAATTAAAGTTTTGATGCTTCAGTATGAGCTTTCTTTGAAATATGATATTATAGAAGGCCATCTGTAATAGCATGCATAGAGAAACACCTATTTCCAGTCAGCTGCAAGCTTTAGTAACAGACACATAATATCTGCTACTCAAGCCAAGTTTGTCAGAGGCTAATGTCAAACCATGGTTTTTTCTTGATGCCATTTAATGTTGTCTACTTTAGAGAAATTAAGTATACTTTCAATAACAGTTCTTGTTTTACATTTCTACATGATTTTCTGCTGTGATTTTTTCTCGAGTTCAATTGCAACAAAATACAGAAAGAAAACAAAATTATTGAGAAATAAACTCGAAAGATGTTTCTTTGACACAGAAATGGCATTAGAATTCTGGAAAACAGTTTCTAAATATAATTATTTCTAATTCAGTTTAGATAATGTTTAAAACAGCCCACGGACCCTGTCACCTCTGCCTCAAATTAAGGCATTATTGAGTGCTAATACAAGGGCTCAAAGCCCTGTAGTAGGTCTTAAAATGTAAGACAAAAGTCTTTGTTTTAGTACGTGGCATACACAGGGAAGTTACATGGAAATCTTACAGGAATGTAGCTCCTTATTGTGTAGCCCAGTTTAGTTTTACTTGATAAACACATGAGTAATTGTTTAATTTCACAGGAATTAAAATAAGATCTGTGGAATTAACATTAATTTTTTAAGCTTCTTGTGAATGCTGTTATGTTCAAGCTTGTAAATTAACTATGTGTTTTATTTGCTGAATTCACTAGCTGGCACTTTACTAACCTGCAGGACTTCAATTCTTGTTGCAATTGTTATGACTTCAGTATGTTGCATTTTCTTTCAGTCTCACCAGTATTCAATAGAGGCATTGGTGTTGCATGATAGTTGGCCACTTACTGAGAGTGAGTCTTTGTTTGTTCAGGAACTGAAAGAAATGCAGAAAGATGAAATCAAAGGTAGGTTAATCTAAGTATATATTTAGTCAAATGTATCATGTTACTGATTTTAAAAAATATATATATTACTCCAAGCAACATTTTTTCACTGTTTGCGTGAAATAACTAGGCAAGAAAACTTTTTTTGTAGTTCTTAGAAATGAAGTTTGATTGCATGAATCTTCAGTTCACAAAATATAAGGAAATCAGAGGCCACACTGCAAGGCTCACCTTCTTAGGGCTCAGCTTTAGGTAGGGGCCTGGAACAGAAGCATGCCTACTGATAATTTAAGAAAAATGCACTGAACGAGGTGGGAGGGAAAGGCCTGGTTTGGGAAATGTGTTCCTTCTGTACTGGTAGGAGAAGAATTTAGCAAGAGAAAAGACTAGGAAAGCTCCCAAGTACAGCCTGTATGTTTAAGTCACAAAGGGGACCTTGTTATTACAGAAGGTTTTGGGTTTTTTACAGATTATTGTAGCATTTCTTCTTAAGGGACAGTAAAAACCAATCCCAAGACATATTAAAAGCCCTTAGAAACCTAGTCAGTATTCTGTAAATTAGACAAATGTGTCATATTTTTTTCTTTTATCAGCAAGGCTGACACAAAATTATTGAGATCTTACTTATGTTAAAGTTTATCACTCTGGACCCAAGAGCCTGAGAGAGGCAAAGCTCTGGCACTGCACATTCCCAGGTCCAACTGTTTGTGAGGCTGAAGATGTAATCCCACCAAGCTCATGGACACAGACACACATACACTCAATGTATATGTGTGTGTGTATATATATATATATACACACACACACATTGGCAGCTACAGAGATCTCACACAGACACTCAGAGCACAAACACAAACAGCACCAGCTGCCTCATCCTGCTTTTCCCTCTTGGGCTGGAAAGAATGGAAGTCCCCTAGCTAGACTGGGTAATTCTGAGAAGGTGGATCCTTCCACCAGCTGCACTTAGACACCTAATGTGCTCAGTAGTTTGCCTCTGCATCCCCTACAAGGTCAGAGGCTGCAGCCCTACTCCAGCTGCTGGTGCAGAATATCACACACACATGCAGCTGATTCTCCTGTGTTCTCACCCCTAGGTTCCTGCAGAACCTAAAATATTACTTCCCATAATTCAGTAGATTTTCTGTATCATTAATATTAAAGTTCTATAACTCAATTTTTAAAAGAAGCAATAAGAAGAAATTATTTGCTTCTTCATATACATACACTTGCTAATACCCCCAAAAAATTATTTAGGATGGTTTGGTTTTTATTTACGAGTGGTATGTCTCAATTTTTATTCTATTTGCATATTTATTTTTAAATGTCTGGTCACGTCTTTTTTTCAGTAATGTCTAGTACTCTGGACTGAACTTAGATTCAGCAGCAGTAATTGCTGATGGATATTATTTAATTTCTTGGGTTTGGGATTTATGCAATATTTGAGGGTTTTTTTCAGTATTTCTTCAGTTATTATTACACAACTTTAAAAATATGTTTCCTGATTTACTGTAGTCTGTAGTCAGTTTTAGTAGCATTTGAGGAGCTATGTCATGTAGGCTTACAAGTTTGTACACAGCTCTTTTAGTGATTTCACCTGCTTATATTTTGTTGTGTTCTTCACAATATCGTCTTTTCTTCCTAGATGTTTCCATTCATTCTCTTAATTTTCCCTGTTAGACTGCTTCTCACAATAGACATTCTATTATATCCTCTTACCCTTCTGAGCTGGCTACACAGGGACAGCTTGCACTTGAGAATATTCTTTTATACAGTTTCACCATGAGCTGTAAAACTGCAGCTCAGAAGAGGTCACTTAATCTCTTAAGTTTCTCCATAGTTTCAGCTCATATCACTGAACCTTGTTAATGTCGTGAGCATTCTCATGTTGAATCCAAGGTAGCAGTATTCCAGTTCGTGGCTCTCCTGCTCCATGCTAATTGATGCTCATTTGCAGTTCAAACATGCTTAAGTTACAGTCAGTGATAACAAGCACTTTTTCCCTTGGGATTATTTTAAAATGATGTAAATATAATAATTTTTAAATGGTGCAATTTTTTGTGCCCTCTCATAAATGCTGCCTTTCAAAGGAACCAGATCCATTTCACTGTTCTTATTAACTGAGTGTTTCTGTTTATACAAGGATACCAACAGAGTTTAAACACAACTTAGATCAAAAAGTTGAAATACCAATACTAATTTAATACTTAGTGTTTATTTTTTGTACCGCTATTAACAGCAATATTTATCTGAAGTGTTTACTATAGTTAAGTATTTTGGGGGAAAGCCCAAACACTTATTCCTTTTTCTGATTGTGAGCTAGTCTTAAATCAATTTGAAAACTGACCTTTACCATTTAAAATTGCTGACATAAGTTGTCAGACACAAAATTCATATAATAGCAATAATGTTGGTATGTCAGCAAAAAGGTGATTTTTAAGATTGCTGCAGTGAAAAAGCTATGCAAAATTTTTCCCCTTTTCAAGTATCTCTTTTTCATGTAAGTCAACAGTGCCATCTAGAGTTAATTTTGCATTAAAGCTAATTTATCATGGCAAAATCATATTTAGCTTTGTATTAAGATCTACTAAAATCTTTTAAACTAGTCTCCCTTTAACTTAAGACCTATGCTATTATAATATTGATATTCACCAAAATTATAAATACTTATTTAGAACATTTTTGAAGAAAGTAAATTCTCTTATATACAGATGCTATGATAATTTTGTATTTCTTGATGTTTGTACTTGTAAAAAGAACTGTGTTAGCAAAAGTTACTTTGTGAATAATACTTAAGTCATATTTATTATGTATGAAATCCCATGAAATGTTTCATTAAAGAGGCCACTGCACAAAAGGGGAACAATTAGCAGGTGATCTTGCAACTGCTAGTACCGTTTTCAGTTGCTTGACTGTGTGAAGAAAATAATTTTAAGGTTCATTTTGTATATAGGATTTTTGGCTATTATGGTTTTGCTTCTTTGGTTTTATTTTTCTTGTAGTAAGAGCATCAGTTTTACTGTGCAACTGTCACAACCTGAGCTGAATCATCACTGTGTGCTGAATGCTGACTGCAGCACATATTTTACATATTGCCTTAAATTAACTTAGGAGTGTAAGCTGTTGATGAGGGCTGTCTAAGCAACTGGGAAAGCAGGAGAAGATAGAGTTCCCAGCCCAGGTAGTAGAGGTAGGTTTGAAAAGGCAGGACAGGCAATATGCTTTGGAACATTCCTTTTTATCCTCCAGAATGGTGAAAGTTTCTCCCTTAGGTTTTTTTTTTCCCCACAGGAGAACTTGCTAGCTCATGCCAAGGAGTGGATTCCATGGGATGTTTAACAGGATGTTCAGATATCTCTCTCTCTTTCTCTTTCCCAGCTTGCCTGTCAGTAGTGATTAATCACTTTCCTGCTGTTCAGTGAAGAAATAGTTCACAGAGGATATATAATGGTGCTGTAGATCTCTAAGCCACACCCTAACCCCAGACTACAACTGCAACCAGATTATTGGTTTGCTTCTACCCTGGTGTATTTTTTCTGTAACTTTAGCACCTGGGTGAGCCCAACTTTGGAAATACTTTTGACATTGCCATTTGTCAAGAATCCTTCTGAAGGTCCAGTCAAAGACAGGAAAAGCAACATCTGAACTTCTCAATCATTTCTTAATGAAATCTGAAAGTCCCTCATGGGGCAACTAACAGTCATTACTACCAGCTGCTGGGTAGTAATGCTAAATGCTCAGAGCCTATTTCAGATAGCAGAAGCATGATATCTTCTCAAAGAAAGCTTCAAAAGATTCCTCTGTACTCCTCTGTATTATACCTATGAATAAGATGGATTCTCTGTAATTTAAATTTCATGAACCAGGAGTAGCTGTCTATCTTGCCTAAAAAAGACAATTGATGTATCTCAATCTGAAGCTGAGTTTCAGCTAGGATCATTTGGTGAAATTTTTTAACTTGTCATAGACAGAACATCAGACTGGATGATCACTTTGGTCCCATTTGGCATTAGACTAAATGAATTTTTGTATAAATAATTGAAAAGCAGTAGAGAAGCTAGTTTTAAAGTTGCTGTCAGCTGTGTGTCATCACTGTCAGCCCGTGTGATGCTCAAGCTTTCCTTGGTGCCACACATATAAAAACTGCCACTGAGAGTTTGTGATGATTGATGCATAAGCTGTGAGCTGGAATGGCCTTTTTCTTTCTATATCATCTGCCTGCCTTTCTTCTTACCATAACCCATACAAAGCATTTGCCTGGCTTTACCCTTAGAGAAGCCCCAAGTTGCTACTTGCATCTCCCTTTAAATCAGAGTGGGCAGCATGCCAAAATGCATTCATTGCCCCCTCCGGGCATTTCTGGAGGTTGATCCCCAAACTGGGATACTGCTTGCTCTGGGAATGGGAAGGGCTGGGGTAATCTGGACAGTACAGTACATGGGAGAGCTTGGAGATCTCAATTTAATCTTGCCCTAAGCCTTCATATCTGGAGTTAAAGTAGGTTTCCTCATTCTAGCCCCCATCATTTCTTATGCTTGCTTGCTCTTTACTTATCAGGGTATGCTATAAGTTCAGAGCATCAAAATGTTATAATTCAGAGTCACAAAATATTTCTAGAAACCAGACAAAGCTTGTAGTATCCCATGACATAGAAAGTCTTTGCCTAGGATCATTTAGCTAACTACACTGAATGTCTTTTGAGTTTTGTGTAATCAACAAATAATATATCTCTAAAAGTTAATAATTCCTTGAATAATATATGTACACCAGCCTGATTTATGGTGCTAGTATGTAATAATAATGTGAAATTAAAGGGAGAGCCATTTATGTAATCATTTTATGACTTTGAATTATGTCATCACTATTGTATAATTGCATTTCTGGTGGAGTTGTTTTAGTATATTCAATATTTGTGGAGACCCCTTTAATTTTTGCTTTCATTCATTAATATATGCCTCAGAAGCACTGAACCAATTTAAGCTTTACACTTTGGTGTAAAATGTCACTGGACATTTTTTAAGTAGCATGAGGAGATAAGAAAAATACCATTTCTAGACAAACGCACGTACGATGTATGATGTAATACACTTATATACCATATAATATATATTTGTATGTGGAGCTATATGTGAATTATAAATATGTTTCTATATATTTAATATTTACAACTTTATATATCCATATAAACTCAGCCATGACATTGCAGATCTCATCTAAAGCTCATTAATTGTGCAGTACAATGATTTGTCCTCAGTGGAAAGAAATTGAAAAACCAGAAAGTGAAAGATATCTAACTTAAAAGCATTAAGTGAAAGATATCCTATTATTATCATCAGACTGTGAAACAGTCAGTCATATCAACTTCTTTTCTGAGAGAAGTCCCCTGTTTTATCATATTGGCTAAATCTAGGTTTTCAGCACTTCTCTCAATGTTTCAGGCAGTAGGAAGGTGGAAGGAAATGGAGATTTCAGACTCAGGTTTTTAATCTTTCTTATAGTGTTTGGATTCATCCCTGGTTGTTGCAACTGGCACATTCTTTATGCCATTAAAGTTATATGCTCTTATATGCTTTATTTATTAATGTATTTAAAAAAAATTATGATATGCAAGAAATCTTGTTTACAGCTCTCACCAGCTAAGACATTGCAAAATAACTGTTGCAAATGTCAATTCTCAGTATCATTAATTCAAACATATAGCATACATATGTACTGATAATATAATCAGTTTAAAATGTTCTCACATAGTTCTGACAATGATAATTTTGTGTTTCTTAAATATGCATTGAGTCTCAAACGTTTCTTTTCTTTAACCTCCTTGCATTTTTATGGGGTGTATCTACATTCTCTGTTCTAGACAGTCTTAGGATGTGAGATAATGAGAACATTGACTTTACCTGTTTTGAGCTTCTTACTTTCCTGGTGCATAACAAACACTGAGAGAGATTGTATGAGACTGTACAAAGGAAGTGAGAGTCAGGCTGTGATTCTGTGCATTGCAGTCTTTATACTGACCATACACAAAGCAGCAATGCAGTGACTGCTGGCAGGCACCATGGAAAACTCTCAGTTAAGCCCTAGGCTAAGTGTTATTTAAGACAAATAAGGCTGTCACAACGTGTTCACCTTGTAAGTATGTTTTTAAAAGTAGTTTGGTCCTCATATTCTTTCTTGGTAGTAATTGAAAGTGTCAACTAATTAACTGGCTTTCCTTTGTCTCTCTGTATGGCTGTTTTGTGCTGTTATTCCACCCTGGGTTTTATATGGGGAACTATATTTGTGGATAAAAATGACATTCTCTAATTCATAATGCATTATAACTACATCTGAGTAATACATAGGAGGAAGTATGAGGAGCACAGCTTTCCCCTAACTCTCACTTCTTTCCAAGTAAAAAAGATTGCAAGTATTCCTAAATCAACCAGAAGATCAAAAGATAAAGCATTTGAGAAGATAGAAGACGAGAACTTCCAGAAAGAAAGTGAATCACTAGAATCTCAGGTGAGAACAAAGCCAAAGCCTCGATTTATTGATTGTGCCATCCTTGCACTGAATATAGAGGTATTCTCAGGTCTGCAGATCACTACTGCTAAGACTTCTAATGTCCCTTGTATTTCTCCATACCCTGCTTTGCCACCTTTGCAGCTTAACACTTGAGAAAGGTTGAATTAAGAGTGTTGAATGTAAAAGATGTGCATCCTGGATTTAGAGATAAAATTTGCTCATTTCTTTGTTTATGTATAAAGGAAAAACTGGTTGTTCCTTTTGTTGGTGTAGTTTCTGTCTCTGCTGAAAGCTTATTAAATTCCAAGAATTCACCATATTTTTATCCCATTAATCCCTCATTGTAGTGGCTTCCATGGGTTCCTAGGGAGATTAAATTGGTCTTTCCACTGTAGTCTGTTCCTGCCTCATATATCACAATTGTCATTAGCATGCAGACATACAGTGACAGAAAAATCGGTGTGTACTTGCTTACTTGGAAGTTCTTATCCCCTGGGGTGGATCATCTGAGTTTTCTGTGGCTGTCTGAAAAGCTATTGCCAGCCTTTATGCCTTAAAAGGAATAATTGACATTATTGGTTGCAAACGGATTAATGGAAAGCAATGAAGGAACTGACAGCTCTTTGTTTAATGGCATTGCTGTTGCTGGGAATTTTGCTGCCTCATGGTGTGTAGTTAAAGCAAAGAACCATAGAAGTTTTCATTAAGAAATCTCTACTGATTTTTTTAGTTGACTAACCTTGCTGCACAGCAGACTACCCTGTGATTCATATCCACACCTAATTATACAGAGTTCTGGAAGAGTGCCTTACACTAGAGGTGTTGGGATGATGGCTCTTGGGAGTCCACAGAAAAATGGATGCAAGTTTTGAGATGGAGCCCTCGCAGAAAGAGAAGATGGCACCTTTAGTCTCAAACAAGAGCTGAACTCCTAACCCTAGTTCTATGTCTTAGGCTTAAAGCTTCTTCAGATGATATGTTTTCCAGAAATATATGCAGCACAATATCTCATTTCTTGGTCAGGCAGCAGAATAGTCTACTAGACTTTGGGCCCTACTTACCCTGTGATTCTGGAGAAGCCATGCATTAAGGTGTTTTAGAGACTTTGGGAAGTGATTGGAAAAGAACCTTATAAGACAGAGAAAGGTTTATTTCTATACAAAAATCCCACTTGAATATAAGAAGGCTTCTAGTAAAGAAGCTTGTGGAAGGAGAGGAGAGGACAGAGGAGAGGAGAAGAGCTTGGCAGGGAGATAAAACAATTGCATGAAAAACCACACAAAATACTCTTGTTCAGACAAACTGTTCAGAATAACTGGGAGTGTGGAGGTGCATGGGGGTGGGAGAAAACATGTAAACAAAACACCTCAAAGAGCTTCCATTGCAAACTAATCTTTCTTTCCTTTGGCAGCCTCTGCGTCATAATGCATATCAAAGTCTGTCAATGTACAATGTATATCAGTCAGAAAAATTACCAGTATACAAAAACATAACTTCATCTTAAAGAGTGGTAATAGATGCATACCAGTGACTACATTATGTTTATGATACTTTCAGCCAGGAGATTCAAACACACCGCACTGGGTTTTACGCATCGTGAGTGACCAGAAAGAGGCAGAATTTCTGGAGGTGAAGAAAGACACCCGACGAGTAGATGAGATCAGAGCCATGAAAGAAGCATGGGAGTCCGCAGAGCCAGGGAGAGCTGTCAAGGTAGTATCAGAGTGCTATCTCTGCAGTGATGTTTCTTCACAAGTTCCAGGAGCTGCTGTAATGGTAGAGCAGTTGCCGTAACAGAAACCTCCCTTCATAGGGCTGTTCTCTTCACCCCTCTGGAAGACAGGAAATTTTACAGTTTAAATAATTAAAATTTATTATGTGCCTGACTTCTGGGTAGGAATGCAGATCATCTACATCAGGCGTCTGTAGATCACTGAGACTTTAGATTCTACTTTACAAAACACAGAAAAGTTTCTCCTCAGAAGCCCACTACCTCTACACGTTTGCAAAGCTGCTACTTGTGACAAGTTTAATGTTTAGCATGAACAGATTCTATAGAGAAATACACTGCTAAAAACATGCCAAAAATTATTTCTCCTGAAGAACTGGCAGCTGGTCATATCAGTACCCATTGTCCCTGGCAGCCAGGATTCCAAGTTCAGTCTGCTTGTGGTTACCCACAAGCCTGTAACACACTCAGTATGAATTCACAGTTTTGGAGAAGCAATGCTGATCTAGTTGCCAGGTGCATCTGGGTGCTTTTGATTTGGCATATTCTTGAGATGGAAAAATAATACATGTTCTTTCTAGCAAAAAAAAAGTGCAGCGCTGATTCGGAATTGGAAGTATCATTACCAAAGAAAAATAAAAGAACAAAGTTCAGTCTTCAAACTCACCTGACAGTCATTCCCTATCACCACCAATACAATTTTTCATTAAGGGATATTCAGCCAGAATCTCCAGCTTAGAATTTTGGGGTTTTTTGTATTACCTGTCTGAAATGGACCTCAGACATGAGTCTTGCCAGTTACACTCTCAGATTTTCTCAGTTCTTTCCAGTGTGTTCAAAGCTCAAAACTTTTCCTGACACTACTCTGTTAAATTCCGAACTAAGGAGAAATGCTGCTCTGCAGCTTTGATTATTTGTGCTGAGACTGAAAATGCAAGTACAGCCTCCTAAAGGTTAGCTAGAAATTAATCCCCTTTGATATGTAAAGACTCTTCAGAATCTGGTTCTATCACTGTTACCTTTTTTAATCAGAAAATCAACTGAATTGCAAGTACAGGGTTCCACTTTTGAAGCCCTTTAGGTTGGTGACTTTTTTTTTAACAGCTGTCATTAAGAAAATTGCAGCAACAACAGAATATGCTAAAACAAGGTCTAAATTGGGGTTATGCTATCCAGATTAAGTAACTTCCCCTCTCCTTTCTTCTTGACAACCCTGGCCCAATGTCTGCCTGTTCCAGGGGTCACAGACCCTCTGACTCTGGAAACTGAGTGCCTGACTCCAGGCGACCAAAAGCCAAAGGGTTTCTCTGTCCGTTCTGGCAATAGCCCTTAAGCCCTTAAGAGAATTCCAAGGGCAATAGCCCGTTCAGCCCTTAAGAGAATGCCAAGTGAGTCAAAGTCACCTTCTGAAAAGACAGAAGTGCTGATGTCTGGTTTTGGCATCAAAAGTAATTGAGTCTGAAAGGGTTTGCACCCAAAGGTCCCATTTTTCAAGAGGAAGTCCAAATCATCAGGCTATAGGAGCTCCTAGTAGGTACATTAGCCATACATTCAGCTATAAAGAGGTTGTTTTATTTTTAATCCAAATACTATTTTAAACTGCTCAGAGATCAGTGATTTCCCAGCATTTCATTGGACAGTGATCTTTAGTGTAAGTGTGCAATGTCTCATGACTGATTCAGTGGGATCCTGGCATCTTTTCTGATTCCAGCACCAGACAGACTTGCACACTGCACCCTGATTTTGAAGACTTATAGAATCCTACTTTTGAAAATTCTTTGAGATTTGAAATATGCAGTAAAATTTTTGTTATCTGGATGATAAAACTTTGATCTGTAGGCTTTTCAGGAACGTGTGCGTTTTATTAATAAGTATGCTGTGAGAGATTCAGAGGAGCCCATAGCTGAGGCTGAGACTGCTGACTTAACACCTAGTTCAGGAGAAGCAGGTAAGAGTATAACTTTCTTTGTCTTCTGCTCAGCATGTTCCAGTCCTTAGGAAGATGTCTGTATTAAATGCTGGTAGTCGATGGATAGATCAGCCCCGATAAAGGTGTCCAAATGTGCAATGGCAGGCTTGCTCTCTATCCCCTCTTTATTTTAATTTTCATTGCGCTATTTCCAGACACAGATACAGCTTCGCAGCTCTTGGAGGCTGCCAAGTTACCCTCAAGCAAACTTCAGGTAGCCCTTCTGTAGTAGAATTCTAATCCTAAATTCATCTGAAATTTTTGGAAGTTTAGTGGAAAATGGCTTCTTCCTCAATTCCAAGTACCAGAGTTCGTTAGTGTAGAAATGCTAAAAAAGTGTTGCACTTTAGGTGTATTAGTCTCTTACTGACAGCTAAAATAGCATGTCAGTAAGAGACTAATACACCTAAAGTGCATTCCCTTTATGTTCATTTTCATGGAGAGTGGTCTGGAAGGGAGGTGTCAAAAAGTGCATACTGAGTAGCATCAGTTTCCTGGAAGTGCTGTCTAATTTTATTTAATGATTACAACTTCTATGGATTCTTCATATATATTCCCTGCCAATTTCTGTACTCTGACGAAGAGTTGAACTGGGTGCAAGACTTCAAGCTGTGTATTGTTTTTCTTTTCTTCTGTGATTACGCTGAGATCAGGCCATCACAGAAAGGAAAGAATACTTCCCAGTCTGATTGTGACAATATCTGGTCATGACTCATGTGCGTGGAACTAGAACCTGTGACCAGTACTTGACTATAGATCAGTATTTTTCCATCCCAGTAAGTAATCTTCACAGGAAAGGTTCAGAACTTAAAGTAGAATTAATCCTCACCTAATGCCTTTAACACAGTATTGGTTACTTGAAACAACATTGTTTCCTCTAAGTTACTAGTTAAAGGACTTCAAAATTAATGGTTGTCCACCAAGAGCTTTGTTCTAAACTATGTATTTAGAATCTAATATAAGGTCTTAGGAAGTAAAGAGTGACACCCCAATGACTTTTTAAGTTGTTGTGGTTCTATTCCACAGAGTGCAGCATTTGGCAATGATGGGATTGAACATTTCTGTATTATGCAGCATCTTAATGAGAATTTTTATTTTCTGGAGAATACTGTTCAAGTGGGCAGTGTGTAAGGCACTTCCAAAGATTCAAGTCACCCTTTGAGACCAGCTGAGAAGGCTGGTATATTTGTCTATGTATAGACAGTAAATACATAAACCGTAATTATTTTAATGCTCAGCAACCTCTTTCTATTTCTCATGAGAAAATTCCAGTAATATTTTTAACATAATTCAATTGGTTACTGCTATAAGTAAGGTAATAAAAGAGTTTTGATAAAAGAAAACTAGTGCAGTCATCATTAAATGTCATCAAATTTCACAAGTTTTTTCAGCACATCGAGACAAATTGAAAGAAGGAAGCATTGAAATGATGACAAAGCAACTCAGCCCATTGCCTGCTTAATATCAGATGTGTCATTGTACTGCAAGAATGCTACAATAAACATAGCATGGTTATTATCCATGTGGTTAAAAAAAAATAGTCTAAGATTTCAGAATACCAGTTTTACTATGTCACAGTTTTTCTTTAAACTGGTATTTCTTAAACTAAATCTTCTCCCTGAAAGGGAATATAATTTTTTTAAAACTACAGCCAGGACTGGAGAATCATATTTTTATTGATTTTTTTAAACAAAAGAATATGATACTCAGAAGTTGTTTTTATATCTTTTAGGCACTGCAAAGTCAATACTCTTGCTTAGATTTACTAACTTTTTTGAGTAGAGGAGATTCAGCTAAAATACACATACTAGTTTCATTCTAGTATATGTGGGTTTCTAATAGCATCTTTGATTCTATCGTAAGTGTTGGAAGTAAAAGGGCAAAATATATCCTCTCCAGCCCATATTCTCATTTAATAATGTATTTTGCTGAGCAAAAGGAAGAAAAATTTATACGAGAGTTTAGATGGAGCTCCCTAGCATAACTACATAACCAGTTTAATCTGATTTGTTTTATATTTTTTTACCACAGGAAAGCAAGCACCACAAACAGCTATTGACTCCAGATCAAAAACACAGCAAAAAAAATGGGAGCTTATAGACCTTAGTCCCTACACAAGGTAAACTGCCCTAATACAATAAATGTCAAAGGTGTTGAATCACTGCACTGCATGTAATGAGTATCTGACATAAACATTTGAGTTGAGTGAAAATGAGTGTTCAAGCAAATATGCTTATTTCAGTCATCTTGAAAGGGACACTTATTTCCCGATCACAGGATATTCTGAGTTGGAAGGGACCCACAAGGATCATTAAGTCCTGCTCTTAAGTGAATGGCCTATACAGGGATTGATCCCACAAGTTTGGTGTTATCAGCACCACACTCCAACCAACTGAGCCAATCCCAGAGTCATAAGAAATTTGTCAGGATGTCATGCTGGTTTAAAATAACATTTAAAATGTAGTTCAG
Source organism: Irena cyanogastra (assembly GCA_013397155.1). Classification (NCBI taxonomy): domain Eukaryota; kingdom Metazoa; phylum Chordata; class Aves; order Passeriformes; family Irenidae; genus Irena; species Irena cyanogastra. The sequence goes on along the minus strand of VWZV01007550.1, from coordinate 53,511 downwards.
TTAATAATAGTTAATAGCTGAAATAATTGTACTAACTGTACTAAATATATTTGTTATTTATTATAATTGTACTAATGATATTCATTTTTAATTATCTATTATATTTATTAATTATACTAATTGTACTAATTATATTTATTATTGAAAATAACTATATTCTTTATTACAAGTGTTGACATGAACTCATTGAGTTAATTTAAATTCACCCCCTTACTTGCTGTGCTGCAGCTATAACCCACTTCATGCTTAAGTCCATTTGTATTCAATGTGGCATTTTTGCATTTCATTGATCATCAAATGACTTCAAAAAATGCTGAAAAATATGCTCAAATTTAATATCAAATTGAGAAGGAAATTGGTATTATATTGAAGTCAATAACATTAAAACAGTATGGCAAAATACCTTCCACATGCTTGAATCTTGTAAGCATTTCATTTGTCTTCAACTCCTTGACTTTTACACTAGTCATTTAGGACAAAATATAAAAGTATATTATCCACTTACCTGCCATTAGATCAAAAGCAAAAAAAAAAAAAAAACCTTAAAAGACAAATTGCATTTGTCTCAATTATAGTATCAAAAACTTCTGAAAATATATTTCTTGCAAATTAAAAGTAAGTGTCACATATAGGAGTTTTTCATATGCTCGAAGATGAGCATTATTTTACAAACAGATTTAAAATAGACACTCAAGTATAAGAAGACCTGGTCTCAGGAATGTATTTTCTTATTGGTGTTATGTAGAAGCACAGGAAAAGTGACTCCTTAACCATATCTAACCCTATGATGGTGATGTTGCCAAATATAAGTCGAATACCTGCATATAGATGTTAAGCAAAATAGACAACAACCAAAACTGCATTTGATATGAGACAAATACCTGTTTTGTATTTATTTCAGAAAAACAATGCCTGAATCTGTGCTGAGAAATGAGTCTATCATTCAACAGCAACAGATGCATAAAGAAGAAAAATTCAACCATTTTAGGCAACTTTGCATGCTGGCTTTTGAACAAAGACAGAAAGAAGAAAATGACAGAATTTTATTGAAGCAAAATATACTTGAAATGTATGAGAACCTGCAGGTATGTTTTCAAGATTACTTTCCAGTTAACTGCTGCTGTGATGTCCACCACTAGTCTGAATAGCCTGATCAACCATTATCAAAGCTTTTGTATTCAGTACTAGTGATTAGAAGCAACAAACAAGCTTGAAATTTCACTCGGGCAAGGGTTAAAACTAAAAGTTCTAAAGTGAAAAAAAAAAGTACTGCATGACATCCTTAATATGATATTCTTGGTACTTTCTTGAGACAGTCTCTGCAAAAACACTATTGTATCACCATAAAAGGATAGTTATAAGTCAGAAAAAACTGGCCATTTGATATACATGACCAGATGGTTGTTAGGTAAAGCATTTCCAGTCTGGCTATTTTTTTGGTTATAGAATGGTATACAGCTTTTTGAAAAGTAATAAAAAAACAATTATACAGGGGGATAAGTTGCTCTTAATGTGTCTCAGAGAAAGTTAGAGAACCCAGTTTTCTCAGAATATGCATGATGCCAGCAAATGAAGAATTTATATTATTAAAACTCAAAAAACCATGTGTATAAATAATAAATGTGGTAGCATTAAGGTAGGATCCATTGTGAGGATTAACTCAGCCAATGCACTGCACGTGAAATTGGTACAAGTATCTTATGAAGTCGGTTTAACTGTTGAGCATCAACAGGAACAAAATTGTTACAGTGGTGATACAATAACCACTATCAAGCAGCTGATGACTATTCAGAGCTCTTAAAACTGGATAAGAGACAGTAAAAATAATTTTACATCAAATCTACCTATTTACAGAAATCTTACTTGAAAACATCTCCTTAGCTAGTTCCCAGACAGCCTGATTTATATCACTCAACTACATGTCAGCAAGGAGCCACAGTTCTCCAAGAGTGGCTGACCCTAATAAGGATGCCAGTCCAGATTTTCAGATGTTGCTATGATTTTGGATGCCTAATATGTTGTATATGAGAAGGGAAAATTTTTCACAAGAGTAGATTCTCAACTCTTTCTAGAAAGTATTTCAATTAAAGACGTTTCACATTATGAATTAAAGAGAGATTTATTTGTGAATATGCACACTGTGCTGATAAGCACTTTTGCAGTCCTTTTATCTGTAGACCACAAAGAACTATATACAGATTTCCAGGTATCCCCATTTTTCAGGATGGAAATGGAAAGGGAAAAGTTTTCAGAGGTGTCGAAGTCCCATTTGCTGCAAGTCTCATCGAAGGTCATTATGATTAAGGTCCTTTAGCCTCAAAAAGGCTACAATTCCTAATCCATTCCAGTGTTTCTGACACCTAGTTTTTAACAGACTTGTTGAAGACTGCAAAGCAAACCAGTAACTGAAAAGGTACTAGGTCCAGATATGTAACTACTCTGTTGCCCTATTCTTCTTTCACACATCTAGCTTATTATGCCAGAAGTTTAAAAAGGATTTTCCTGAACTTTCTCTTTTTCATGGTGAAAAGATTGACATACAGCTGCTTCCTTTGAGAAATCAATAAACATCAATGTAAAAAGAAAAGGAGAGGTGCTCTCCTTGTACGTAGAGAGTCACAAAGTGAAACAGAACAGGAAGGGTGCAGTTGCTCGTGGTGAAACCAAGACTGCTGTGTTGACCAGGGCAGTATTGCTGTTTGTTTTTGGCTAGGCATCCTTAGATGAAGCACGAGGCAGAGTTTACAGCATTCGGGAAGCCTACAGAAATCAGCTGCTGGAGGCTGAGCGCAGAAAAGAAGAAGAACTGGCAGCTCAGGAAGCAGCCCTGAAAGCAGAGCGAAGGAGAAAGAAAAAATAGTAAAGGTTTAGCAAAAAAAGTGTAGTTTCTATCACTCGTGAATTGTGTTTAACAGTTTGGGAAAGAAAGTTCATATGCAAAGATAAGAAAAAATGTTTATTATTTTCAAGTACTTTTGGCAACTATATCACATTCTGTCTCTTTGCCTGTTGCTAGTGAAAAAATTGATCTAGTATTCTTCTTAGCAAAATGTTTGGTATTTTGCTTCTCACAAAGCTGCTTGCTACTATTAAAGTTTTTATGCTTTACTAGAATAACTTCGCAATAAAATTGATATTCCATTCAGACTCTTCTCCCAAAATCACAGTGTCTTTGGTCTTTTTTTTCAATCAAAACGCAACCAGTCAAGAATGAATCAGAGCTGAAACAGTGAATGTAACCTGACAGTTTTGAAAGTCCTTTGACCTGTCTCCTTAAGTGGATGACAATTTGTGGAGTTTATCGTAATTAAATAGTGGCAAACCACACTTTTCATATGCCGGCATTGGGAGGCTTACCAAAGCCTGACTGAGTAGGCTCACAAGCTTTCTATGTACTGTAATATTTTTCCCTTCCTTCGTTCTCTTAAAGTGTTTTGGAATCTCAGTGACACTGTTATTGTAACAAATGACACAAACTCCAAAAAGCTGGTTTGCAGAACTTCAAAAACTTTACTTCAAATTCCCTCCTTTTAGCCACTGTTCTGATCCAGCTGGACCAGATTGGTCAATTAATCAATACATTTCACCTGGTTGGCTAATTAGCACAACACCCTTATAAACAATCTTTGAGAAAACAGGAAAACAGAAAGTAGGAAAAACAGCACCTGCAGGTTGTTTATACTAAAGCTATCACTGTTTATATTAAAACTGCTTAGTCTCACAAGCCAATCCTGGGAAAAGTTAGTTTTCTCACTCTCTGCCAGGCTGTGGCAACCACATCACAGTAACTCTGTGTAGTGATAAACTCATGATGCAGCCTTCAAAGGCTTATTAAACACTCCTTAAAACCCTATTAGTCTCTTTCCTAAGATGTATTTTGCCCATGCTGGCTTTGCTCAAATGACTAATTACAATAGACTCCAAGCTGGAATTTAAAAATATTTCTTAAAAGTAAACTTAAAAGTGTGAAGAAGTAGCAAAGGGTGAAATGTTTCCTCTAAGCTCTTGTTTCCGTTAACACAGAATTCCTGTGTTTGTCATTGTGTCATCAAACACAAAAAACCCTGTTGCGTTTCTCTCACGCGCCCGCGCGGCGTTTCCCGGTCGGCTGTGGGGCGGCGGCACCACCACGCTGGGGTCAGGGACTCGGCAGTGCACGGCAGAGAGAAACAGCCAGGGTGTGGTTTGGCTTGCCGGGGCAGCGCTTCTGTTTGCGTGCAGTCAGAGACAAGAGCAAAGGAAGGGTCAATCCCGGCTGTAATGCTCAGAGGATTTTTATTCTTCTTTCCCTCTAAAGGGACAGTGGCGAGTGACCTCGAGCCACGCCCGAGATGGGGTTATAAAGGGGGGTGAATACCTGGGGGATGGAACTTAGGGTGACCAATAAGGGTATTTCAGGGGAGGGATGAGGGGTGGCAAAGGGCAAATGGGGGAACTTAGGGTTGGAAAGAGGGTCTAATGGACGAATCACTTGTGAAAGCTCTGGTGATTGATACAGAAATTTCCTGAAGGATCAGGGCAGGGCTGAGGTGGCAGACAAAGACAGAGGGAAGATTGACAGGTGGAGTGGTGGGGAGAAGGGTGATTGACATCTCTGACAGGCAGGTGAAACGGCGGGAAAACTTGGACAAAGGGGCTCAGGGAAGGATCCACTCTGGGAAGGGTAGGGGGTACACAAGGACAAACCATTTTATAACTAATTAACATAGAAATGCCTTAATAAAATAGAACAATCAAACAAACTCGAAAAACAGAATGCCACAAAAACTAACATCACATTCTGCTGCCCTATCCATCTTTCTTTCCCACAAAAACCACTCACAAGTTAATCACTATGTACTCAAACACAGTGATCAAGACTTACAATTGTGAAAACTCTCTAGAACAGATGGGTGTTTTAAATGACTTGAAGTATTTTCCATGTATGTAGTTACAAGCAGTAGCCTGGGAAGTTAGACTGAGTATGTATTGTACACCTGCAATATGTCCAGGATGTCCAAAAGCATTTAATTATCTAGGCAAGGTAAGAAACCATGAGACTCACCCATTTGATGTATATCACAAGAAATTTTTTCCTTTGCTTTTCTGGACACTGGTACTGGCTAACCATGGTCTTTGAAATAAGCCTCCTCTGCATCTTAATGACCAGATGTTCAGCTTCTGCTGCTTTTGCTCACCTCCGTTTTATCCATTGAACTTGACTCAGTCTTCTGTCAGTTCTATGATGTGTGTGCTTTGTACCTCATCACACCTACACACCTGCTGTGATGCCAGTGCCTCCATTTGGCCTCCTTCCTCCCATACATCATAAACTAAACTAAACTAACTAGCTTGAGTTTTTGTCTTTAAAAAGGAAGAACTGAAACCAGAGGCCTAAAACTGCACTGATGATTTTTATTTCAAAGAGCAGGAGCTAAGTTTTGCTTTGACCCATACAGGCTGCAAATAAAAAGCCTGTCAGTCTTTTGCTATAATTGGTCTTTGTCCTCTCTATTTTGGAATATGGAATATATTGCTTCATAATATTCCATCTTGTTTCCATGGCAATAGCACGTGTTGGTTGTCTTCTTATGTGAATCTCTAATGAGCTTCTGTAGAGGAAGATCAAGTTGAAGTTCAGTTCTTCATGTCACTGCAAGTGCTATAACGACATTCTGTTGTAAAAATCAATCCAGCTCCAAAAGCCAGCATTATCAACATCTAAATGTCAAAAATTCAGCTAATAACCTTTATGATCACGACCTGTCCCCACGTGCAATCAGCTGTCAACTGACTTAAACTCAGGCAGTGTACTCAGATCTACATTATCAAATCTTGCTCTGATGTTAAACATAATTCTAAGTTTCATAATTTTCTCATTTTGAAGGGTAATGTAGCATCGTCAAAATCTGCTGTGTGATTTGTGAACGTCTCGATTGGCTCTTTTATAATTTCAACAACGCAGATATGATGAGGGTGTGAATAACTGTCACACTGTTTAATTGCATGTACTTTGGAGTGTGTACTGTTTTAAGAGAAGCACAGTAACAGTTTTACTAAATCCCTGTGCATATTCCAGAAGAACTAAATACTCACTTACCTCAGTGGAGCCTGGAAGAGAAAATGCCTTGTTTGAATTGTGTTGAAGAATTTACATACATTGGACCAGAAACAGATGACTGATGACATTTCATGTGCATCAGTTTTACACCAACAAAACTGCTTTTTTACACGGTGCACTACATTACAGGCTAAGTTAGTGGGAGAGCCATACAAAAACTAAAGCAAAACTATTTCAAAACACCCATTTGCAGTCAGTTAAAGAGCCATTGTCTTTAGCATTTTACTATAAGGAAAACAATAATGGTATGTTGTATTTTAATTGATAGGATTTTTGCCTCAAATTTGTAGATGAGACTGCTGAATAGTCAAATTGTGTTATCATGGGTAAAACATGTTTATTCTTTTGCTCTGTAGGAGTAACACAACTTTTAAATAACATTTCCTGTAATGAAAGTACTGGAATTTGGATAGTCATGAGTCCTGCTTATACTTAGCTCAGCCATACTGGGCCAGATTCAGTAGGGGCATAAGGACAAGCTTGAAATTATGTGCATTCTTACTGAAGAACTTCAGCAAAGGATCACACATGGAGTCAAGCTCTTTACAGAACAGAACAGATCGGGCAAGCTTTTCTGGATCAAGACATGATTGCCTTATCTTTCAAGATGACACTCATTTTGGAGGTGCAAGAGCTGAATGGCTTCATCAAAGCATACTATACCAGGTATCTGGTGGCTTCAAATCACAGAAGAGGTTTGAGGGAGTGGGAGTAGGGACCTTCTAACGTTTCTTGCAGAAAATCATCTCTGTGAATGTTGGCACAATTTGTCACTTACACGGCCTCTCATTTTTTGTTCATGGAAAGACTCTGTGTATGAAAAACAGCACATATATCTATGTTGATCTCGAAAAGTTGCAGTTTAACTGTCATACTTCTCCCCTGAAATTTCAAGCTTGACTCCTGAAGAAGAGTCTGACAGTCATTTCTTTACATAGATAAAGAGAATTTGGTAACTCAACAGTTCAAAAATCCCAATCTGTGTCTGGCAGAAGATTGTGTGCTTCTTAGAGACAGTCTCCAATATAATGGTAAGATTTTATTTTTATTTATTTGTGATTCCCCTACATCTTTAAGTACCTCCAATTCATGAATAAAAATACAAAGCTGATTCCACTCTCTGCACTTAAAACACTGTTGAAGAGTCTGTTAGTATCTAAACATCAAGAAGAAGCAATTTCAAGAAGCAGCACAGTGGCATGAGAGACAAGCCTGGTTTTCCTCCTGGGAACCAGCTATGCAGTTGGAGACACCTAGTGAGCTCAGAGTTTAGAGTAATACTGGAAATGTTTTACAGATATACTTGGTGATTGGCTGGAATTTTGAATATTGATTTAGAATTTTATTAGAACAGAGGGCATCTTTCAGCGTATCATTAAGGTTGAGCTGCATTTTTTGTGTGGTAAAACTAAAAGAAGTTGTTTATTGTACTCTTCCCTGACACTCACTTCTCTTTCAATTGAAGTGTAGCCAATTATACAAAGGAAAAATGTCACTATTCAGTAGAAATTTGTAAAAGTTTGGATGAAAACTGCAAAAGTCACAGGAGAATGAAAACATGTTAGATTGCCTTGTGAATAATCCCTAAAGAATTTATCAGAGTTTGATTTCTTTACTTCTACATTTTAGGAAAAATGGTAGACTTACAGTGTGGTGCAGGTAGCTGAGAAAGAAAATAAGTCTTTGACCTGATAATTCAATTTAATGGAGATTAAGTTCATAAAGACTTATGCACTTGTCATAATTCTTTGTAGGTGTGTTCTGCTAAGCTTTAGCAGTTTTCACTGCTTGATCCTTTCCTTTTGACCAGTTATTCTGAATTTAAAATGATCTTTCCATTAAAATATATATCTACAGTTACTTTTAAATGCAAGTAGCTTCATTAATCTTCATATTACTTGTCCCATCTGCTTTGCTTTAATTTGGCTGGCATTTACACAGTGAGTTACAGACCAAAAAGCAGACCAAGCCTGTTCCATGTTGCCTTGCTACTGAGACAAGCAATGTGCTGTGAAACCAGGCTTGGTTCTGAGCTGCCAGTCTGTTCACCCTGGCAAGGTGCAATTTACCCACTCTGTAAGGTCTCATTTTAATTCAAGGAAGACAGAATTTATGCACATGCACAGCATTTCCCTTCCGAAAGGCAAGAAAAGTGTCTACATATTTTGTCTGGCAGAAAACATAAGAGAAGAGCTTTGCATAATCACATGGCAGTTTGCAGAATGAAGAAATCTCACTCTCAGAGCCCTTTTTTCCTCTCATTCATTTCTTGAATCAGTCCTAATAGATTCAGAGTCCACGTCATATTTCAATGGTTTAAATATTCTTGTTTGCAGAAAAACAAGATGCAACAAGATGTTGTCCTCCATCTCAAAAGAGGACAAAGACTGTAGAGAAGTAGAGAGCCAGAAAAGAGAGGAAATTTGCATTGTATGAAGTGAGACAACAGCACAAAAGGAGGGCGCATTGAAGATGTCACTAACCACAATAAGAAAAAATATTTGGTAGAGGGGGATGGGGAGACATTGTTAGCTAGGACTCAGGAACTTTGGTGGCATCAAGAATTTGGCTAGGGTCAGTGGTTCAGGGACTGGCAGGCTATTCTGAGAATGAGATAATGTACAGGCCAAAGTGTAGCCAGGACATGTCACTTTGGGTCAGATCTGGGTACACATTCCTCTCCGAAACCTGAGCTTCCCTGCCCAACACATGGCTTTCCCCCAAAGGGCAAGAACCAAAATGCTCACTCTTCCATTGGTACATGTGAGGTGTTTGCCCTGTGCATGGCAGCTCTGTGGGCACAGCACAATCCATGGAAAATAATACCCAGGCTTGTCTACTCTCAGCCTGAGAAAGCTGGATTCCATGGGTGTGGGCCCACAGACAGGACATCCCAGATGTATTTCCCAGACACCATGGAGGACACATTCTCACCAGACTCATGCTCACAAGACCAAGCACAGGGCAAGAGAGATCCTGGCTCGGTATATAAGCCAGCTCATTGTAGAGCTGGAACATACAAGGAGGGATAGAGCAGCTGCATGTCTATGGACTTCTGTAAGGTTTGACTTGGTAATAAGTCACATGAGTGAAGTGTCTTGCTAAAAGGAGATTTCTGTTTTGCAGCCTCTAGTGTGCTAGATTTGATTTCTAGCCAATGTCTGGACATTCTGCTCATGGCAAAAACCAGTAGATGTCAGCTACAGACAGGTACAGAGGCAGTCCAAGCACTCAGCAGTGGCACAGCTAGGACCAACCAGAACTATATCAGATGTAGAGAAAGCAGAAAGTGCCTAAAGGGGCACGAAGGAGCAGTGAAAAAAAATCTGTCCTTCCTCTTCTACAGTCCACTCCTTCATGTTTAAGGCCACAATTATTATGGGGGTTTTTTTGGTTTTTTGGGGTTTTTTGGGGGGTTTTTTTTGGGTTTTTTTTGGTTGTGTTTTTTTGGGTTTTTTTTGGTTGTGGTTTTTTTTTTTTTTTTTTTGTTATTTGTTTGGTTTTCTTTTTGTTTTTTGTTTGTTTTTGTTTTTGTTTTGTTTTTTTTTAATACAGAGGAACCTTGACTTGGCTCTGGAGTGTATTGTTGGCAGAGGTTAGAATTACAGATCAAAAAATCCAAGAAGGACTAAAACTATCCCACCCCTAGTCCACCAGACCACCAGAGCAGACAAAGGAATGAAAGCCTTTATATCACAGGACTTTACATACCCCATAAAAATTTTACTCGTGGGAACTGGAAAAAGATAATGGACTAAATATTAGCCACAAGTGCCTAAAGCTATGTTTGTACTCTTCTTTCTTGCACCACAAAAATGTGGCATGAGAGAATGTGAGGTTCAGCTGATGTAGGAATGAGAAACTTCCTCTTACCTTGTCCTTACTCTTGGTAGAATGACTCTCACAGCATTTCAACAAAAGCATTAGGAAAAGCAAGGGGCTGCTTTTCTATTGTTCTAGTACAAAAGGTGAGTTTCCTAAAAGCACATTTCTCAGACTTGCTTAAATGGCTTTTGCCTGAACTATTCAGTGTTATGATTTTAAAAGACTTTATTGGTAACTTAGGTTTTTCAAGTGGTTTCTTTTTTTCTCCCATATATATTACTGGCTTAGCACATTGCAGCTGTGATGTAGCAGATGGAAGGTGTTTTGATAATTGATTCTCTGAAGCTCTGATGCTCAGCATAGGCTGAGATATTTAAGTTCTTTTTAATGTGCTTGTCTGTCTATGTCCCTGTCTGCTTTCTCCTAAAGGCTCTGATTTGTTTACCACAAAGCAACAACAAAAAATCTAGAAACATGGCTAGGATGAGAAGAATGTATATCCCTGTGGTACCATTTACAAATTGGATGCGGAGACAAACAAGTCCAGATGAAGTATCATCTTCTTTTCAGTCTTGTTACTAAACTTAGCATGAGCTGGAGGTCTATTATTGTCCCCCACCTATCTATCAGCACATGTGTGCTGAGTATATCATTGCTATAATTCAACACACAGCCAGCACTGGTGCAAAAGAGCTGGTGTGCAGTGCAGAACAATTGCAAATCAAGTGCGAGACATTTTATCAGATGAAGTCCCTGCTCAGCGACATTCAGCTGGAGATTTGCAAGAGGCCAGGAGTTCACCAGCAGGATGCACAAGGCAGAACATTGTGAGATAGCAGTCTTGGCAGTCCAGTTAAGTACTTTGCTTTCAGACTCAAAACGATGCAGTCTCCTTGTTCCATCCTTTTTAACAGGTTCCATTGTATTCATTGCTGCTTTCATACTGCCACCTTGGAGCAGTGTGGCTGTAATATGGAAATTAGTTTAAATAGAAACCTACAGCAATGTTGTGCCACAGTCTTCTCTTTCTTTTTTTTTTTTTTT